>BSQZ01000003.1:9015000-9382500 GCA_033239005.1 Lamellibrachia satsuma | reverse complement strand
AGTTTTTCTTTTTTCATCATAATTATCATGCTGATGATGTCAAAATGACACTTCTTTCTAATAAAACGTTCAGTAACGTTCTGTGGCATTTAACTCCAATCTTACACACTTGTTTCCTTGGGGGGGGGGCACGAATTCCCACATTTCTGCATCTAAAAAAACAGAGGAAGAATTGTGGGAAACATAATAAAAACTAACCCCGATAAGGCTGGATAATAACGAAAAAAAGGTACGTAGAAATCGCACTAGGAAAAAGCATTTTCTACCACAATTTACTATAATGTGGTATACCGTGTAATGCCATGTGATACCATTTAATACCATGGCATACCATGTAATTACATGGTATATTTTAACAAAGGAACACCCTCAATCCCATATTCGCGAGTCCACATTTCCGAAAGCCTATTCAGTGCGGACAAATATAACAAGGACCACAACGTGTGCTGACATCTGGTGAGTAGTGAGATAACAAGGAATAATTGACCGTACAAAAGAATCGCTGCAGTTTAACAGGGCTCGCTAGTCTCACTTGACGTCATGTGTTGGTGGGAGGGAGGGAGGGAGGGAGGGAGGGAGGGAGGGAGAGACGGACGGACGGACGGACGGAAGGACTTACGGACGGAGAAAGGGAAGAAGTGGGAGGGAGAGGGGTGGAGAGGGATAGAGAGGGAGAGGGATGGAGAGGGAGCTGGAGGGACGGAGGCAGAGGGGAGGGGACGGAGATATGGAGCGGGATGGAGGACGAGATGGAGGAAGAGGGGCCGGGAGATGTAGGGAGGGAAGGGGAGAGGTTGGAGAGAAAGGGAGGGTGGGAGAGGGAGAGAGGGAGGGAAGATGGGAGAGGGAGGGATGGAGGGAGGGAGGTATGGAGGATTTGGAAGTACGGAGGGAGGGAGGGAGGGAGGGAAGGGGAGAGGGGGAGAGGTGGAGGGAGCGGGAGGGAGGGGGAGGGAGAGGGGGAGGGAGAGGGAGTGTGCGTGCGTGCGTGCCAGTCAGCGTGGATATGTGCGTACGTGCGACCTTGCGAGCGGTAGTGCGTGGATGCGCGCAAGCGTGCGACAGTGCCTGCGTGCGAGTGTAAGTGGTTGCGTGCGTGGATGCGAGCCTGCGTGCGTGCGAGTGTGGATGCGTGCGTGCGTGTGAGCGAACGTGCATGAGTGCGTGCGCAGGTGCGTGTGTGTGTGCGGGCATGCGTTCCAGTCAGCGTACGTGCGTGGATACGTAAGTGCGTACGTGCGCATAAATGCGCATCGCGGAGGGGGGCAGACAGACACAAACACTGCGTGGTGCCAGCCAGCGGGGTGCGTGGATACGTACGTGCTTCTGTGCGTGCGTGGGTGCGTGGGTGCGTGCGAGAGAACGAGAGAGCGAACGAACGTGTGTGCTTGTGTTCTTGCGTGCGTGCGTGCGCGCGAATGAGCGAATGTGAGTGCATGCGTGCGAGCGTGCGTTAGTGCGTGGATGCGTACGTGTTAGCGGGCGTGCGTTCGCGCGTGCGTGCGCATAAATGCACAACATGGTGAGGCAGACAGACACAACTTGGAATTTGAGTGGACACTTTCAAGAACTGCATAATTGTCAAGTCTTACGTAATTCGTAACATAAGCAAAAAATATCCGTCCGGGAGATTGAAATCTACGTCATTTCATGTTCAACAGACAACCAATTTACGAAGAAACTTGTTTGTTATATTTCGTTGTATCATTTACAAATCGTGCTTATCCGTAAAGTCCATGAATGACGCAATAATCCAGATACCACGAACGGACAGTTAGTTTGGTGAAATGTCGATGATTAGTTACGTATAGTCACCCATTAGTTTACCCTGCTTCCAAGTAAAGGTGCAACAGGTTGTATTGGAAAACATCTTTGGGCCAATGGGTGTCATGGCCCCAATGGGTGTCATGCCCCCCAATGGGTGTCATGCCCCCCCCAATACGCCACTTCGAGCAACGCTGACAGTCATATCCTTAAATAATTTTTTTTAAATATAATATTACTTCTCTGTTTTGACTTGTGCCCCAGTTAGTCGGGCGTGTGTATGTGTGTGCGTGTGTGCGCGCGTGTGCGCGTGTGCGCGTGTGCGCGTGTGCGCGTGTGCGCGTGTGTGCGTGTGTGCGTGTGTGCGTGTGTGCGTGTGTGCGTGTGTGCGTGTGTGCGTGTGTGTGTGTGTGTTTTTCACGCTATGCTCTGTTCACGTGACCGATGTTTGACAGCCGCGAGTTCTTTCAGGACACGCAGTGTGACACTGCCGCGCAGTGGTCGTGAATAATATAATACAATTAATTTATATTATATTACTGAATGTATATTACATACAATACATACATATATAATTTCATAATTACTAAAACAAATAAATACATAATAACCACAACCTCGCCAGATTGCGAGTATAACTTAAATTAAGATGAAATAACAATGAAAACGATTTACATTATCGCTAGAAACACCTATCGCTCGAATGCGATTCAAATATCGCTCGGAAACGATTCAGCCATCGCCGGAACACGACACATACACACACACACACACACACACTACTTGTGCCACCCCTCGACAGTCCGTTCTTTCGGGTCGTTCATGTGTCCGTGCTTTCCTGCCGTTCATGTGTCCGTGCTTTCCTGCCGTCCATGTGTCCGTTCTTTCCTGCCGTTCATGTGTCCGTTCTGTCCGGCCGTTCATGTGTCCGTGCTTTCCTGCCGTTCATGTGTCCGTTCTTTCCGGTCGTTCATGTGTCCGTGCTTTTTTGCCGTTCATGTGTCCGTGCTTTCCTGCCGTTTATGTGTCCGTTCTTTCCGGCCGTTCATGTGTCCGTTCTTTCCAGACGTTCATGCGTTCGTTCTTTCCTGCCGTTCATGTGTCCGTGCTTTCCTGCCGTTCATGTGTCCGTGCTTTACTGCCGTTCATGTGTCCGTGCTTTCCTGCCGTTCATGTGTCCGTGCTTTCCTGCCGTTCATGTGTCCGTTCTTTCCTGTCGTTCATGTGTCCGTTCTTTCCTGCCGTTCATGTGTCCGTGCTTTCCTGCCGTTCATGTGTCCGTGCTTTCCTGCCACTCAAGTCGATCACGCCCTCACACGACGCTCCAGCTCGCCCTCACACGACGCTCCAGCCACGCCCTCACACGACGTTCCAGCTCGCCCTCACACGACGCTCCAGCTCGCCCTCCGCTGCTCACGTCTGTCGACTATTCAGCCCGAGCTGGTTCTGCGCGATATCATTTAACCCAATTGTTACAAGAACATTACAATAAATGAACAAACAATATGTAATAAGTCTACAAGACGAGCAGACAATGACTGATGATGCCTACAGAGAACCCTCTGTGCAGCTCTTGTGTTCTGACAGTTGCCCTCACTAGAGCAAACAGGGTAGTAGACGAGTTGATAAGTTCCGCCCACGTATGACACTTTATAATAAACATACAATATAAAGCACTTGTTGAATTTCAGATAAAAGGAGCTAATTAATTAACAATTTCAGTCTTAATAAAATTATAATGACAAATATTACTATGATGTGCAGCAGTGTTTCACTATACTGAAGTGTACCAATAATACCATCACTTTGGTAATGTACCAATAATACCATCACTTTGGTAATGTACCAATAATACCATCACTTTGGTAATGCACCAATAATACCATCACTTTGGTAATGTACCAATAATACCATCACTTTGGTAATGTACCAATAATACCATCACTTTGGTAATGTACCAATAATACCATCACTTTGGTAATGCACCAATAATACCATCACTTTGGTAATGCACCAATAATACCATCACTTTGGTAATGTACCAATAATACCATCACTTTGGTAATGTACCAACAATACCATCACTTTGGTAATGCACCAATAATACCATCACTTTGGTAATATACCAATAATACCATCACTTTGGTAATGTACCAATGATACCATCACTTTGGTAATGTACCAACAATACCATCACTTTGGTAATGTACCAACAATACCATCACTTTGGTAATGTACCAATAATACCATCACTTTGGTAATGCGAAATAAGTAAACTAATAACTTAAATTAGGCTGATTAATGCATAACGCCCAGGGGCGGGCGTTTAAAAAAATTATATATACAATTTTTTTTTTATTAAATACAAAAAGCAGATTTTTGTACAGAAAGGTTATAGAGTAAAACACTAAAAAAAAACATGAATCGGCCTTGAGCTAAACGCATAATTCAAGATGGCATCCAAGATTGCGGCAAACCGTTGATTAACTATATCACTTCTGAACCACGTGTACGCTAGAGGGCAATGGTTTTCCACCATGCTCTATCCAACTAACACCACAAAAATATTTGGGAGCAGGCTAAAAAGCGACTCACTGCTGCTTATAGCAACTTTCATATGCAGTAATCCTGATCGCGTTCCTGACCAACACAGCCGCCATTTCAACAATATCGTCCTCCGACTGTCCGCTCCTTTGTGCAGCCCATGTCTTGGTCAGATGCGGTAAGCTTTGTCTCGAAAGCAGACCACACACAATAGATCACTGAGACTTGTTGAGACAATGTCACATTCATACCTGGCTTCAAGCTTGTTTCAACCAAGTACGATAGCAACGTGGCTGACTGTTTGACTCTAACCTTTTCTTGGCGAACATGAAATAAATGCATGTTTTGATGACTCTAGAATGTTTTAGTGGTATTAGTTGGAAAGAGTGTGGATGACAATTCTGAGACATGTTACGACAATGTCAGATTCATCCTTTGCATTACGAGGAAGATTTTAAAATGTGTAGGCATTTCGGTGGGAAACTAATAAGGAATCCAATTAATAATGTTTTGTTTTCTGATGTCAGACAGCGAGAGCTTGTCGCGTGTCGGCTGTTGACAGATTCTCTGATCTAATCTCGCCGCTAAACGACCAGGGTCAGAAGTCAGCCATGCGTGACGGTCTAGTCATTCCACGAGCGCGTCTGTGTACTTAGTTACAGTCAGGCGGGTGACGCGTGTGTAATTTGTTGACGCGCATTACGCTTCAATGATTTGTGTCTAGCAGGAACGTACTGAGTATGTGTGTACGTGATGGGTGTGCGTGCGTGCGTGCGTGCGTGCGTGCGTGCGTGCGTGCGTGCGTGCGTGCGTGCGTGCGTGCGTGCGTGCGTGCGTGCGTGCGTGCGTGCGTGCGTGCGTGCGTGCGTGCGTGCGTGCGTGCGTGCGTGCGCCGCGCCGCGCCGGGTGTTTTTATGTCGTAGCCAGCGTACCACATAACATGTACGACATTATTTGTTATCCTAAACATATGACACGTGACGGATATGTATGATTTTATGCGTATCTCAAACAGGAGCAGTTATGCGGAGGGTTCCTTTTTGTGGGGGCCTGGTCCGAGTGTACCATTTGTGTGTGTGTGTGGGGGGGCCTGGCCCGAGTGTACCACTTGTGTATGGGGGAGGGGCCTGGCACTAGTGTACCACTTGTGTGTGTGTGGGGGGGGGCTGGCACGAGTGTACGACTTGTGTGTGTGGGGGGGGGGGCTGGCACGAGCGTACCACTGGTGTGTGTGTGGGGGGGGGTGTCGCACGTTCACACCACTGCCTCACTGCTACAGTGGCAGGGGGACAGTTTCGCTTGTGTCGCTTTCATGATGTTCTGGCTCAGGTCTTAGGTTCCCCATGTACCAAGTGTGTGTGTGTGGGGGCTGGCACGAGTGTACGACTTGTGTGTGTGGGGGGCTGGCACGAGTGTACGACTTGTGTGTGTGTGGGGGGGGCTGGCACGAGTGTACCACTTGTGTCTGTGGGGGGGGGGCTGGCACGAGTATACCACTTGTGTGTGGGGGGGGCTGGCACGAGTGTACCACTTGTGTGTGTGGGGGGGGGTCGCACGTTCACACCACTGCCTCACTGCTACAGTGGACAGGGGGACAGTTTCGCTTTTGTCGCTTTCAGGATGTTCTGGCTCAGGTTCCCCCTGTACCATGGCTCCCCCTGTAGAACGGTTCCCCCAGTACCACGGTTCCCCATGTACCATGGTTACACCTGTACCATGGTTCCACCTGTACCATGGTTCCCCCTGTACCATGGTTCCCATGGTTCCCCATGTACCATGGTTCCCCCTGTACCACAGTTCCCCATGTACCATGGTTCCCTCTGTACCACGGTTCCCCCTGTACCATGGTACCACCTGTACAATAGTTCCCCATGTACCATGGTTCCTCCTGTACCACGGTTCCCCCTGTACCATGGTTCCTCCTGTACCACGGTTCCCCCTGTACCATGGTTTCCCATGTACCATGGTTCCCTCTGTACCACGGTTCCCCGTGTACCATGGTTCCCCCTGTACCACGGTTCCCCCTGTACCACGGTTCTCCCTGTACCACGGTTCCCCCTGTACCATGGTTCCTCCTGTACCACGGTTCCCCCTGTACCACGGTTCCCCCTGTACCACGGTTCCCCCTGTACCATGGTTCCCCCTGTACCATGGTTCCCCCTGTACCACGGTTCCCCCTGTACCATGGTTTCCCATGTACCATGGTTCCCTCTGTACCACGGTTCCCCGTGTACCATGGTTCCCCCTGTACCACGGTTCCCCCTGTACCACGGTTCTCCCTGTACCACGGTTCCCCCTGTACCATGGTTCCTCCTGTACCACGGTTCCCCCTGTACCACGGTTCCCACTGTACCACGGTTCCCCCTGTACCATGGTTCCCCCTGTACCATGGTTCCCCCTGTACCATGGTTCCCCCTGTATCATGGTTCCCCCTGTACCTCGGTTAACACGGCACTGGGTGACGTAGTAATTAGAACATTCAAACGAGAGAACCCGGGTTCGATTCCTCTTGCTGCCGTTTTTTGGCAATTTCGTTCGCTCCACGTTGCTTCAATTCACTCAGCTGTATAAACGAGTACATGTCTGGCTATAGACAGTGACGAACACGTGAATGAACGTCTTAGCGCAGTAACTGCAGCATGGCTCAATGCTTCCTTGTGAAGTCGAGTTCGTATTGGAATGAACCAATCTACCAGGGGTGGCGAAGTGTAATTACATCATACAGGGTACGTCGGTACAACAAACGTGTGGATCGCGATGTAACTCACTCGTATGCTTTACTGTTGGTTGGTCGGCCATTGTTGTGGTCGGTCGGTCGGTCGGTCGGTCGGCGGTCTCGCTCTCCCTCGTCCCCAAATTCGTCTGTCCCCCATCCCAACATTTGGTCTCCGTTCTCCACACATTCTCATCCTTCGTTCCACCTCTCAACTCCTGCTCTCCCGTCGACCCGATATTCGTATATCCTTCCTCCCTCAGTCCCATATTCGCTCGTCCACACTCCCGAAAAGAGCGTATTCAGTGCGGACAAATACCGTCATGACGGTATATCCCCCAACACGTGCTGACATCTGGTGAGTACTGAGATAACAACGAATAATTGGCTTCACAACAGAATCGCTGCAGTTGATCTACGGTAGTGTGTGCGTGCGTGCGTGCGTGCGTGCGTGGGTGCGTGCGTGCGTGCGTGCGTGCGTGCGTGCGTGCGTGCGTGCGTGCGTGCGTGCTTGCATGAATACGCATGCATACGCAATAGAGGGAGACAGACGGCCAGACTTTGCGAGGACAGTTTACCACAACTGGGAAGATTGAATTGATGTTAATTCCCATATTAATCAGTCAACCATCTCATACCGCCTGTCCAACGAGATTATTGGCACGTGTCGGGTCATCCAATTCGACCACAATTTGTCTGGACGTAGTTTATGTCCACATCCAAAATAAGCCTACGTGGAACAGCCGCGTGTTTTGGCCACATAAAGAGATGTGATATTAGTTGGAGTGCAAGTATAATATTATAGTTTTTAATATGTGAAGTGACCGACTGGTTCCATGAATGTGTTGTTTTCTGGGCCATGTTATCGATGTCTGGGTTAATATGCAGAATACTAAATTTGTAGACCCTTGAGTGCAAAAAAATTCAGTTTCTTGGCTTATTTCATCATACGTTATTTACCTCTTAAAACTTTATTGACATCTCTGAATATTTCTGCCGTTCCTCATCGGACTGGCTTTGCTACGGGTGTGTCACGTGACCTCTGCACACGGAAGAATAAACCACCTGTAGCGCATTAGCTTTCTCAAAATGATTGCAGGCACAATTCCCTAAGCCTGATTCTGTGAATAAGAGCACTCTCCTTGTTAGCAGTGTTCACGTGGCAAGAAGCAGATACAGCCTGTTTTACTATCATAACAACCGAAAACGTACAAATCGGTACTAATCAGTCAGATATAAGATAATATTCATGGAAAATGAAGTGAAAATTTCGTTTGTTTGAAAGTTGTAAACTACATGTCGCCTGCGCTATATATAATGTCATCAAAATAGCACTGCGGAAACTTTTGGCTGTTTCTCTAACAGACCGTAGCATTTGTCTGGAATCTTCACCACACACACTTCCAGCACTGATATTGTCGCACAGATTATCTCTTATGCCTCTATATTGTGTGTTATAAATTACATTTATAATAAATGATAATAATAGATAAAATACTTATATTGCATTAAAATCCTCTCGGCAGCATACCAAACCAAAAGTGGTTAAGCAGTTCATAATCGATAAGTAGTTCCAGTTGTAAACAGTTGGATTGGTACGCCGGGAGCTACGGAGGATAAGTAGTTCCAGCTGTAAACTGTTGGATTGGTACGCAAGGAACTACGGAGGATAAGTAGTTCCAGTTGTAAACAGTTGGATTGGTACGCTGGGAGCTACGGAGGATAAGTAGTTCCAGTTGTAAACAGTTGGATTGGTACGCTGGGAGCTACGGAGGATAAGTAGTTCCAGTTGTAAACAGTTGGATTGGTACGCTGGGAGCTACGGAGGATAAGTAGTTCCAGTTGTAAACAGTTGGATTGGTACGCTGATAACTACGGAGGCTAAGTAGTTCCAGTTGTAAACAGTTGGATTGGTACGCTGGGAGCTACGGAGGATAAGTAGTTCCAGCTGTAAACTGTTGGATTGGTACGCAAGGAACTACGGAGGATAAGTAGTTCCAGTTGTAAACAGTTGGATTGGTACGCTGGGAGCTACGGAGGATAAGTAGTTCCAGTTGTAAACAGTTGGATTGGTACGCTGGGAGCTACGGAGGATAAGTAGTTCCAGTTGTAAACAGTTGGATTGGTACGCTGATAACTACGGAGGCTAAGTAGTTCCAGTTGTAAACTGTTGGATTGGTACGCTGGGAACTACGGAGGATAAGTAGTTCCAGTTGTAAACAGTTGGATTGATACGCTGGGAGCTACGGAGGATAAGTAGTTCCAGTAGTAAACAGTTGGATTGGTACGCTGGGAGCTACGGAGGATAAGTAGTTCCAGTTGTAAACTGTTGGATTGGTACGCTGGGAACTACGGAGGATAAGTAGTTTCAGTTGTAAACAGTTGGATTGATACGCTGGGAGCTACGGAGGATAAGTAGTTCCAGTTGTAAACTGTTGGATTGGTACGCTGGGAACTACGGAGGATAAGTAGTTCCAGTTGTAAACAGTTGGATTGGTACGCTGGGAGCTACGGAGGATAAGTAGTTCCAGTTGTAAACTGTTGGATTGGTACGCTGGGAACTACGGAGGATAAGTAGTTCCAGTTGTAAACTGTTGGATTGGTACGCTGGGAACTACGGAGGATAAGTAGTTCCAGTTGTAAACTGTTGGATTGGTACGCTGGGAGCTACGGAGGATAAGTAGTTCCAGTTTTAAACAGTTGGATTGGTACGCTGGGAGCTACGGAGGATAAGTAGTTCCAGTTGTAAACAGTTGGATTGGTACGCTGGGAACTACGGAGGATAAGTAGTTCCAGTTGTAAACTGTTGGATTGGTACGCTGGGAACTACGGGGGATAAGTAGTTCCAGTTGTAAACAGTTGGATTGATACGCTGGGAGCTACGGAGGATAAGTAGTTCCAGTTGTAAACAGTTGGATTGGTACGCTGGGAGCTACGGAGGATAAGTAGTTCCAGTTGTAAACAGTTGGATTGGTACACTGGGAGCTACGGAGGATAAGTAGTTCCAGTTGTAAACAGTTGGATTGGTACGCTGGGAGCTACGGAGGATAAGTAGTTCCAGTTGTAAACAGTTGGACTGGTACGCTGGGAGCTACGGAGGATAAGTAGTTCCAGTTGTAAACAGTTGGATTGGTACGCTGGGAGCTACGGAGGATAAGTAGTTCCATTTGTAAACAGTTGGATTGGTACGCTGGGAGCTACGGAGGATAAGTAGGTCCAGTTGTAAACAGTTGGATTGGTATGCTGGGAGCTACGGAGGATAAGTAGTTCCAGTTGTAAACAGTTGGATTGGTACGCTGGGAACTACGGAGGATAAGTAGTTCCAGTTGTAAACAGTTGGATTGGTACGCTGGGGAGCTCTGGAGGATATGCAAAGTTAAATAGGTGGGTTTGTAGTTTAAGGTGAAATGTTGTTATATTTCCTACAGACTTAGCACTAACACGGACTCAGGGAGTGAGTTCCACAGAGTCGGTGCAGCAACTGAAAAAGCTATAGTTCCCACATTTGTCTTAACACTGGGAAGAAAAAGTAGATTAGAATGAGATGATCGCTGCTGCCTGGGCTGGAGCGAGCAGGAGTGAGATGATCGCTGCTGCCTGGGCTGGAGCGAGCAGGAGTGAGATGATCGCTGCTGCCTGGGCTGGAGTGAGCAGGAGTGAGATGATCGCTGCTGCCTGGGCTGGAGCGAGCAGGAGTGAGATGATCGCTGCTGCCTGGGCTGGAGCGAGCAGGAGTGAGATGATCGCTGCTGCCTGGGCTGGAGCGAGCAGGAGTGAGATGATCGCTGCTGCCTGGGCTGGAGCGAGCAGGAGTGAGATTATCGCTGCTGCCTGGGCTGGAGCGAGCAGGAGTGAGATGATCGCTGCTGCCTGGGCTGGAGCGAGCAGGAGTGAGATGATCGCTGCTGCCTGGGCTGGAGCGAGCAGGAGTGAGCAGTGGATGTAAATATTCCGGTTGTTTGGATGAAAGTTCTTGATAGCTAATTGTACAGATCTTAAAAATAATGCGATATTTAGACCCCAGTGCTCAGTTAAATGCTTCATTTGTTCTGGCTAATCTGTCCAAACCATGGGGGTGTATATATAACTTGTCTACCTCATCTTTGGGAAGCAACATAAGTAATACTTTAAACCTGGTCCGAACCAAGACGTCCCGTAGCGAAGTCAGTCCGCTGACGAAGGCAGTGAAAATTGCAGAAATATTATAAGATTTCAATCAAGTTTGAAGAACATGAAAATTGCAGAAATATTATAAGATTTCAATCAAGTTTGTCAGGTAAAGTATGTCTAATGAAACAAGCCAAGAAACCTCAATAATCTAGGATCTAACTTCCAAGGTGAACATGCCACGATATTCAATAAGGCCTCCAGATTATTCATTCATGCAGTCTGAGATAGTAATATATTGGCAGTGTGGTTCCAGATACATTTATATATTCATGGAATTGTTGACAGCTTTCAGGTGGTCGAAGTGGACGACATGACATCTGTCAATAACCCTGTTGGACAAGAGGTAGGAGATGGTTGACAAATTAATAAGGGAAATAACATCCCAGTCGTGGAAACTATCCACTTAAAGTCGTATCTTTGGTGTGTCGGCCTGTCTCCCTCTGTTGCGCATGCATGCGTATTCACGCCCGCACGCACGCACGCACATTTCGCTGTGTCATTGTATTTTAACTTTGTCCTCCTGCAGATCCTCGTCAACTGCAGGGAATATGTCGTGAATTCAATAATTCGTTGTTATCTCACTACTCGCCAGATGTCAGCACACGTTGGGGGATATCGTCTTGATGATATTTGTTGTCACTAAATACGCTCTTTTCGTAACTGTGGACGAGATAATATTATGGGATTGAGGATGTTGGGAGGAAGGATATGCGAATGTCGGGAATTGAGAGGATGGACATGGGAATGTGGGGAGGAGGGGATGAAAATATGGCCGGACCTACGATACCGTGTGGAGAAGGGAGACCAAGTGTTGGGATGGGGGACGCACGAATTTGGGGAAGAGAGTGAACAATAGTGCTGAGTGGAGGACGAGAGAGAATATATATATATATATATATACATATATATATATATATATATATATATATATATATATATATATATATATATATATATATATATATATATATATGCATGCATCTATGCATACATGCATACATACATACATACATACATACATACATACATACATACATACATACGCTCTCGGAGCGTGCATACATACATACATACATATATGCATACATGCATACATACATATATACATACATACATACATACATACATGCATACATACATACATACATACATACATACATACATAAATACATACATACATACATACATACATACATACATACATACATACATACATACATAAATACATACATACATACATACATACATACATACATACATACATACATACATACATACATACATACATACATACATAAATACATACATACATACATACATACATACATACATACATACATACATACATACATACATACATACATACATACATACATACATATATCTATAGTTACTGGTGAAGACTGTTCATTAACAAGTATAACTTCTGCTATTCTAAAGCTAGAGGCGAAATGATTGATGAAAACACACTAACTAGAACCTTTATTTCTCTCTGTGTGCACACCCTGTATCATAAAACACGTGTCACTAACTAGAACCTTTATTTCTCTCTGTGTGCACACCCTGTATCATAAAACACGTGTCACTAACTAGAACCTTTATTTCTCTCTGTGTGCACACCCTGTATCATAAAACACGTGTCACTAACTATAACCTTTATTTCTCTCTGTGTGCACACCCTGTATCATAAAACACGTGTCACTAACTAGAACCTTTATTTCTCTCTGTGTGCACACCCTGTATCATAAAACACGTGTCACTAACTAGAACCTTTATTTATCTGTGTGTGCACACCCTGTATCATAAAACACGTGTCACTAACTAGAACCTTTATTTCTCTGTGTGCACACCCTGTATCATAAAACACGTGTCACTAACTAGAACCTTTATTTCTCTCTGTGTGCACACCCTGTATCATAAAACACGTGTCACTAACTAGAACCTTTATTTCTCTCTGTGTGCACACCCTGTATCATAAAACACGTGTCACTAACTAGAACCTTTATTTCTCTGTGTGCACACCCTGTATCATAAAACACGTGTCACTAACTAGAACCTTTATTTATCTCTGTGTGCACACCCTGTATCATAAAACACGTGTCACTAACTAGAACCTTTATTTCTCTCTGTGTGCACACCCTGTATCATAAAACACGTGTCACTAACTAGAACCTTTATTTCTCTGTGTGCACACCCTGTATCATAAAACACGTGTCACTAACTAGAACCTTTATTTCTCTGTGTGCACACCCTGTATCATAAAACACGTGTCACTAACTAGAACTTTATTTATCTCTGTGTGCACACCCTGTATCATAAAACACGTGTCACTAACTAGAACCTTTATTTCTCTGTGTGCACACCCTGTATCATAAAACACGTGTCACTAACTAGAACCTTTATTTCTCTGTGTGCACACCCTGTATCATAAAACACGTGTCACTAACTAGAACCTTTATTTCTCTCTGTGTGCACACCCTGTATCATAAAACACGTGTCACTAACTAGAACCTTTATTTATTTCTCTTTTCACACCCTGTACCATAAAACACCCACGGAACATTTGTATGTAATTATGACTGGTTTACGGTCTCTACAGTGGATCCCGCCAACTACTACAGTAGCGTTCTCAACGTTCATGTGTCAATTCCACCACACCTGTCATGTTACGATTGTCCTTCCTGGCGGCATCGTGGCCTGGCTGACAGTGGTTGTCGCATCATCATAAACCGGACATGGTGTGCCCACGGCACATTGCCGTCTCTGTTCTCGGAGCGTATTAAGACGTGGTCTGTCCACGACACATTGTCGTCTCTGTTCTCGGAGCGTATTCAGACGTGGTCTGTCCACGACACGTTGTCGTCTCTGTTCTCGGAGCGTATTCGGACGTGGTCTGTCCACGGCACATTGTCGTCTCTACTCTCGGGGCGTATTCAGACGTGGTCTGTCCACGGCACATTGTCGTCTCTACTCTCGGAGCGTATTCTGAAGCATTTGCCACAACGGCAAGATAACTCAGCAAGCCAATTTGCTCGGCCAAGCAGACGGGCGCGTAGTGAGTTTTTCAAACACCGATGCATCCGCTCAACGTTGCCGTTGTGTTGCGGATGATAGGTGGTGGTTGGGTCGCGCGTGATTCCCATCCAACGGCAAACCTCCAGCCACAAGTCTGAGACGAACTGTGATCCACGGTCTGATGTAATGATGTCGGGTATGCTCCACCTGGCGATCCACTGACGCACCAATACTTTTCGCCGCTTCTCCGCGCATCGTCATTAGAAATATTTTTGGCCAGCCGTCTTGAAAGAAGTCCAGGCCAAAACTGGGATGAACGACGTCGGTCACGATCATGTCGTGAGAGCACTTCCGGTCAGAGTCTGAAGCTAACCATGCGCCGGCCGAGTGTGCGGAGGCGTTGTCCATTTGCAGAAGACAAGATGTATTCAGTAGGTTTCCTCTGGTGTCGGCTGCAGAACGGAGACCGCTTGACCACTGTCTACCAAGTAACCGGCCGCGAAGACGCGAGCCAGATACGATATCGATGACTGACTGGCCTTTGCATTCTCCAACACCGTTCGTCGATATTTTAAAAGGTTCGAACATACCGCGGGCAGGGCAGGGGGTCCGCTGTGGAAGGTTCGAATGTACCGCGGGCAGGGCAGGGTCCGCTGTGGAAGGTTCGAACGTACCGCCGGTAGGGCTGGGGGTCCGCTGTGGAAGGTTCGAACGTACCGCGGGCAGGGCAGGGGGTCCGCTGTGGAAGGTTCGGATGTACCGCGGGCAGGGCAGGGTCCGCTGTGGAAGGTTCGAACGTACCGCGGGTAGGGCAGGGGGTCCGCTGTGGAAGGTTCGAACGTACCGCGGACAGGGCAGGGTCCGCTGTGGAAGGTTCGAACGTACCGCGGGCAGGACAGGGGGTCCGCTGTGGAAGGTTCGAACGTACCGCGGGCGGAGCAGGGGTCCGCTGTGGAAGGTTCGAACGTACCGCGGGCAGGGCAGGGTCCGCTGTGGAAGGTTCGAACGTACCGCGGGCAGTACAGGGGTCCGCTGTGGAAGGTTCGAACGTACCACGGGCGGGGCAGGGGTCCGCTGTGGAAGGTTCGAACGTACCGCGGGCAGTACAGGGGTCCGCTATGGAAGGTTCGAACGTACCGCGGGCAGGGCAGGGTCCGCTTCAGCACAAAGAGTCGTCGCCGAATGTGTCGTTGAACCAAAAAACCTGCCCCTTATTCTGCTTCTTGCCAGTGCCGCTTTTTTCCAGAATATTTCTTGAAAATGGCGTTGACGGCCGGACGGTCTCCCGCGTGGACTGCGGACACAAGCTCGGCCGGCTCTTCTGTGATGGTGGCTATTGTCGTGATGCACAGCGAGTCCGCCTTCCGCAGGAGTTACTCCATAGAGCGTTGCGGTGTGGGAAGCTCGAAGCTCGTACGCAGTGACGGTGGCAGGCAGCGGAGAAGAACCCAGCGTTCGGTGTCTTCTCTGTCCCAGGTAGCCTCAATTTGTCGGAATCGCGCCATCCCTTGAGATAGTTCCGTGGCGATGCCGCCCATGGCCAGTGCCCGCGCCGGTGCAGGGTTACCTTCTGGTGAACGGTTAGTTCATAGCTTTCAGTTAACAGTTTCTTCGTCGTGTCGACAACGTTTGGCGGACGGTCCTCTCACATTTCCGTCAGATCGTGGACCACGCATGCTTCATCTTCCGACAACAGGGTAGACAGTGCCGCAAACTTGTTCATCTGTGACGTTAACCATTGAGCCGTAAAGATCTAACTGTTGAAACGACAAGCAAGATTTAACAAGATTTAACAAGATTTGCCATCCAAGCCAAAGGCCCAGATGGCAAGTGGACAAGGAAGCCAGCCATTGGCTTATCGAGAGTCCAACAATGTTCATCTACTTATAGCCCGCCCTCTTGAGATATGTGTCAACCTTGTTTTTAAACATATTCACGCTGCTAGCAGTTACACAATCTGTAGACATTTGTTCCATTCATTTATTGTCCTCTGTGAGAACGAGTGCTTCCTGATGTCCAATCTACATTGATCCTTTACTAATTTTACCTCATGTCCTCTAGTTCTGCTATCCTTCTTGAGTGAGAAAAACATATTTCTATCAATATTTTCATACCCATTCAATATCTTAAAAACTTCAATCTGATCTCCTCTTAACCTCCTTGTCTCTAGAGTTGTTAAACCACATTCTTTCAGGCGTTCTTCATAACTAAGGTCTCTCAGTTCTGGAATCATTTTAGTTGCTCTCCTTTGTATGCATTCGAGCGTATCTATATCCTTCTTACGATATGGTCTCCATGCTTGTATACAGTATTCTAAATGAGGTCTAACTATTGTTTTATAAAGAGGTATAATTAACTTTTTTTCCCTTGTATGTTATGTTTCTTCTAATCAATCCAAGAATTTGATTACCCTTTGAAGCTGCAATACCACACTGCTCTGAAACTTTCATATCAGCGCTTATTGTAACTCCTAAGTCCTTTTCTTTTACAGTAGTACCCAGAACAATATCTCCCATTTTATAGTTTACATTCAAGTTCCTATGTCCTGTATGTAGGCATTTACATTTCCCAAAATTGAACAACATCTGCCATTTCTCAGACCATTTCACTAATCTGTCTAGATCGTTTTGTAAATGTTGTTTATCACCATCAGTATTAACCTTTCTAAACAGTTTTGTGTCATCCGCAAATTTCAGTACGTTACTTGTTATACTGTCGTCCAAGTCATTGATATAAATTAAGAATAATATAGGTCCTAATACTGATCCTTGAGGTACCCCACTCAAAACCGATTTCCAATTTGAAACTTCTCCATCTACTACAACTCGTTGTCTTCTGTCAGTCAGCCATTGTTCTATCCAGTCAGTTATGCTATCCCCGATACCATGGGCTTTTAATTTAAGTAGTAATCTTTGATGTGGCACTTTGTCAAAAGCTTTCTGAAAATCTAAGTAGATAATATCTACTGGCGATCCCACGTCTATCCAAATAGTGATTTCTTCAAAAAAACATAACATATTTGTTAAGCATGACCTCGCTTTAAGGAATCCATGTTGAGATGAATTTAATAATTTATGCTTAACGAGGAAGTCCACAATATGGTCTTTAATTAACCTTTCTAATAATTTACAAATCACTGACGTTAAACTCACCGGTCTGTAATTCTCTGACTTATTTCTTGAACCCTTTTTAAATAATGGTATGATGTTTAACAAGATTTAACAAGATTGCCATCCCAAACAACAAGTTCCAGATGGCAAGTGGACAACGAAGCCATTGGCTTATCGAGAATCCAACAATTTTCTCATCTATGTGTAGCCCACCCTTATCAAATATCTGTCAATTCTATTTTTAAACATATTCACACTACGAGCATTAGCACAACCGGCAGTCGTTGTATGGCATCGAACGAAAAGAGATGTTGTACTCCTTCGAGTCGGCCGACAATGGCGACTGTCTGTGGCGCAGGAGGAGCGGAGAGAGGCTCGAGGCAGCGAATTGTTTCGAAAATAGCCAAAGCGACATTTTAACCTGGTGTACACTGGCGACACAGCTGCATTCGTGCTGAAGTGTCACAGTTCGTGGGCGATCAAGCGGGTCGCCCCTGTGCAGTCAAGCGTAATGCGACTGACCGCGCCGGTGTGCAATCAAGCGTAACGCCACCGGCGAAGCAGGAGAGCCCGTGTGCGTTCAAGCGTAACGAGATCGAACAAACGCCCGTGGTTGAGCTAACTTGTGTCTGCTGTTGTTGTCTTGCGTCTGTGTCTCTGTCCAATGTATACATATATACGCACGCACGCACGCACGCACACACGCACGCACACACGCACACACACATAATCGGGGGTGATGTTCCATCTATGTATTGATATAGACCCTGTAGGGGGCTAAGATGTCCCAAGTATAATGATGGTACAATTGTTGAGCGAGAGGGCTACCGCGTCCGGGGTAACCGACGCGCCGTCTACCTTGGCTGCGGCGAGAAGACAGCGAAGACCAAGGGGATCGTCAGGTCGGCAGCGATCTAGACGTGAAGTCCGGCTAGGCAGTCTGAACGTGGGGACGACGAGCGGGAAAGAAGTAGAGGTGGTGGAAATGATGGAAAGAAGGAAACTGGAAGTATTATGCATCCAGGAGACTAAGTGGAAGGGAGACAGAGCAAGGACGATGATGGGAGGGTACAAGCTACTGCACGCAGGAGGAGATGGAAGAAGTAACGGAGTGGGCATCATTGTATCCGAAGAGATCAGTAAGACGGTGGTCAGAGTGGAGAGATGGAAGGGGCGCACAGTGATGGCATGGCTGATAATTAGGATGATGTGTGTTATGTCTGTGTATGAGGCAGAGAAAGAGGAGTTCATGGATGCTTTGGAGAGGATGATAGGATTGGTGGAGCTGGAGGTGATGTTGTGTATTGCGGGAGACTTCAATGCACATGTTGGAGTAGTGGAACCAGGTGAAGAGGAGAGCGTTGGCAGGTATGGAAGGGGAGCGAGGAATAAAGAAGGTCGAGCTCTGGTTGAGTTGGTGGCGAGAAATGGGTTAGCAGTGGCTAGCTCTTTCTTCTAGAAGCGAGAGAGCCACAAGATCACATACATAAGTGGACAGCACAAGATAGAATTAGATCTAGTGATAGTCCGGAAGCAGCAGCTGTGGAAGAGTAAAGATTGTAAAGCTGTGGCTGGAGAGCATGTCACGACACAGCACCAGCCAGTGGTGTTCATTGTGCGTATGCAGAAGAAGAAACAAACTAAGACTGTTGGCCGCAGGACCATTAAATGGTGGAGGTGCAAAGACGACGTCGCTGTTGAATACAAGGAGTGGGTGATGGTTAAGTATGAAGAGCTCAGTGAAGAAGTCGGTGGTTTGGAGGAAGAGTGGAAAAAGTACAAAGAAGCATTTGCGGGAGCTGCAGAGGAGCTATGTGGAAGAACATCAGGAAAGGGCGGAATGTCAAGGAGTAGTAACCAAGGATGGTGGACAAGCGAGGTTGCAGAGGCAGTATGCGAAAAGAAGAAAGCCTGGAAAGAAATTGAGAAGACCAAGGAGAGAGGAAATGAACCGGATGCAAGGATGACACACACATACGGGCAGAAGAAGAGAGCGGCAAAAAGAGCTTTTGATAAGGCAAGGACAGATATGGAAGCAGATGTATATAGTAAGCAAGATGAGGATGGTGGAAAGAAGATGATATACAAAATGGCCCGAGGCAGGGATGAGAATAGTAAGGACGTGAAGGGTGGGACGGTGAAGAAGGATATAAATGGGAAGTTAGTGACAGAACAAGAGGCAGTTCTGAAGGTCTGGGGAAGTTACTTCAAGGAGCTACTGAACCAGGAAAGAAATAACAACGATCTGGAATTACCATCATATGTAGATAGGAAAGTGGAGTTAACTGATATTACGGATATAGAGATGCAAACCGGGATGAAAGGGGTGAAGAAAGGAAGAGCACCTGGTATCGATGAGATGCGTGTGGAGATGTTAATGGCAGCGGGGGAGAGCGGAATCAGCTGGACAAAGAGGCTGCTGAATACATGTATGAGGCAAGGTAAAGTACCAGAGGAATGGCGGACAGGGCTAATAGTCCCAATATGGAAGAAGAAGGGAGATGTGCAAGACCCAGGGAAATACAGAGGAATCACACTTCTAAGTCACATCATGAAGCTGCTAGAGAGGATCCTGGATGTTAGGATCCGAAAGAAAGTAGAGCAATAATTGGGTGAAGAACAACAAGGATTCAGAAAGGGCAGAGGGACGATGATGGGATGTTTGTATTAAGACAAATGGTAGAGAAGAGGTTGGAGATGCAAGGGAGAATGGCAGTGGTATTTGTTGACCTGGAGAAGGCCTATGACACAGTCCCAAGAGAGATGGTGATGGCAACAGTGAGATGGATGGGAGTGCCAGAAGCAGAAGCCAGGATGGTGGAAGTAATGTATGAGAGAACAAAAGGAAGAGTTGTGGTAGGATCTGGGTTGTCAGAAGAGTTTCCATTTAACATCGGTTTGAGGCAAGGAAGTGCCCTTAGCCCTTTACTGTTTATCATGGTGATGGAAATGATCAGCAGAAAGATCAGCACGAAGGATATTCTGAGGAAGATGATGTACGCAGATGATCTGGCCATAATAGCAGAAAGCAAACAAGACCTACAGGAAGTGTTGGAGGAATGGAAGGGGGTGTTCGAGAAGCACGGACTGAGAATGAGCCTAGAGAAGACAGAAGTGATGTGGGTTGGACACCAGAGAGAGGAGTTGAACATCAGGTTGGATGGTAAGGAGATCAAGCAAGTGGACGGCTTTGTGTACCTTGGAGGAATGGTTACGGAGGATGGGTATTCAGCGGCAGAAGTGCGACGTCGGACACAAGCGGCGTTGACAGAACAACAACAACAGAAGCTGCAAGTGTGTGAGAATAACTGGATTCGGCGAATAACAAGAACAAAGAGGGTGGACAGAAGAAGGAAGAACGACCTGAGGAAAGAGGTTGGGATACAATGCAGCCTAACAGGAAGATTGGTGAGAAGCAGGATGAGACGGGCAGGCCACTTGGTAAGAATGGATGCAAGCAAACTAGCAAAGAGAGCAGAGGTGGAAAAAACATCAAGGACGCAGGAAAAGGGGAAGGCCACAGCTGAAATGGGAGGAATGCGTGAGGAGGGACATGAGAAGATCGGGGGAGGATGAAAGATGGAGAGAGGGAGCGGCCGATAGAAAACTATGGAAAGAAAGAACAGAAAGAGTGACTCGACAATATTTTACCTGACCCTCACCCCTGTACAGCGGGGAACAAGGAGGAAGAGCAAAGGGAGGCAGCTACGGCACAAGGCCTCCTCGACGCCTCACATGGTCCAGACTGGGAACAGCTCCACTGCCGTCGGGTACCTAACGCCATGAGAAGTGGCAGGGCGACCGAACCAGTGGGCTCTGTGAGTCCATGACAGACTACACATTTACCCCAATGGGGGTAGTTTAATTCCCCTGACGTAGACACCAGGGGAAGTAAACTCACTCCCCAACTCCCACCCTCACTCCCCAGCCCACACACTCACTCCCCAACCCCCACCCTCCCTCCCCAGCCCCCATCCCACACCTCACTCCCCAACCCCCACCCTCACTCCCCAGCCCCCATCCCACACCTCACTCCCCAACCCCCACCCTCCCTCCCCAGCCCCCATCCCACACCTCACTCCCCAACCCCCACCCTCCCTCCCCAGCCCCCATCCCACACCTCACTCCCCAACCCCCGCCCTCACTCCCCAACCCCCACCCTCACTCCCCAGCCCCCACCCCACACCTCACTCCCCAACCCCCACCCTCACTCCCCAAACCCCATCCCACACCTCACTCCCCAGCCCCCACCCCACACCTCACTCCCCAACACCCACCCTCACTCCCCAACCCCCATCCCACACCTCACTCCCCAACCCCCACCCTCACTCCCCAGCCCCCACCCGACATCTCACTCCCCAACCCCCACCCTCACTCCCCAGCCCCCACCCCACACCTCACTCCCCAACCCCCACCCTCACTCCACAGCCCCCACCCCACACCTCACTCCCCAACCCCCACCCTCACTCCCCAGCCCCCACCCCACACCTCACTCAGCAACCCCCACCCTCACTCCCCAGCCCCCACCACACACCTCACTCCCCAACCCCCACCCTCACTCCCCAGCCCCCACCCCACACCTCACTCCACACGATACCGTCACCATTTTCTTAGAGAATATACATTTCCGAATTCGTCACTACAGATGTGTAGAAAGTGACGTCTTTTTAGTAGTTTGCCTCTTTAAAGGCGCCGAGTCTTCTAGCTCTTACTTTATCGTAAAACCTCTTACATGATATACTTAAGCAATTAGTATCTCGTCTAACATCCGTCTAAGTCTTTGAAAGAACAACAATGTGGTAATAAATATTGGTCGTTTCTGTTTAATTAGAAGTTTCGCCCTGAATATCATGTTTTTATATTGCAAGCTGGACGGCAAGAGAGACAGTCTGAAACTAATAATGGTCAAGTTATATTATTGTTATTACTGTTATTATTACTTTACTATTTTACTATTATTAGTATTACATTTTTTTTCTCATTAACACGCACGCACGCACGCCCCCACACGCATATATATATATATATATATATATATATATATATATATATATATATATATATATATATATATATATATATATATTTTGGGCGGTGTACACGACTGACGGCTTGGACAATTGGGCGGTGGAAGGGGGGGATCATATGACACCCCCACCCTACCCCGAAGTCGACCTGGCGCCCTCCGCCCTTGTTTACAGTTTACCGTACCCCGGGGTGATGTATGACAAAGTGAGAGTGCATTTTGTATAATGGAATAATAGGCGTAATATCGTCATCGTGCAGGTTCCCGGGCCGTGGTCAAGTCACAACAGTGACACAGGCTGGGTATATTGTAATCGGCCGCCTCGCCTCATCGGTGTCAGCAAGTGATTGACAGCTGACACTTGACGCCCCAACTGCTTCCTCTTTCTTGCTCGGTAACGTGTAATTGTCTAGAATCACTGAATCAATTATGGTTTCAAAGTGGACGAAGCTGCCACGTTATGGTGACGTATTCACGCACGCACGCACGCACGCACGCACGCACGCACGCACGCACGCACGCACGCACGCACGCACGCACGCGCGCACGCACGCACACGCACACCTGACGTACATTCGAAGTGAATGACACAAAGAATTCCCTTACAACCGGCTCTTAACGCAACATGTATTTCCCTACTATCAAACATGGTCTACTGTTTATGACATTAGCGCCACGCAGTCGGTCTGGAGCCAGCCAGTGTTGGTAGCAGAAACGGCGGCGCCATCTATTGCATAGATAGGGAACCTAAAAATATTCTGGTGAAGTTTGTACAGGAAATAGAACTTTTGTTGCCCGCGAACTATGGTAGTTTTTGATTGACCGATCTGGTTTTTTTGACGAATACATGTGTACTAAAGAATATGCATACAAATATTCAACCCGTGAACGTTTGATGTCGTTATTAAAATATGTATTGTTTTCTTATTACGTTGATGTCGTTCTGTTCTTTGTGCGCACATCTCTCTCCACTCCCTCATTCTCCTCTCTCTTCCATCTCACCCCCACACTCTTCCCCTCTCACTCTTTGTCCCCCATCCTCTCTCTCCCTCTCCGCCGCCATCTTTCTATCTCACTCTCTCATATGTCTCTATCTCTCCTTCTCTTTCTCTCTCCCCCATCGCTCTCTCTCCCCACTCTCCCATCCCTCTCACTTTCTCTCGCTCTATCCCTCCCTCCCTCTCTCCTCTTCCTGAGCCCCTCTCCACTTGCTCTCTCCACCTCCTTCTCTATTTCTCCCTCGTTGTCCTCCCTTCTTCTCCATCTCCACTAGCTCTCTCCTTTTTTTCACCTCTCCTTCTCTTTCTCCCCCCTCTCTCCCTGTCTCTCATCTTCTTTTAATATCTTTCTCCATGTTCTTATCTATCCTATAATACTATGTCACATAAATTTATTTAAGGAATTTACCTGAAATATACAACTTTCTAAATAGATTCCCACTGTAGTGGCCCACTGGGAGAAACCCTAGGCTGGTTTCTGACAAAGAAAATACACTTCTTGTTTCTTCTTCAATATCATAAGCCATTAAAAGAATTTCAATGTACCATTTTGGTCAATGAAAAGACGAGTGATCCTTTGTTGCGATAGATAACATTCACTGGGTGTAAAATTGGCAATGTAGGTTATGTCAATTATTCCTTTAACTCTGTAATCTCATTTATAAATGTCGTTGGTGAACAAAGAAAACACATCACGTTGCAAGTTTTCTGCACAGCCAATAATTTTAATATGCATGTTTGTGGGTATGTATGTATAGTTTCATACAATATGCGCGTGTCCTATATCACTGTAAGATGGATAACATAGTTAATCATTGAATGGATAATAAAGTGTATGATCAGTTTGATAATAAAATTGATGATGAAATTGATTATCAAAATGATGATCATCGGAAGAATGATGACCCAGCTGACCAGATGGTGACCCAGCTGACCAAATGATGACCCGGCTGACTAAAATGATCTACCAATTCCCAAATATCATTCGTTACAATTGTAATTGTCATGTTGATTAATGCGATGGATTCACAACGTGTTCAGTGTGTTTATATTGCCACCAGGTGGCCAGCCTCACTACCACTCCATGTTATCAAATGAAGACCTAACAATAGAAGTGTTTTGGTCGTTCACACCACACAGACTTAAGTGTGGACAGCGCTCCGCGGTTCAAGACATCGCTCAATTGGCAACGTGTGAAGTGAACCAGGTACACACAATTTGTACAATCACCAAATTCAGGCTTTAGATGGACTAATAGGCCAACGGCGGCTGCAATTGATTTCAGACTGAAGCGAGACTATTTGCCCTACATGACCTGTGCACAGTCTGGTCAACTACGGACAAAAGACTGATTGGCCAACTTTGGATAAGCAGTGAATGCGGACCAAAGACGGACTAACAGAGCAGTGTTGGTTGCAGTTACTATGGACACAAGATGGACTAGTAGATCACCATTGACCGCAGTGAATGCGGGCCAAAGACAGACTAATAGATCACCGATGACCGCAGTGAATGAGGACCAAAGACGGACTAGTAGGCGAGTGTTGGCCTTAGTACTCTGCCGATCTGCAAGATGGCGCCCGTCTGTTCGTTGATGATGAAAAACATAAACGGGTAGTCGGTGCAGAACGTCCGGTCAATTTGACAATTGTATAAGTCCAAGATCTCATGTGCTGCTTCTGTCGTCTGGCAAGCCGATGACTTCAGTCCCTCATCAAACTCAAGAGACACGTGAAGACATGTCACCCGAACAGGTGGTGCGTGCCGTCTGCAAAATCACAAAATACAGGTTACTAATGCGTGACGATCCAACGTTTGGGAATAAGTTTGTCTTTCCCATCAGACTTGAAAGGAAAGTCAACATTTTAACAATTATTCAAATTACTGTATGTAATTTATCACAATTATAACGTTTACTCACTAAGACATTTCGGCAATAACCGATTGCCTTATTAAAAATGAATTCTATGAGTACACATTATTGTTGTGATAATACTCTCCATCGCCAGAGGGCCAAACATCACCCCAAGAACCCATCTTCCACCACTGGCCTGACTATCGATGATCCCTGGATGACGACTGGAGGAGAGAACCCCAAACCCTTCCTCTTCCCTGACAGTGGATCCGATTCCAGGAACTGCCTTCTAGCATTCGGTGATAGTAAACTGATTGCAAACTGTTTTTGACAAATCATCATCATAGAAAAAAGCGGCAGATGTTTTTTTTTTGGGGGGGGGGGCAAATAACCTAGGGGGCAGATGTCCAGGGGGCAAGTGTCCTAGGAGTAAATGTCCTAAGGGGCAAGTGACAGTGGTGGATATGTGAACGAATAGTTTTCCCGAGGTTTGGCTGAATGCTTCGTAGAGAAGTCGAGTTGGGTTTAGAATGAACAAGTCTGCCAGGGGGTGAAGTGCTCTGAACAGTCCAAAGTACTGGATACCACGCTATATAAGTACTGGATACCACGCTATATAAGTACTGGATACCACGCTATATAAGTACTGGATACCACGCTATATAAGTACTGGATACCACGCTATATAAGTACTGGATACCACGCTATATAAGTACTGGATACCGCGCTATATAAGTACTGGATACCACGCTATATAAGTACTGGATACCACGCTATATAAGTACTGGATACCACGCTATATAAGTACTGGATACCACGCTATATAAGTACTGGATACCGCGCTATATAAGTACTGGATACCACGCTATATAAGTACTGGATACCACGCTATATAAGTACTGGATACCACGCTATATAAGTACTGGATACCACGCTATATAAGTACTGGATACCACGCTATATAAGTAGTGGATACCACGCTATATAAGTAATGGATACCGCGCTATATAAGTACTGGATACCACGCTATATAAGTAGTGGATACCACGCTATATAAGTACTGGATACCACGCTATATAAGTAGTGGATACCACGCTATATAAGTAGTGGATACCACGCTATATAAGTAATGGATACCACGCTATATAAGTACTGGATACCACGCTATATAAGTAGTGGATACCACGCTATATAAGTAATGGATACCGCGCTATATAAGTACTGGATACCGCGCTATATAAGTACTGGATACCACGCTATATAAGTAGTGGATACCACGCTATATAAGTAATGGATACCGCGCTATATAAGTACTGGATACCACGCTATATGAGTACTAGTTACCACGCTATATAAGTACTGGATACCACGCTATATAAGTACTGGATATTAAAATGGATCTGGTTAGGATCGCTGGAACCCAAACATTTTTGTACTTTAACTTTGTCAACTAATTAATTTTGAGAAGACAAAATTAACACATTCCCCCTTGCTCACCTCCCTTATAACCTATTGTAGTTTTACATCTTCCTCTTGTTCTATGTTTAGACTACGATAAACTATTCCTATTGTTAATGTTGAGTTCTTGGTAACTATGTTACAAATTGCTTCCTTGTAATCTCTTTCACTTTTCAGTGTTACATTCTTTACTATATACAATTACTCCATCTCTCCTTCTCTCGCCTGTCCTTCCTAAACATTACATAACCTGTCAGTGCTAACTAATCCACTACTATATCTTTATTTGCCCATGATTCTGTGATACCTATTACATGAGGGTCAATATCTGCTACCATAATGTCTAACTTGCTTTTTTATTTACTATGCTCATGCCATTTAAGCATATACACATTTAAGTTCATTTTCCGAAATTATTGGTGAACATTTCTTTGGATGTGTATTTGTGCTCCTTTGTATAGTAGAGGAACTTTAAGCAGCAAAGAAATGTTACATTAACAAAAGGTATGCAATGTATACATGTCATGATACGCACGGAAAATAAAACTGCATTTACAGGTTTATATCAGCCAAAATAGATTGTAAACGACATGTTTCTAGCAGCCATAATAAATGCCAAAAGAAAACAAATGTACATAATTTATTATCCCTTTACATATTTACATCAATGTAAAACATTACCAGTACCCCACTTCTGGCATATAAACTGACCTGGCACATAAAATGTAAAAACTGATCTGGCATATAAAGTGGCCTGGCATATAAACTGGCCTCACATATAAACTGACCTGGCATATAAACTGGCCTGGCATATAAACTGGCCTGGCATATAAACTGACCTGGCATATAAACTGACATGGCATATAAACTGACCTGGCATGTAAACTGGCCTGGCATATAAACTGACCTGGCATGTTGCTTGGTAGAGGCTGCCATTATTGAAATGACTGCAGCAACATTTTAGCCTAATTTATTGATACTTCTATCTTAATTTATGTTTAAATTGTTTTAACAAACTATATATATATATATATATATATATATATATATATATATATATATATATATATATATATACAGTTTGTTAAAACAATTTAGTTTGGCCTTAAACATAAATTAAGATAGAAGATATCAATAAATTAGGCTAAAATGTTGCTGCAGTAATTTCAGTATATGCCGTAATATATACATAATAATTATTATATATACATGCATATATATATATATATATATTAACTTCTTTATGTTTATTCCAATTTATTTTGTAGATTAATTAACTTGTCTTAGCTGATTGATAGAGATTTATCTGAATTAACACATTTATCTTAACATTTAAACTTTAATTTACTGATGTTTATACAGTCGTACTATCTGAATTTATTTA
This sequence comes from Lamellibrachia satsuma, assembly GCA_033239005.1. NCBI lineage: Eukaryota > Metazoa > Annelida > Polychaeta > Sabellida > Siboglinidae > Lamellibrachia > Lamellibrachia satsuma. Next base: position 9,354,463 of record BSQZ01000003.1, on the reverse strand, counting down.
TTCTTATTTAAAAATTATATATATATATGTATATTATATATATATATTAACGTCTTTGTTTATACTTACTCTAATTTATTTTGTAGATTAATTAACTTGTTTTATACAATTGTATTATCTTAATTTATTTATTCTTATTAAAAAAATTGCTTATTTGGCACTATTTATGTATTAGATTTATGTACAGTGTTGAGAACCTTTATAGTTATAGATATGGCGCTATATAAAATAAATATTATTATTATTATTACCTTGATGTATGAGGCACCCAGCAGTTGGAGCCACGTGTCTCGACCGATGTAGGACATCCATGATTCGTCTGTGGGACTTCTCTGCCATCCAAAGGTTAATCTCTAGAATATAATAGAACATTGGAAATATTACCCAGAAAATGATCTGAATATTAATGGCCTTGTGTGTTTAGAGTGGCCTTGTGTGCCTAGGGTGGCCTTGTATGCCTAGAGTGGCGTTGTGTGCCTAGAGTGGCCTTGTGTGCCTAGGGTGGCCTTGTATGCCTAGAGTGGCATTGTGTGCCTAGGGTGGCCTTGTATGCCTAGAGTGGCCTTGTGTGCCTAGGGTGGCCTTGTGTGCCTAGAGTGGCCTTGTATGCCTAGGGTGGTCTTGTGTGCCTAGAGTGGCCTCATGTGCAACAAACAGAATGCATTTTGTTTGTTTTTCTAAATAAAAAGGAAGCAGGGCATTTCCTCCAAAAAGCAGGACCAGGGGTAAAATGGTATTTTCCGCCCGAAAGCGGTAATGTTGTAACCTATGAACGTGACATCAGAGCCCAAGCAGATGATTATAGCCATTTTGAAAGGCATAAGTCACTTTCACTTTGATTCACCTGGAAGTCAACAGCGCCAAGGAGCGTTACTTTGCAGCTGTCCAGCGTGTTCCGGTAGTCTGGAGTCGCCTGCACAAAGGTAAAACAATAGTTATGTCTGGCAAAACAAAAGTAACGATAACAACAATAATGATGATGTGAACAAAAAACTATGATGGTAGCAACAAAATATATATATATATATACACGATGTTCACAATGCATGCACATTAGCAATTCCACTGGTTCCATTCTTAACCAACATGTGTACATGTCATAAACAATGTTTATTGTACGACAGCAGATAATAAACTGACTACCCGGTACATACGCATTTGCCTAAATAAAACAACCCCATTCGGAAATTATAATTAAAAACAAAAAAATATTTGAATAACCAACTTCGAAATCTACCAGTTTCAGATATTACTGCAATGACGTCATAAACATCGCAATGACATCACAAGCACGATCCGCAACCGTACTTTTATTCTGAGCCGATAGGTGTCGTACGTGTTGTGAATATTTTCTATAGGAACAGAGGGTAGGATCGCACAGTACAACTGATTTGTTGCAATGTGCTCTCATAATGTAATCCATAATATTTGCGCACACGCAGAATACCACATCAACAGCAAAAATCGGAAGGTTATTTAAACAGTGACGTCTGCTTTCTCAGTACAGGCAATACCATCAGTGTCGTCTCAGACAGAGAACCACGTAGGCGGAATTGGTTTACCATCTTTCATGTTACATATGATACATGAACAATCAGCAGATGACTGAAAGATAGCGGCAGACAATGACTGATATACATCAACGGTTTAAACAAGTGATTTGGACGACCAGCAAATAACTATTAAATAAGCAAGATGAATACTAATTATCATAGCTGCTAAATAAGAAAATGCTATTCATCGAGGATGTTATCTGCACTAAAACGACTGTTGTTGCCACCGTCATAATAACTATTGCTTGTAACATAACTATTGTTTTACTTTTGTGCAGGCGACTCCAGACTACCGGAACACGCTGGACAGCTGCAAAGTAATGCTCCTATACATATATATAACATTCTACGTGGTCCACACACTCCCCGCCACTAAGTACTTTGCCACTGTCACAACTTCATTACCAAGTAATGCTCCTATATATATATATATATATATATATATATATATATATATATATATATATTATATATATATATGTATATATATATATATATATATATATATATATATATATATATATATATATATATATATGGTATGATACTATGAGGGGGAAGATGGGGTGAGAGGTAGGGGAGGGTTGGGGGTTTGGAGGGGGAGAGGTGGGGGAAGAGTGAGAAGTGGGGGAGAGTGAGAGGTAGGGGAGGGGTGTGGTCTGGAGGGGGAAAGGTGAGAGGTAGGGGAGGGTGGGAAGTGGGGGATGGAGAGGGAGACAGACAGGCAGGGAGGGGGAGGGTAGGAGGAGGGGGAGACACAGTGAAAGACACAGACAGGGAGGAGGAGGTTATGTTCTGGTTCGTACACGCATGCACACACGTACACTCGCACGCACGCACACAAACTGAGACTTAGAAGAGATCAATCATGTGACGCCACCTGGTACTGAGACATGGCATAATGGTTGACAGCTCGTGACAGACGCAGGAGTTGGGAGCATGTCATGTGTGGTCCTTTGATGATCCACCTCCCATGTTGGTGACATCTGTCGGATGGGCATGTATCACCTGCGTCGCTCTGGCAATGATGAAATCCTTTTGTCTTAGGTAGTTCTTCGATCTGAAACCATGGCAACGATGACATCGTTATTATCTTGAGTAGTTCTTCAATCTGAAAGCAGGGCAACGATGACATCATTATTATCTTGAGTAGCTCTTCAATCTGAACCACATATACACTGTTTACTGCTGTTAGACTTGATAACTATGATGATGATGATGAACACATTTGACATTAAGAAACATAGCCAAGATAATCCGTTCTGGGGTCTGCAAGTGACAAACAATGTCCAGCGCGCTGATGCAGCAGTGGTCAAACAATGCAAAGTAATCTCCCAACTCTGCTGTTCCAAAGACTAGTCTGATGATTCGTATGGTGACTATCATTTAACCAGTTATAAAAAGAGACACTGGCAGGTGAAACGCTGAATAACTACTGTCTTCTTTTACAAACTTTACAATAATAACCGTATCATTGGCTACACATGTAGCAGAACTGCTACATGTAACAGAACTGATACGTATAATTATGATGAGCACACAGCTCTACTGCGGCGTGAATGACGTCACAGACATGGTAGGGGAAGGAGGCCGAGATTTGCTGAGCTCAGCTACAGGCACAATGCAGCAAGGACCATATCTTATGGCAGCCAGCACATATGGGGTTAAATACATTTGTATTTGAAAGGATTTAAATATTAAAAAAAAGTATTTGTACTTGTATTTGCACTTAAATAAATGAATGTATCTGCATTTAAATACTTGCCTAAAGTATTTGAAATTGTCAAATACTTTTCATAAGACTTTGTAAATGGATATCAATAAATAGCAAGTTAGATTTTGTTTAGCTTCTGAAGACTAAAGAATTTATACTCTTCCATTTCTGACTGGCTTCTTTTTCCAGTCAGAAACCCCTGATTTTATTTGCACTGCTTTATCTACACAGGCCCCTGTCAGGGCACTTCATCGTAATTAGCACCAGCAGCCTCTGTCCCACTGTCCTGTCTTTTGATGATGGTTTACATGCCCCAGACACCCACCCCAGCTAGCTGCTCAACCCTGCCATTGTTTCAATGTTTGTGTGAACTTCACAAGTCAAATAAGACACATGGACTGAGGGGAAGGTGGGGGCTTCACAAGTCAAATGTCATCATCAACTATACATAAAATGTCTTTGTTACTTTTACTAGGGACAGTGCCAAGAACTGCTACTCTGAGTCTTCACCCTTACCCCTCACCAGTCTTCACCCTTACCCCTCACCAGTCTTCACCCTTACCCCTCACCAGTTTCAGGCCACATTTAAAATGTTAATTTTTTTAATTCAGTAGAACCCTCCATGTGGCCACCCGTTGGAAAGAGCCACCCCTTGAAAACGACCACTCGATGACAGTGTGTTTTTGTCAGATCTACTCATCATCTCACCAACCTCTGTAATCAAACCACTTTTTCTTGGTCACATGGGACTCTACTGTGAATGTATTACAAAAATAACTCAAATTAGGACAAGTAGTTTTTATTTTTATTTACTTGTCTGGCTGTTTAACAAGATTTTGTAAAATAAGATTTAACAAGAATGCCATCCCAAACTACAAGTTCCAGATAGCAACTTGACAAGGAAGCCATTGGCTTATCGAGAGTATATCTGTAAATTGTATTTTTAAACATATTCACACTACTTGAATTAACACAATCATAGGACAGTTTGTTCCATTCATTTATCACCCTCTGTGAGAATGAGTACTTCCTCGTGTCAAACATGGGGACCATCCTACACTGTTCCTTAACTAGTGCTGCTTTGTGTCCTCTGGTTTTACTGCCTTCCTTAGGTTTTCATAATTAATGTCTATCAATTCTGTAATGATTTTAGTTGCTCTTCATTGTATTCTTTCCAGCTTGTCTATGTCCTTCCAATATTTTGACCTCCATGCTTGTATACAATATTCCAAATGCGGTCTAAACCATGGCTTTGTACTGGAGTACAATTAACTGTTTCTCCCAAAATGTGATAGTTCTCCTAATTAGCCCTAGAATTTGATTACCTTTTGAAGCAGCATTCCCACTTTGCTCTGACACGTTCATGTCAGCATTAAAATGTTACTCCTAAGCCCTTTTCTTTTGTGGTTCTACCTAGTACAGCATCCCCCATTATATATTCTTTGTCCGTGTTTCTATGTCCTATGTGTATACATTTATACTTCCCAAAATTTAGTAGCATTTACCATTGTTCTGATCATTTAACCAACTGATCGAGATCATCCTGTAAACTTTGTTTATCTGTATCATTTGTAACCTTTCTGAATACGTTTGTGTTATCTGCAAATTTCAGTACTTTGCTAGATATGTCATCTTCCAAATCATTTATATATTATATTAAAAATAGCATAGGGCCTAATACTGATCCCTATGGTACCCCACTCAAAACAGATTTGTAGCTTTTTTGTGTGTAAGCCACTTTTCTATCAAGTTGATTACATCATTACCATGGGCTTTTGGTTTAAGTAATAACCTTTTATTTGGCACTTTACCGAAAGCTTTCTGATAATCTAAGTAGACAATGTTTCAGGAGTTACAAATAACTGCCCTAAATGATCTATTTATTGCTCTAAAATTTAGTAACTGGAACTGAGTTTGTGTAGTCTTCTACATTTCCAGTGTGTTTATGTTCCTCCCACAGCATCTGTTTGTGAGCTCTTTTTCTAATAGCCTCTTTTGACAGGTGTTTCTTCCTGAACCTTTCCCCTTGTTTTCTTAATGGAACAAATCTCTCAGTTACGCCCTCAATCTCATCTTTTAAACAAGTCCAGTATTGTGTTGCCGTCTTATTCTTCAGCAAGTTATTCCATTCTATATTTGCTAGATATGTTCTCATCTCTTAATATATTTGCCTTTGGTGAAGTTCATCCTCCATTGTTTTTATATGTATTAAATGTTTTTATTTTTATATCAAAATGGATCTGGTTATGACCACTGAAACCCAAAGGTTTGTGTACTTTAACATTGTCAACTTATTCATGTTGAGATGACACAATTAAATCCAACACATTCCCACCTCTGGTTGGTTTCAAGACATGTTGAGTAAGGAAACAATCCTGTGTTAGAAGTAGAAACTGATGGTCGTCACCTCCAGCACTCTCTAATGATTTTCATTGTATATGGCCTTGGTTAAAATCACCCATTATAACACATTCCCCCTTACTCAACTCCCTAAAGTCTTCCTTACAGCATTTTTATTTTAAATCTTCCTCCTGTCCTACGCTTGGACTGTGATAAACTACTCCTATTGTTAATGTTCTTGGCAACTATGTTACACCAAATTGCTTCTTCACAATCTGCTTAACTTTTCAGTGTTATTTCTTATGTTTGGATGTAAAACGACTCCACCTCCCCTTCTCTCCTGCCTATCCTTCGTAAACATTACATAGCCAGTCAACGCTAACTCAGCATCTACTATATCTTTATTTGCCCATGATTCTGTGATACCTATTACTTGAGGGTCAATATCTGGTACCATAATGTCTAACTTGCTTTTTTTATTTACTATGTTCCTGGCATTTAGACATACACATTTAATTTCATTTAAAGTTGCTGCAGTCAGTTGCTGCAACTTATTGATTACACCTAAATTATATTACCAATGTGAGATACTGAAGGGTCCATTGGATGACCACAAAAGAACTGCCAAGTTTACGGAACAACCATGTCAGTCTAACTGAGGTGGCACTTGAAATGACAGACTAATAAGTTGAAAGTATTACAAAGTTGATGACATTACCAAGTCACACAGTCCTACCTGAAGAATTCGCTTCTGGTCCTGCACCAGACAGAGCAGATGGAAGACACAAGCACTCATTGCCAATGCCTTGCTGTGACTTCACCCGCCTGGTGGCGTACTCTGTGCTCACGGTCAGGCATCCTGTCACCTTGGGATCCAGCGTCCTGTCGTCATGGGCCAAAACATCCAACATCCGTATGAATAGTGTGGAGCACTGTGGACCTGACGAATACACCAATTACCATGTGTGTTTACAAAAACTTAATATTTCTAATACCTCCATAATTTAGATTTTGTTATTGACCTTTATTCTCATATTACACAGACAACACATATTCAAAGCTATGCAAATATGATAATGCATGATTAACTTTACAATGTAACAAACACCGTGGTGTGATGTGGCTATGTGGCAGTGTCAGACTGTTGGTCCAGGGGACCGGGGTTCAGAACTACCAGCTGCCATTTGAAAACTTTGTTCACCCCACTTTACATGTGTCTTTATTCACCCCACTTTACATGTGTGTTTGTTCACCCCACTTTACATGTGTCTTTGTTCACCCCATTTACATGTGTCTTTGTTCACCCCACCTTCAGAAGAGCCTAAAAGCTGTTGGTGCCTTTTTCCTGGCAGGGACAGGGGAAGTAAACTAAAAGACCCTACACAGGGAAACTGAAAAAACCTGTCATGGACTCACATATAAAGGGATTTCAATTACACATCCTCAAAACATAACAGTTTTACTTATTGTTGTACTGTTTGTATGGCTGATGTCATAAGTTAAAGTCTGTTTAACTTCCACGTGACTGCAAACATTAATCTTACCAACATACGTACATATTCAAGTCTGCCATTTTTATACCTGATGAGTTTTATCTGCTTTTCCACTTGTCGTACACCTGGTGGAAAGACCTGTCGCTTTGTCACCTATTGCCGCTGCCATGGTCCTTTGACGATCTGCTTCCCATGGTGGCGACATCTGTTGGATGGGCATGTATCACATCAACTGCGTCGCTCTGTCAACGATGAAATACTTTTGACTTAGGTAGCTCTTCGATCTGAAACAATGACAATGATGACTTCATTATTATCTTAAGTAGCTCTTCAATCTGAAACCATGGCATGAATATTCACTGATATTGCTATTAGACTTGGTAACTATGATGATGTGATGATGATGATGAACATGTAGACAACAACATTTTACTCCTATTCCGATTCCACTAAATTACCTCCATACGATTCCGACTCCGGAATCAGAATTGTCCGTTGATTCCGATTCCGGAGTTGGAATCGCCCCAGGTCTGGTTCGTACACGCATACTCACACGCTCGCACATACACAAACTAAAACTTAGAAGAGATCAATCATGTGGTGCCACCTGGTACTGAGACATGGCATAATGGTTGATAGCTTGTGACAGACGCAGGAGATGGGAGCGAGTCATGTATGGCGACCTGTCAGTTGACACCGTTCCGTTGGTCGTTTCACCTGTCGCCTTGTCACCTGTTGCTGCTGAGAAGGTCACTTGGTCCTTTGACGATCCGCCTCCCATGGTGGCGACATCTGTTGGATGGGCATGTATCATATCATGTATTGTTCTGGCAATGATGAAATCTTTTTGTCATAGGTGATTCTTCGATCTGAAACCACGGCATATATATACACTGTTCATTACTATTTGACCTGATAACTATGATGATGAACACATAGACAACAACATTTGACATTCAGAAACATAGCCAAGATAATCCGTCCTGGGGTCTGCAAGTGACATATAACATCCAGCGCGCTGATGCAGCTATGGTCAAACACTAAATTGAAGTATCCATATAGGTCTTCGCCATTAAAAAACCTTGTGATATCATATTTAAATTACATTACATGCCTCAGCATGTATACCTTACATTGCTACCCACCCCAGCTAGCTGCCCAACCCTGCCATTGTTTCAATGTCTGTGTGAGCTGATAAGACCTGTGGACTGAGGGGAAGGTGGGGGGGGGGCTTCACAAGGCAAATATCATCATCAACTATACATAAAATGTCTTTGTTACTTTTGTTACTTTTACTAGGGACAGTGCCAAGAACTGCTAGTCTCAGTCTTCACTCTTACCCAGACCAGTTTCCATAAAAGGCCACATTTAAAAAATACAGTAGAACCCCTCCATGTGGCCACCTGTTGGAAACAGCCACCCCTCGAAAACGACCACTCTGACAGTGGGTTCTTGTCATATTTACACCTCTGTAATCTGACCACTTTTTCTTGGTCACATGGGTGGTCTATTTAGAGGGACTCTACTGTGAATGTATTGCAAAAATAACTTGAATGAGGACAAGTAGTTTTTATTTTTATGTATTTGTTTGGTAGTCGCTGCAACATTTCTATTAAAACTAAATTACATTATCGATATGAAGTTACAGAAGGGTCCACTGTGTTGACCACAAAAGAAATGCCAAGTTTACTGGACAACCATGTCAGTTTAACTGAGGTAGCACTTGAAATGACATATTAGTGACTTGAAAGTATTACAAAGTTGATGACATTACCAAGTCACACAGTCCTACCTGAAGAATTCCATTATCCCTGTCCTGACTGTGCAGTCAGAAGACACAAACACTCCTTGCCAGCGCTCTGCTGCGACATGACCAACCTGGTGGCGCACTCTATGAACATGATCAGACATCCTGTCAGCTTGGCATCCAGCGTGTCACTATGTCCTGTCTTCTCAACATGAATGATTCTCATGTTCCAGGCGACTTCATCATGTGGCGATGGATTGACAGGTTTATCCAGGTTAATGCAGCCACTCCTATGGATTACAATGAATAGAGCTGAGAGATTGTCACCGAGGAACAAAACTTCCAAGTTCCTAGCATAGCGCTGCAGTTATATGATATTGTTGAATACCCTCATTACTCATTACACACAAGTCTGGTACGCATTAACATTTCTAACAGAAACCAATAAACACTTTGAAACTTTTTGCTCCACAATGACAGGACATTTTGTCAGGACACATGACCATAATTTCACCATGTACAGTGCTGCCTCAAAGTGAATGTCTTACAAAGTATGTTGAAACCCCAAAAAGCAGGTTCTTCAGTAGAAGTTGTTAAGAAACCACATAAGTTTCCCAAGAGGCCACAAAAGTGATGAGCTGTCAGCAGGTGTCACTATATATGGAGTTTTTCTGTAATCAGGTATGGAGTCCAATGCATTTGGTCAAACACAGAGTTTGTGGAATGCACATGAATGAAGCACACTTAAGTTTACATTCCCACCGTGTCACATATAAACAGATAGACTTGGCAGCTACTCACTATAACATCCAAACCTGTCCACGTCTTCTCCTTCTTCACACTTTCTGGAAGAAACATCAAAGTTTGTATTTAGCCTTGAAAGCATAAACTAACTCACTGTGATCATGTGTGATTGGGAGGTTAATGTTGTTTTTAAAGGAAAACACACTGACATGTATTGATGAAATGTGTCAGAGCAATATATGGCATTTCTTTCTACTATATTGTATATATCAGTTTCTTATAGCATATTTATGGTCATTCTTTTAGTTTCATTTATATTACGGAACTAATTTAAAGCATAGTTCTTAAACATTGTTTTTTAAATATAATTGTATTTTATGGTTATATTCTTTGTCTTACTTGTATAAATAAATATATTTAAAGTAGTTTTTAGAATTTTTTAGTATATTTAATTTTTTTTGCAGTTATATGATCGTTTTCTCACTTTTACTTTTATTACAAACTCTATTTAAAGTAGTGTTACATAATATTTTAACATGTATATTTTGTTAGCATTTCTTTTTTATGTTTAGCATTTGTGTAGACTATTCTTAGTAAAATTATTCTCTTAGCAACTTATGGCCTGTAAAATACTAATATGTTTGTAAAGCGCCTGAGAGCAATCTCGACTGATCGGGCGCTATATAAGTACTTTTATTACTTATTATTACTATTACATCAATAGCACAGATCATGTTACTCCAGTGCTCTTGGCTTAAGCCTTTTCACTCCATGGCAGAGCTTAGACCACGAGGACAAGTAGTTTTTATTGTTGTGTGTGGTAGTTGCTGCTACATTTCTATTAAATCGACGAGAAGCTACAGAAGGGTCCACTGTGTTGACCACTAAAGAACTGCCAAGTTTACTGGACAACCAAGTCAGTATAACTGAGGCAGTGTTCAAAGTTAAGGCCTTTTTATTGGCAGTAGCCAGTTCAAAATGCTTCCCATCGATTCAGTTAGCCAAAATGCTCAAGTTATTGACCCCACCCCGTCGATTCATACCAGTGGTCACAGCTGGGTCGGACTGTATTAGTGATGCACATTACAGTATTTACTAATCTATGCTAATTTGATATAAAATACACTTGTGACAGACGTCTTCCTTGACAGTTACAGATCGTTGCCAAGGCAAAGTCCACACATTCCAGGGAAACCCCTGGCATTTGTAACATCGATTTACTTAATACTAGTGATACCAAGGAGGCAGACAATCCGTCTAACAATATAATGTGCCATCACATTAACACACCTGGTGTGTGAAATTCGTGAAAATGACATACCTCCTTTTCGTACAAATTGCTTCAATGCATGACACCCCTGCATTTATGCCATGAAATTCCACGGTTTCCAAAATATGAGTACATCCTGCCTAACGGCAACTGTGTCCTTACACAACAGGTATACCAACTGACAAATGCATCATTTCAAAACTCAGATGCTACTGTGCACAAAAACATCACTTACACTCACTCATTCACACAATTTCTGCTCTCAATAATACACCCAAACTGCACAATTAATTTTTTCTAGGGACTCTTTATTGTTGTAATGGCAGGATGCATTCTCACTGTGGTCCATGTGCCAGTGGCAGAGGTGGCAAGTCTGCGGGCGATAATACGGCCACTATGTTTTCATTGCCTGCGCAAAGTTAAATAAACAATTACAACCATGACTTCAGTTCTGCCATCTCGTAACATCTGAAATAACCGTTACAATGACAATGTCGCACCTTGTCACCATGTTGATTTCATCGATCAGTGTTAGCAACTGATGTTTCGTACTGGGAGCCGCCATGATCGGCGCGGGTCATCTCATTGGTTGGTTCATAATCCACAGTGTGGAGCCACTATTAATGACAATGATTTTTATTTCCCTACGACCCCTTGCGGAGTATGAGAGAAGTTTCTCTCTACATTTTAGTAGAACATCTGGTTACAATACATAGGACATATATTGTATAAAACATATTTACAGTATGTAAATCATCTAGTTACAGTGCATAATACATCTAGTGTCATTATTGGATAAAGTATTTTCTATATAATCAGTACATGCAATTTAGGTAATGTAAAATAAAATAAACTATGTATATATTGCACAATTTGAACTAAAATATGTAATAATATGAACAGTAAATTAACTATGAGCTACAATTTTACTTCTACGCAATTCACTGTATTAATAAGGCAGTTTATTAATTAGACAAACTTTGTCATGATTATTTTAATAAATCTGGACAGATCTGTCAGCTGTTTCACATTGTGTACATTGAACAGCTGGTTCGTTTTCAGAGTATTAGGTCTGATTCTGAAGTATCTTTTTATGTATTTCGATCTTTCTTCCATTAGAGATGGATATACAAGTACATAATGATATTCGTCACCTTGGTCCCCATTAATGCCTGAAGCTGCCATAAATCCTCTGGCGCATTATTGCTCATGAATGTGCATTTCATATAGGAATTTTAGCTCCATTGTTTTATTTTGTTAGCTTCATAGCTGTATTGAGCTGTATTATTCTATACAAAATATGCAGTACCGCCACTGCTTTATTTTGTTAGCTTTATAGCTGTATTATTCTATATAAGATATGCAGTATAGCCACTGCTTTATTTTGTTAACTTTATATAGCTGTATTGAGGTGCATTATTCTATTTAAGATACACAGTACTGCCACTGCTTTATTTTGTTAACTTTATATAGCTGTATTGAGGTGTGTTATCCTATTTAAGATACACAGTACTGCCACTGCTTTATTTTGTTAACTTTATATAGCTGTATTGAGGTGTATTATTCTATTTAAGATACATAGTACTGCCACTGCTTTATTTTGTTAGCTTTATAGCTGTATTATTCTATATAAGATATGCAGTATAGCCACTGCTTTATTTTGTTAACTTTATATAGCTGTATTGAGGTGTATTATTCTATTTAAGATACATAGTACTGCCACTGCTTTATTTTGTTTGCTTTATTAATAATGGTAGGTTCTACTCTGTTTTCAGGTCACTGTTGATACAAAGGTGTGTTCGCTACACTTTCTACCAAGTGAGGAGGTGACAGACACACAGTCAGTCGCAAGAGTGCGTGTGCATGTTGAGCGTGCTGTACACAGAGTGAAGTGATTCCACTTCTTCGATGGAGTGGCGCCACTCACATTTGTAGGGTCCATCAACCAGATGTGATCTGTGTACTCTGTTGACAAATTTCTGTGGAAGTAATGGGGATTGAAAGTGAGCTTTTCAGAGCCACCCTCAACCACGCCTGGGGTCTGTTACACTGCATTGTAATCTATTATTTATTACTTACTTTTCTTTCTATTACTGTTACATGCTGAAGGCAATGTAATTTATTACAATTACATTTCAAGTTATTACAATTACTATTACATGTTTCTCAGCATTGATTGTCTATACCAGGTGTTGGAGCTGACACAAAAAAAGCCAGCATTACTTCCAACTGTAGACTTCTTTGATATCTGGTATGTGCAGGTGGCTTATGTAAAGAATAGCTCAACTCAAACACACACGTTTATATTTATAACTAACAACCTCAATTACTATTACATTAGTTTCTACTACATTGTGCTATGTTTCATCTATTATTTGAATATTTGTAACAGTTACTATTACATATTACCATTACCCCAGGCCTGCCCCCAACAATGGATCCTTTCTAGCGTATTGACAAAAACTTATGTAATTCAATTCACTGGATTGCATATTTGGAGAGAGAAAATGTGCTATACTGTGGTGAAGTTTTAATGTGATTAAAGTGTTTGAATGAGAAATGGTGTTGCTTTCCAATTTCTGAACAAAAAAACATTACTGTTTTGGACCATGTCACCTATTTTGCTAGGCCACCACACATATTGCTATATTTAATGGTAAATTTTTTTTTTATGAGAGTATGGTTTGTTTTATTTTCAACACAAACACATTCCGAGAGCAAAGTGTCCTGTTCTGTAAGTATTACAAACGTACTGTCTACAGAAACCAAACTGTTGTAATCATTTAGCCACCCACAAGGCTACAACCTGTGAATACTCCACTTCACTCAACTTTCTTAGCAGTCAGAGCAGACAGGAAATAGCTTACAAAGAAAGCATCAAGTTTTGTAAGCACGCGTACAAATACAGATGTATCGAAAGCAATCATTTCACAGTGACAGTCATTCTCGCCCCACACATAGAAGTCACACCACTTCTCCCCTGTCAACCCCGTCTGGCCCATACACTGTTCATAGTACTGGTGACTGCGATGTAACTGTGGCTTGTCCCGTACAACCTTCAGGTAGCTAACATCAATGACTGAGTCCTTCATCCTACATTTAACTTCCAACAGGCCCATTGAATCAACCGGTGACTTCGGTAGCATAGAGCACGGACACCATGATCTCACTGCAAAGTGAAACATTTGACTTGACTTTTCACATCTTATGCGGTTATTTACCAAACAGCCTGGTCTATAGGATACTCTATCTGATGCTCTAATATAACTATTTAAACATATTTTACATATAGTTGATATTATAACTAATGTATCTTAAAAAATGCTTTTCAATGACAATATTCTAATTAAATTGTACATATAGTTAAATAAGCTGAATGTAGTGATTTGAATTCAGTAGATGTGTTCACAACCAGTAGTGTTTGTATGCATACTGCAAACACCAGCAGGGATTGAACCTGCCACACACAACACTGAAACATGTCTACAAATCAATGTACAGTTCAGCAAAACATTTACACAAACACTCAAATGTTTACATTACATTGATCCAGTGAGTGATATTTATGTCACCTGGCATAGACAGACACCAGGTAGAACTGACCAACGGCTTTTGGTAGTAATTGGATTCAAACCCCGTCATCTCAATTAACAGTCTGGCATCTGACCGCCCAGTCACAGCGTCTCCAAGTCACTGGCGTATCTAGGATCTCACAACGGGGGGCTCAGTTTAATCACCCATTAGTTCACCATGATACCATGTTGTGGTTACAGGTTACATAAAAAAAATTAAGCCACTTGGCCACAAGCCACAGGGGGCTATGACACAATGTAATATGCACGATTGGTTTAATAAGTGTGCGCACTGTTGTTAAAATCATTGACATTAATTGTTCAATCAGGCAACCTACAAATGTGAATGGCATTATGCTATAGCGTATAAAGATAGACCCATTTTCACAATTAGTTGCTGAAATTCACCTGGGCCCAGTATGAAATCATTTATAAGTTTGTCTGATGATTTCATCAAAACTAAATAACACATTAGCACAAATTAGCTAACATGTCATAGTCGATACTATATAGGTTTAATTTTTTTATAAAATGAATATCGAACGAGATGAGCAAAAAATATAAATGAGGAGGTATAGGAATAACAACACATTCAAACATTAAGTACTAAAATAGTTTATTTGAGTCCAAGTCCAAGTATTTAGCCTTATTCCTGACATAAACAGGAATCATACCTGGGCAATGTATTTATTCAGCAAGTAGACAGCATATTGGAACTGGAACCTACTTGGCCAATTTATTTATTCAACAAGTAGACACCATGGTTGAACTGGAACCTACCTGGGCAATGTCGTTATTCAGCAAGTAGACAGCGTAGTTGAACTGGAACCTACCTGGCCAATGTCTTTATTCAACAAGTAGACACCATAGTTGAACTGGAACCTACCTGGCCAATGTCTTTATTCAACAAGTAGACACCATAGTTGAACTGGAACCTACCTGGGCAATGTCTTTATTCAACAAGTAGACAGCACAGTTGAACTGGAACCTACCTGGGCAATGTCTTTATTCAACAAGTAGACAGCACATTTGAACTGGAACCTACCTGGCCAATGTCTTTATTAAACAAGTAAACAGCACAGTTGAACTGGAACCTACCTGGGCAATGTCTTTATGAGCAAGTAGACCGCACAGTTGACCTGGAACCAACCTGGGCAATGTCATTATTCAGCAAGTAGACAGCACAGTTGAACTGAAACCTACTTGGCCTATGTATTTATTCAACAAGTAGACACCATAGTTGAACTGGAACCTACCTGGGCAATGTCTTTGTTCAGCAAGTAGACAGCACAGTTGAACTGGAACCTACCTGGACAATGTCATTATTCAACAAGTAGACAGTACAGTTGAACTGGAACCTACCTGGGCAACGTCTTTATTCAACAAGTAGACAGCACAGATGAACTGGAACCTACCTGGGCAACGTCTTTATTCAACAAGTAGACAGCACAGATGAACTGGAACCTACCTGGGCAACGTCTTTATTCAACAAGTAGACAGTACAGTTGAACTGGAACCTACCTGGGCAACGTCTTTATTCAACAAGAAGACAGCACAGTTGAACTGGAACCTACCTGGGCAACATCTTTATTCATCAAGTAGACAGCATAGTTGAACTGGAACCTACCTGGGCAATGTAATTATTCAACAAGTAGACAGCATAGTTGAACTGGAACCTACCTGGGCAATGTCTTTATCAGCAAGTAAACAGCACAACTGAACTGGAACCTACCTGGGCAATGTCTTTATTCAGCAAGTAGACATCACAGTTGAACTGTAACCTACCTGGGCAATGTCTTTATTCAGCAAGTAGACACCATAGTTGAACTGGAACCTACCTGGGCAATGTCTTTATTCAGCAAGTAGACACCATAGTTGAACTGGAACCAACCTGGGCAATGTCATTATTCAGCAAGTAGACAGCACTGTTGAACTGAAACCTACCTGGGCAATGTCTTTATTCAGCAAGTAGACACCATAGTTGAACTGGAACCAACCTGGGCAATGTCTTTATTCAGCAAGTAGACACCATAGTTGAACTGGAACCTACCTGGGCAATGTCTTTATTCAGCAAGTAGACAACATAGTTGAACTGGAACCTTCCTAGGCAATGTCTTTATTCAACAAGAAGACAGCACAGATGAACTGGAACCTACCTGGGCAATGTCACTATTCAACAAGTAAACAGCACAGTTGAACTGGGACCTACCTGGGCAATGTCTTTGTTCAGCAAGTAGACAGCACAGATGAACTGGAACCTACCTGGGCAATGTCACTATTCAACAAGTAGACAGTACAGTTGAACTGGGACCTACCTGGGCAATGTCTTTATTCAGCAAGTAGACAGCACAGTTGAACTGGAACCTACCTGGGCAACGTCTTTATTCAACAAGTAGACAGCACAGATGAACTGGAACCTACCTGGGCAACGTCTTTATTCAACAAGTAGACAGCACAGATGAACTGGAACCTACCTGGGCAACGTCTTTATTCAACAAGTAGACAGTACAGTTGCACTGGAACCTACCTGGGCAACGTCTTTATTCAACAAGAAGACAGCACAGTTGAACTGGAACCTACCTGGGCAACATCTTTATTCAGCAAGTAGACAGCATAGTTGAACTGGAACCTACCTGGGCAATGTAATTATTCAACAAGTAGACAGCATAGTTGAACTGGAACCTACCTGGGCAATGTCTTTATCAGCAAGTAAACAGCACAACTGAACTGGAACCTACCTGGGCAATGTCTTTATTCAGCAAGTAGACAACACAGTTGAACTGAAACCTACCTGGGCAATGTCTTTATTCAGCAAGTAGACACCATAGTTGAACTGGAACCTACCTGGGCAATGTCTTTATTCAGCAAGTAGACACCATAGTTGAACTGGAACCAACCTGGGCAATGTCATTATTCAGCAAGTAGACAGCACTGTTGAACTGAAACCTACCTGGGCAATGTCTTTATTCAGCAAGTAGACACCATAGTTGAACTGGAACCAACCTGGGCAATGTCTTTATTCAGCAAGTAGACACCATAGTTGAACTGGAACCTACCTGGGCAATGTCTTTATTCAGCAAGTAGACAACATAGTTGAACTGGAACCTACCTGGGCAATGTCTTTATTCAGCAAGTAAACAGCACAGTTGAACTGGAACCTACCTGGGCAATGTCATTATTCAACAAGTAAACAGCACAGTTGAACTGGGACCTACCTGGGCAATGTCTTTGTTGAGCAAGTAGAAAGCACAGATGAACTGGAACGTACCTGGGCAATGTCACTATTCAACAAGTAGACAGTACAGTTGAACTGGGACCTACCTGGGCAATGTCTTTATTCAGCAAGTAGACAGCACAGTTGAACTGGAACCTACCTGGGCAATGTCTTTATCAGCAAGTAAACAGCACAGTTGAACTGGAACCTACCTGGGCAATGTCTTTATCAGCAAGTAGACAGCACAGTTCAACTGGAATCTACCTGGGCAATGTCTTTATTCAGCAAATAGACGGCGTAGTTGAACTGCAGTCGTTCACTGCCCTTGCTGTGTAGTGGGAACCTGAAACCAAACAAGCTAACTAAATTGCACTGTTGTCACATTTGGTTCCTTAAGGTGCGACGAGGCGATTGTTTGGTCATTAGAACAGGTCATGGTAATTTCATATTGTATATGGCGATGCTTCAAAAACTACAGCTTACATGGGGCAATGAAGCTGCAATTTTGTCACATGCAATGGCATTGTTCCATCGCAGCAATATCGCCTCATGTAAACCCAGCCTACCATATCATGACGATGCACCAACAGACCTGCCACATGTTTTTGGTTGAAATCTGTAGTTCTTAAATTCTGTATAAATGACATGAGCCCCATTTGAAAACTACTTGTCATAGATGACCTAGAATTGGCATGCAGTTACCTTACACAACCCCAATGAACACCTATAGAATGTTTTTTAATATTTGGTAACACTTTTTTTTTGGTGATTTTTTTTCAAATTTTATTATCAGAAATGGAGGTGTCTGCCTAGACATATGGTTAATTTTCTGATAACAATTGAAGTTGAAGATAAAAAGCAAAGTAAAAAACACGTTTTTGAGAAAATCGCATTCAAAGTTTATATACATTAGGCAACACAGTTCAACTACTAAAAACACACCCAGATGGATGAAACTTTGTATATATGTCATTCAAACTGTCCTCTATCATATGACACCAATATAAACCATTATATTTCACAGAAATTATAACATGTCCAAACCTAAGCAGTTCACAGCAATAGGAATAAAAAAAATGTGTTCCGAAAATGAACATATCAATCTACAGTTCACTGCACAAATCTGGTGAGCAGATGTCCTTTGACCAATGAACAACTAATAATGTATATTGATCATAAAAACTGCCTTTAGAAAAATAAAACTATTGTATTTCGCAGAAATACCATGTAAAACCCATTTCATGGGAATAACGGGAAAAAATGTCAATCCTCACAGGTGACTGTCTATACATATCTGGAGAACAGAATGATGTCCACTGTATCCATAATGTACATTTACACACACAGAATGTTTCTAGAATGTCCCTGGTTCATAGTTGGCATCCTGGGCATGAATAAGACGTGTCTCCCTCGTGCTGCTTTGCAATCATCGTCGAGAGCACCTTTTCACCATCTTCATCTGGAAAGCGCATCACTCCTATCTTTTCTAGAAGTCTGCCATAGCCAAACTTCCTCTACATCGCTGATGTTCTTCATGAAACAAATGGTTCTGCATGACCTGATATCTGGAAATAGATAATAAACATATTGTAAAGAAATGCTGCTGACAAAATATAGCATTGTTGTACGTATAATTAGTATCTGTATTCAATAGCTAGTTCTAGAAGATGTACGTTGAATAAAATAAAATTCAAATCCATGCTGTACAAAACAATGTTATATTTAAAAAAAAAGACAATATAGCACACACCCACTGGCACCGATTTGAGTAAACGTGGCCCCTGGATAATACTCCTGGATAAACTGCTACGGTAGTGACTTGGACGTATGTCAACATTCAACTACATATATATCGTGATTTATGAACTAATCTGCTGGGACACAATGATAGTAAACATATATAACAACATTATTTGCCGTGTCAGTATATAGCACATGAACTGAACTTACTTCGCGTGCCATTGTGACTGTCATAATCGCTGCCGCCGGCAGCATGGTTGAACTCGAAGCCGAAGTCACGGGTTCACTGACAGATTCTATCTGCTGTCACCTCGCAGAGCGCGCTATATGCAGCAGCACACACTTATCCGGTTCAGCAGCACCGATTCCACGCTTTAGCTTACGAGTTACCGATGACACACATGTACACACAGAGAATGTTTCTAGAATGTTCCTGGTTCATCCGCGAACAGAGAGGGGCTCATTGATAGTCGGTATTACTCGGACGTCTTCGGGAATATTAACGAATGGTTACAACCATGATGCTAAGCGAAAATAGCCCTTCCCGGTGATATGTGCCATGATGCATTCAGGCGATGTTTTGACATGCAAACGGTGCTCGAAAAACACAACACATTTGGATTATTCACGCTCCATTTGACAAAAACAAAGACTTAGTAATGATGGGCATGTTTTATGCATAAATAAATTTAGTTCGGGTGAACAGCGTACATGAATGGCAAGGTGAATAATTTGTCTACACGGAGATGTCAACAACTGAAAAATTATTTTCTTGTAAAAATTCGATAAAAAGATGTCATTTTCCGACCATCATGTCGCCTTTAACCAAATTTGAATATATGTCACATATCTACTTGCACTGGAGCTATGAAAAACACTGGTGAAATGCAAATTCAATAAACAGTTTTTGCAATCAGTTTAACAACTTCAATTTGATTTGATTGAAAAGTCGTGTTGTTTGTGCCTCAGTAAGTAAAATGTTCTATTAGTACAATTATCGAAATTGCACTTATTAAAAATCTGAAGTAGTAATCACAACATGACATGATTTCAGTAGAAATGCATCACTTACATGTCTGTGTTGACGTCACTGCCATCATACACGTAGGAGTCTCCAAGTGGTTCAAGGTCGGCGTTTAGTGCGACTCAAGTAGACGCCATTTGAGGTCGCGGTGCTGAGAAGTCCTGCTGCATTGTACCCCTTCACAGGGGCAAACAGCCTCTATTGACATGACAGGTGAACATGAAGGATGAGGAGATGCCCTAGCAGAGATGTCCTCAAATGGGTGGACCTGCGTTCCACCTGGTGTGGAGCCAAGAGCTACTTGGTATCTGTTGGAGGCAAGAGGAATAATTAACACTCAAGTATACGATATTGATGGATTGACCCGTATGGTTACTGAAAGTATCTGCAAATATGTACAGACACTTCGCACAAGAATCTGGACATGGACATATGAATGTTTTGACATACCATTAAATAAAAAAATCCTATTTTTTACCAATATAACTGATGGTTAATCCTAGTTTCATTGGCTTAAAAAGATAAGAATTTACAATTCCCTTGGAAGTATGCTGCCAGTGTGTGTCGCAGGTTGATCCCTTAGTAACAGGGGCCAGGTACTCATGTATACCACTGTGTGAACTAAGGCATTGAGGAGTGAACCAAATTAACCAGACTTCAAATAGCATCAAGAGGATTCAACCACTTTTCCTATAGATTGAAAGTGCAATGGTTTAACTAATATAATAATGAATAACTTCTATAGTGCCTATATCCTCAGGAACCAGAGCTCAGAGCCGCAACAAATCAGAATCATGAAGCACAATCATGAACAGACATTCAAAACTCATTATCGTACCAAACCTGTTATTCTAGTTGCCTATATGTTTGTGCATTATATATATATATATATATATATATATATATATATATATATATATATAATGCACAAACATATAGGCAACAAGGTACTTCACATATATATATATATATATATATATATATATATATATATATATATATATATATATATATATAATGTGAAGTACCTTGTGACCTCAGTTTCAGGGTCCTCAAATGGTTGCCAGGCTACAACCACCTGTGTCAAAGCCCACTGGCAAATGACGTCCTTTCTTGTGAAAGCTGCATGAAGAACAATACACAAGAGTAAGTTGTCCAAATAACAGTTCTAAGACAAGGAGAGTTAGCCCCACCTTAAGGTCAACACATTGTTAGACTATGTGTAAGTCAGCAGTTGTCTGGGTGTCTATTGTTTATATGTTGGTAAAGTTGTACTCCGAATAATTAAAAGTGGCAGTAGGAGCAGTATTGTGTGTAATATAACAGAAATCTAAACATGAAGCAAAGTCAAATCAGGCATCAAACCTGTCAACCAAGAACGACCATGTCCTCAGTGCATCAAAATGAGCATTATTTATAAATGTTGAAGAAAATAACTCACCTGCTTCCTGCCGAGTTGTGTTTGTATCAGTGTCAACTGCAGTGTTTACAGAAGTGATCTATGTGTCAGGCAACTCAATCGTAAGTCCTCCCAAACAACCACAGAGTACACAAGTAACTTAAATATGTTTTGAACAACATTTATTAATGATCAATAAACATTATAAAAAACTTTTAAATTTAGTAACAAACTATATTGTATTAAATTGACAGCAGATACATATAAAAGGTGACAATTATTCTACATAGTAGTTAGACATTTAAGTCAGCCGTGCCCACCTGTGCCACTGTCCTCCTTGATCAGGTTGACATATGACGTCATGAAGTCTTGGAGCCGAGCTAACTGCCCGCTGATAGTGAGCCACGCTTTCTCTCTCACTCTCATAGACACTGAATGTCACTGTCACCTCAGACTTGTCGATTTGGTAGTCAATGTCCAGCTGAGTGTCCGGTCCATCACTGAGTCACTGACCACTCCAGCCACATTTCCAGCCACCATCTTAATGGCACTACAACATACAATGAACACTTATTTAATACTTGATGGCACTACAACATACAATGAACACTTATTTAATACTTGATGGCACTACAACATACAATGAACACTTATTTAATACTTGATGGCACTACAACATACAATGAACACTTATTTAATACTTGATGGCACTAAGATGTAAATGTACAATGAACAACTGCATTAATAAATGCAACAGTAAATCACTCTTCTAATGCTACACCAAGCGGTTGTTTAATTAATGTTTTGCAATCATTAGAAATTCTATCTAAAACTGTTCACAAATAAAGTGTATTAAACCAAAGTTGGTGGTGACAAGTTATCAAAATTTTATTTTTAAACACCTTCCGAACAGGAACCTATTTCACTAAAGCTCTAAATGACACATATTTCCCAATCCAATTGAAATCAGCTCATCATTGTTTTAGTGAAATGTATTGCTGTTACTTTAATTTACACTAATGGAATATTACAATTTCACAGTAATAAAGTGTAATGATGAAGGTTCCCACTGTGAAGACACAAGAGTGCTCTCTCTGCCAGCTCCATTCACTGCCTTTGCTATGACATAGTAAACAGGAGAGTTGGCCGCGGCGTTGGTCAGAGCCAAGGACAACTTGTAAATGTAACCGTGCTGTGACAGTCCCATGCTGTGAAATGCCAATACATCTGTTTGTCCTACAAAGTGAGGGAGGGATGGGGATTTCTGAAAGACCAAACAAAAGACGAGTACAGCTGAAATGTTTTACAGATTGTGTGACTGTTAATATTGTTGACCCCGTTGTGTACTATAGCCACAATTGGCTCCTTACGACATTCCAGACTTAGAATATCTGGTATGTACCCAAGTTAGCATCAGCACTCTACAGTAAGCCATGCATATTGTCTAGCTACGGTCACATTTCACTACATTTCTAATATGTAGCAGCCATATTTGTATGCCTAATTCAGAGCAAATAGTAATAAAAGATATTAAATGTCTTAGATTAACAAGATTTGCCATCCACGCCAAAGGCCCAGATGGCAAGTGGACAAGGAAGCCATTGGCTTATCGAGAGTCCAACATTTTTAAGCTATGTGTAACCTGCCCTCCTGAGATGTGTCAACCTTGTTTTTAAGGCGTCGCTTGGGTCTAAACGTATTTCATTTTCTTATTTCATTATCACTGAACCTACAGAGCTGAAACTTTCATAGATTGCAAGTCCAGGTAAGAGTAATGCTGTGAATTTTTTTCAGAAAGTTTCATACATATTTTCCCACGGTATGCAGCCATCTTGGATTGAATGTTGCGTGTGACTTATATCAGTAACCATTGGATTTAGATGACTCAAATTTGGTGTGTAGTTACTCCACATAACCCTAATGAAAACAGTCAGTTGACTTTCCAAGTTTTCAAAAAACTTTTGTTTTCATGATTTTTTTACATCTGAATATATTTTTTCATCATGAAATTTTACATTGATGGTTCATTATATAAAATATAAATAATGTTTTCTAAAAAGTTACTACATAGTTTTCAAGAGCATACTATCAAGAAACACTGTAGAAAGTTTCAAGTAATTCTGTCAAACAATAGCAAAGATAAGTGACACGGGAGGCAGTAGGTGTGAGGGAAAACATGTTTTTGAGAAAATCGTGTTCAAAGTTTATGTACATTGGCACATACATTTCAACATCTGAAAAGCAACCTAGATGATTGAAACTTTGCATACATATTACTGAATGTATAATCTATCAAAAGGCGAAGTTAAGAGTCATTGGCATTGTAAAATAAATTTCACACAAGTCCCGAGTACCCGACACCCATGTCCATCGTTGCCGACACAGCTGATCTCACCACGACAAATGGGACATTCGTCCCCTGAGTCCCATCGATACAGTCTGATGACAGAGTTGCATTGATGACCTTGTCGCAACTGGTGCAGAAAGTCTCGAGGCCACACACCATGCCGAGGGTGCGGTGCGGTCGACAGCTGGGGTGGAGAGTGTATGCTTCCTACACAACGTGCATAGCAGGTTCGCAACAAGTGATGGCAACACGGCACAGCGTACAAGTACTGTTGAAAGATCTCCATCAGCATCTGTCTCATCCTCAACCAGGAATCGCGGGACACCTATCTCCTCCAGAAGATCTGCATAACCAAACTTCCGTTCAGTGGCAGACAGTCTCCGAGACGGATCAGCTGGTACTATTGATGACCGCCTTGATGCCTGGAAAAAATACACAATATAAATGTATTTCATGAACAAAAAGTATCCAAGACATGTTCAACAACAAAAAGCCCCCCCCTTACTACGTATGCAGGGGTATGGCATTGAATGCGATTTATTTTATTGGCATTGCCATATTATACACACACACCCGCGCGCGTGTGTGTATATAGGCTATGTATACGATAATTACCAGGGCAAATTGTAGTAATATAATAAACCATAGTTACAACTCTGCTTCTGATGTGCCTGGATGGCCCCTGGGCCTGAATGTCAACACAACCACGAACATCAACAGCATGAACTAGATCAGCGTCAAATCGTTTATACAGTAATAGTTATGCCACAAAGGCGATGTTTGGATAAAACACAAGTGAACATATGAAATATCAGAATTAAACTTACACTGCGTGCCATTCTCGCTGGCACCATGGACGGTGATGGTCGAAGAAGACGAAGTTGTCGCCGTAGGTTCATTGGCGAATTCAACCCTCGATGCCTTCGCATCGCCCTCTAACTGCAACGATGCAAACTTTCGCTGCCTCCCAGTACCGTAACCGCCCACTCGCTTTCGACCAAACGGCATAATGTCGTTTTACAAAGCGATATAAATGAACGAAACTCATGGGATAAAAACGTCGATCGAATCAAACGTAGCTGGTATTTCAAGCTGACGTCAGAGGATGGAAATTAGTATTACAACCAATTAGAGCGCTTGATTTGAGGGAATCCGACATCACGTGGTGATGTCCGGCGAATCGTCGTGGCATTCCCCATTCCTTTGTCACCGAGATGGTTCAGAGGCGGTCATTTATAGTCGGAATTACTCGGATACCTCCGGGCACATTTTAAAACTGTTTGTACCATCATACAGAGCGAAAATGGGGCTTTCCCGTGATATGCGCCATGTTGGAATGGCAGCGTTTTCCGGCATGCAATGGCTCGCGGAAAATCACCTAATGTCCCATTAGTCTCGGTTCATTTGACATAAACAAAGACTTAGCAATGATAGGCATCATACAAAAGACACGTTTTATGACAGAAACGTGTTTATTTTGACAGTGCAACTTACATGAATGGCAAGTTGAATAATATTTATACACGGAAATAGCAACAACTCGAAATTCATTTTATTGTCAAAAATCCGTAAAATCCGACCCGAGTCTCCCGTTAAACATATTCACGCTGCTAGCCATTATACAATCCATAGACAACTTGTTCCATTCATTTAGTGTCCTCTGTTAGAACGAGTACATGTCTAGGTCTTTTTATATTATTATTATATTATATTATTTTATAAGTTAAGTATATGAGCTGCATGAAATCAAGTTGCATATACAACTAACTTTACCTTCTGCTGTCCCTATGCCAACATAGTATTCACTGATGTCACTTTCGCCATCCACTGTTCCCCATGAGGCCTGGATGCCATTTTCATCATTGTGAACAATCATCAAACAAGCCATCAATTAGTTCCTCAGATTCTCCCAAGAGGGTGCCCATGTGCACAAATGACATCTATAAACAGAAAAGTAAAACATCATCTACAATGGCCAATGGTGTCATGTGTACCAAAAGTACACTCAGTATGCAGTTACAAGCAAAGCATAGCAGTTAAGACATTTATGTACTGGAGAGTTCCTAATATTTCCACTCCTAAAAAAGTGTGCTTCCAGAATACATGTTTGTTATAAAGCAAATTCGTATAATTAAAAACAGCACAGTGTCGCATTCCTGGGGCTAGTGACATTCTGTTTGCTACCCACTCCTAGATTTGTTCGTTGAAACACCAATTAATTTGACTTCATTGGGAAGTATTCAGCAATCCCTCAACCAGTGCACAGAATGTATTCATTCGTGTAATTCCATCCCAGGCCTTTACATTTCTCCATTATAATGGTATGCAGAGAATATACACTGACATTTGTAACCCTTTTTAGAGTCGCTGGTATAAGCTGGCATTTAGGGCGCTGTATTTACATTTCCCAATTTACGGTAATAATTGTGCGCAATATCGGATGAGCAGACGGGGTATGCTTGTAACAAGTAACGGTTGTTCTTTTTCTGGGTTGGAAATCGCATTTTTCATTTTCATTAAGTTAAACAGTTCTTCAGAGTAATTAAGTAAATTCTAGTTAGTTTTCCATATAACGCTGTCACGGTCAATTGCTCTGGTGTGTGAATAAATGTTATATATATATATATATATATATATTGATATATATATATTTATTATGTTTGACCAATGGTGTAGTGGACAGTGGCCAGCCCTGCCCCATTCACGGCCATTACGTTCATCCTGTAATGTGCACTGATCTTCAGACTCAGAGTCTCATCTCTTGTCCACACGGTGGCACTGGCTGGCACAATCTTCCATCTGGACCTAACAATTTACAGCAACATGTGATTGAGCAGTACTCACAGCTAGCAGTTTTGCTATTGAATGCATATGTAATAAATCAGCCATTAGGTTAGGTCTGCATTCATTGCACCCAGATTTCATATCTACACTCATTTAAATGATTCCATTTCAACTAGCAACTATAGTATTACTCTACTCTACTCTGGTGATTTATGAAACCAAATTTTTTTTAGTTCATCATTGAACCCACAATAACCAGTACATCATATCAGTTGTCAAAACAAACTGCTTTGATTGGTATGCTGCCTCTTTTTTTTCTATATGGGACATGTCATATATGGAGAGAATACAAACATATAAATACTTTCTAGCAATTGTCTCTGTAGAGTCTACAGCAATATTCTGGGTCAGCAAATTGCCTCCATGTGCTGGCAACAGTGGACGCCTCTGAGGAGCACCTCTCATCCTCATTGGGGTCCTTGTCGTCTTTCACAACACCCCTCACTGGGGGTGTCTGGTCAACAGACAGTGCAACAAATGTGGGGTGACGTCCATGTCAGTCAGAATGATGAAGACAGGAGAATAACTTCTGTGAAAGAGATTTTAATGTGACATATTCTATAAATAACACATTGCTTGTAGACACATTGATG
Organism: Lamellibrachia satsuma; assembly: GCA_033239005.1. NCBI lineage: Eukaryota > Metazoa > Annelida > Polychaeta > Sabellida > Siboglinidae > Lamellibrachia > Lamellibrachia satsuma. The sequence continues at coordinate 9,326,869 of BSQZ01000003.1, read as the reverse complement.
CCTGTAAGTACATAGAGTTGTACCCTACCTCCATCTGAGTTCACCGTCACGTTCCTTTCAACGAGTCCTCAAGTTACTGCGGTGACACTGACAAAGTAGACAGCTTTGTGTTGTAAGTGTAGGCCATCCACACACTGACTTGTCACATCGTATGACTGTCATGTGTAAGGTACAATGTCATCTGAGCCAGCAGACATCCCAAGGGTGATTAAATATTTGGCTGAAAGAAAACAACGCATAGTGCAGTGCAACTTTTGAACTGATTAATACTACAAAACACCATTATATCTATATCACAATAGTCACTCAGTGACATACCTATAAGTATACTAGTTTGATTGAACCATAGGTAAGTATTACACTTCTGTTCACACTCTTTTCAATAAACTATTACTTATACCTAAATTCTAAATGCTGCAACAATTTTTTTTTTGCTATCATGGATTTGTACTGTTGTTGGAAATAAATTATCAATTGATCTATCTATTTTGCAAACACTGAAACATTGTGTCAACAGCTAATTTCTTTCTGCTGCAGTGCAGATTATGCTTGAATAAACCAACATATTTTAGTTTAATATTCAAATTCACTGATTTTAAAAAGTATTACACAAATGACTGAGATCAGCAGTCTGCCCATTGCTGCAGGGAGCAACAAAAAGGGTACAGACCACCATAATATTTTCACACTCTGTAAACATACTCAGTCTACTCTCTGGGTCTCCAAACCCGTTCCAGTTGGCACAGTATTGTGAGGAAGATGACTGGAAGGAGATATCCTTTTTTAGGTTGTCACCATCATAAACAAGCCCTGGAATAGTTGGAGATCTATCCACTATGATTGGTTTGTCTGTGTGGCCAATCGTCCTCAGGTCAACTGAAACATGACATTCACTTAATCAATTCGTAATTATGTCGGCAAACTACAATCTGGTTACAAAAACATTTGATGCTGCAAATATTTACAATAATAACTGAGAATATATTTCAGACACAAGGAACCCCATATTATAAGGACAGTCAAATCAAATAACACAACATTGAAGACCATGTCCATAAACTAAAGTGCGTACTGCCTGTATACTTTTAGAATGAGATTAGAACAAACCATTGTTGGAGACTCGTATCTTCACCAAAACTGCCTAGCCGTCAGGAATGTGATAGTTATGTTGGATGTGGGAGTAGTTGTCCACAGCCGTCCAGCTGAGGACATACGTGTCCCTTCTGCTTCGACCCAGACCCATCTCTGTACTCTTGACACAGGGTCACTGCAGTAATGATAGATTATACAGCAGACATTATTTTAGTTAACAAACTAGGATGAGGCATTATCTTTATGGATCTAAAAAAGGACTGAAGTCCTGATTGGCAACTTAGCTTCAACCCTAATTATGGACCAGTCAGATAAATGAATTCTTACGTGGCATTAACTCGATATGAAATCAGGAAGGTGTCTTCAACCTGTGATGTGATCGACAGCGTAGATGATCGGGGGCGTGGTGTCGACGGCATAAGACTGGGCATGGCACACAGTCAGCGCAGGAGGATCGAACTCAATGTTGTTGATGGCTCGTACTGTCACATCATATTTGTTATCTGAAGGTAAAATGGCATATGCAAGATGAAATCATTTTTAGATAAATTTCTGAAAATAATGTCTTAAAATTATTCACAGATGCAACGTTTTATCTGTCACATTAACTGCATTATATTTAGGGAATAGTACACTATTTGCTGTTGTCACAAGAGTGTTAACAACCAAAAAACAGTCACTCATGCCTGTGGTACTCATGACTGTTATCTGGCTGATAACATTCGTGACATCAGCAAACAGTGTCATTCCCGTTATGTAGCAGCAAAAATACATTTTGACATACTTTTTCACTTCCTACCTTTGTAAGCATACAGTTCTTTTACTCGTGTCCACACGGACTTATTCCCACGGCCCAAGTGTAGATCTAGATACCTGCATCATTGTTATAGATACCATCCCAGTTAGTTGCAACAGAATATATGTAGTGAAGCATAGCTTTCAACTGAGCGCTGGCAGAATCCAAAGTAACAATTTAACAAGGAATTAGCCAACTATGCAAATTACAAATGAAATAAGCATATATAACAAACAAAGTCATACAATAAATGGGATCGGGATGGTCCAACGTGCCGAGATAGAAGGCTCTTTACATCCTAAACTTACAGATATGCAATAGTATCAAAATCAGAATATAATCGTAAGAGATCACACGTTCCTAAAGCAAACTTATTCAATCAGCTGCGTTTACCTTGCTTAACAACGAACATAAATCAAGATGACGGATGTAAACAATAGTTGTTAAAACGTGCGAAACCCAAATCATCCCCAACACAACTAAAAATAGTGCATGTATTCAAATTTAAATATACTGTGTATTAGTTTTAAATATAAACTAAATACACTTAAATATACTCTTAGCTTAGAATTTCAAAGAAATCCTACCCTGTGTTTATCACATCTTGAACTAACAGGCCCTTCTTCAGGTGCTTCACTGCCACCCGTGTTTTCATATAGCCGGAGTTCCTGAGTCGGCCCAGGACCACAGACATAACGCATCCCTAGACTTCCTACTGACTATCTGTCTATGTTTGCACTAGCCCAAACCCAGCACATGCACTTTTAAACAGTTTAGTACACAATACTTATCTAATGTGACTTTAGCGCTCTACATAATATTTATCTAATGTGACTTTAGCCCTCTAAAGGCAAGTTATAGCAAACATCTGCAAATACATACTTTCGCAAGAAAATTCAAAACCACTTTACATGGTTTTTGTTAAGTGTGGTTATAGCAGGGACCATGAACCCCAAAGCAGGGATCACTTATTATGTTCAGCCTGTGGCCGAGTCACTACATATCAAAGACCACTGTGGACACACCAGGAACTTATATATGTAATTGTACCTTAAAACTTCAGGAGTTTATATAGCAATAGAAACTTGCTGTTTTGCCTAATCGCTGATTAATCCCAAATAGGCCAATAATGCCCACGTTCATGATTGTTTATTAGTGTGTAACAAATTAATGAAAATATTACGAATTGTCGCACAGCAACAAATAGCAAAGGTTACAAATAGTACCTTGTTGACATAAACATTTGTTCATTTCCAAATTGAAAAAAACTTCATGTATTACATAACTGTTAAAATGTACAGCTTTTGCCACAATTTGTCACATAATTGTTCTGCTTTGGTGTTTGTTAAGGGGGATTATTCAAGGTTGATTTGGTAGCACTTGCTTCTTTGTCACACATTTTTTTCAAAAGGAAACAAGTGACACTAAGTCACCAAATAATCAACGTCATAAACAGTATAGTAACGTAAGCAAGAATTATTGCGCCAAGCCAGTCACTATATGTAATATAATATGCCATTTTCACAAAAATCAGAAAAAACTTTTGCATAAGACATCCATATTCTAAATCACTAACAATTATTTCATCGTTGCAGTGCAAACAAATTGTTAGGAAAGTTGTTCTTAATGAATATATTACGATTATCGAACGACACAAATTATATTAATATTGGTATGTACTAGTCTATAACTAGGCCATAGCGAACGGTGCAGTAACCAGCATACAAGTAATTTTTTATAAATACACAGTGAAATAGTCCGTAGAATTGTGGATAATTACTGTGTCGTAATATGCACAAGAGAGCATAGCAATATTATGTTTTGTCCGATATCCCCAAAACACCTCATCGTCACTTGATCCCTGCTGCCATTCCATGGCAGTATAGACATATAGTGCCAGACTGGGTCACTAGAAGGGGTTCGCCACGCGCCAGCAGCGTACACTAACCAGTTCCGTAAAACTCTGGCAATAATGGAATATTCAGATGCTATTTAAGGATAATGTTGGCCAAGTTCAGTGACTTTAACATTTTGGGATATGCTTTAACAAACGTTACCTTTTCTTATAAGTTTGCTTTTTAAAATACCCTAAGGACAATTGTCTCTTAGACATCTTATTTTGCTGAACTAGCGCCGCTGCGACATGGTTGCCAATCTGTCCGCTATGACACCCCTCTCATCTGACGTAAACATGAAGTTCACACTCATGATAACACTATGCTTCCTGGCAGCAAACATGTATAAGTACCTCTGTCAAATTTCCACCAACAAAGAGGATTCCACAACATTCTCAGCCATGCTGACAAGAAACCTGCCACCATTTCCCATGTTCTCAACCACAAAAAAAAAACAAGATGATGCCAACTAAGCCCCATACCCTATCTCTATTATATCTGTGTGGACTTATAATACAAGCAGGGGACCTTCATCCAAACCCTAATCCCACCTCAGATCCCTCTCCAAAATATCCATGTGGCACCTGCAGCCATGAGGTACATGATCACCACTACGCCATACAGTGTGACGAATGTGACTGTTGGTACCATACTGCATTTGTCCAAATTAATGACACCACATACCGTATGAACAATTAAAATATCAAACTCTTGAGTGCCGAATAAGCGTCCCTATACGCGTACTTATTTGATGAAAAATGCCACCCTGTATGTACCTTATTTGGCACTATACTATTTTTAAATTTAAACATTTGTGCCAGCCTATATTCTCCGATAATCGTGGCAAATTATGCAGGGTATCATTTTTAAGAGAGCAATCGCTCTCACTCCCTATTGCTAGCGCTAATCAATCATCCACATAGCGGTTTACTACTCGCGCTAAAGGGATCAGGATACAGTTACATTTCCCATTGGTGGCCATGTTAATGTTTTGCATGATTATAAGAAAACTTGACCATCAAAAATACTGAAATTTCTTACCTGTCGTTATCATCATTTCATTGACATGCTAGTCAAGTTTAGTCAAAATTAGACATTTCTAACTCTTTTAAAATGGCTGAACGTGTCATGCCCGTCAATGTTTACCAATTTCTGCATGAATTACTATGCACACGTGCCTTGTGGTGAAAAAATTGCCAAAAATCCTTCTGCCTATTGAAATCATTTAAAAGTCCTCAGTTACACTGTCAACAGGTTCTACCAGCAAACTTGCGAATATGCCTGCTCAAATGCAGTTATGTCAGATGATATGATTTTTTTTAAATTACACATACGGGCAAATCCATCATGAGTAGGACACAGGAAAAAAATAGAAAGTATTAATATTTGAAGAAAACACAATTGGGATGGTTTGCTAAAGCCTTGAACATCATTGATTCACAGAGTCTAGTTTATATAGTTGCTCGAAAATTTTTTTTTGAGCAACAGAACATCATGCGATTAAAAAGGCATAAAAAGTTACAGTATTAAAAGGTTTTCCCACCTGCCCTACAGAATAGTTGTGAAGACTAATTCAAGATGTTTATGGTTGATTATAAGGTTAAAGGCTTCATCTAATGATATCCCAAACCTTAAGAAACAGATCCTTGAACTTTTCTCATAAAATTGTACCGATGATGTTTCCATCAAATACGTAACGTCAGTCACAAAAACAACTATTTGTTGGTGCTGTAAAGATTTCTTTTGAAATTTTAAACTGCCTTTCAGTTTTCTCCTACTAGATACAAGGAGTAATAGATTAATTATCAACAAGACACTCCCACTTGTATTTGTAGGAAATGTTGAGGGTGCAAAATGTGTAACGTCAGTCACATTCGTAACGTCAGTCACGATGATTAGAAGATCTGAGGGACTACATCGGCAACATAATACCCAAGTTCTTTGTACACTGCTATGTAAAGCGACAGCAAGCAGCCAAGTACTCCAAATAAAGGGAAGCTGCCACACCACCTGATCTCGATGCTTCAAAGGCTTTCCTGCAAGTCGATTACTCTGAAAACTATACCTGCGTATACCAAGACGAAATACAAAGTGCTCATTGGAAACAGCACCAAGTCAGTCTATTCACTGCTGCGCTTTGGCACTCTGGCGAAATGCACTCGAAGGTTGTTGCATCAGATAACCTGACCCATTCCAAGGAGACACTTGTGGCGTATGTCAGCCGGCTGCTTGATGATATCCCAGCAACTGTTAAGAGTGTTTCAATCTGGTCCGATGGACCGTCTTCACAGTTCAAAAACCGCTACATTGCACTCCATGCGCTCGAGGAGAAGCACGGGATCAATATTATGTGGAACTTTTTCGCAACTTCACACGGAAAGGGTCCTGTTGATGGAATCGGTGGATCTGTCAAACGTCATGTGTGGACAGCTGTGAAGACCAGAAAGGTCATCGTGAATGATGCAGCATCATTTGTGCTGGCCTGCAATGCACCTGAATCAATGGTTGAGGTTTTCGAGATGTCAGCTGCAGACATCGCACAGAGGAATACGACACTCAATCTTGACCAGGTCTTCAGTGATGCTCCTGCCATTGAAGGCATATTGGCAGCTCATCATTTCCATGTCAGTAATGATGCAACTGTCGTTTACCCATTGAGCAAAGATGTATCAGCCACTGGAACTGATGAGGAAGAGACAGATGAAGTTGATGCCTCTGGGATGGATGAAGAAGGGGCAGATGAAGCCTTTGACATAACAGTGAAGGACTGGTGCGTTGTTATCTATGATGGCGAACTGTACCCCGGTGAAGTTCAGTCACAGCAAGGAAATAGCTATGAGGTTTCCACCTTGGCTAAGTCTGCAGGGTACTGGAAAATTCCAAAGAAGGAGGACAAAATCTTCTACACAAGGGATAAAATTAAGCAAAAACTGGCAATCCCTATTCTTATCAATGCAAGAGGGCTTTACAAATTCCCTGATTTCCCAGAGTGATGGTTGAAAGCCATTGGCTGACTGATACAGATTGACCAGTGCCCACAGCCTGTTATGTTATCTGTTTTATCCCAGCTCTGGTACATGACTAAAGTTCCTACTTTGCCATAGATATACATGTATGTGGACAGTTCCTGCATTAAGATTAGCTATGCAAGCACCTTGTATCATTACCTTTTAAATATCCATGCATGCCGATTAGAAACATGCAGATTCAGTGCTTTGTTCAGTATCAAGAGTGTAATTTGAGACATGTTTTAACCTATATATGATCAAATCTAGCTTAGAACATTTCTAGATACATAGTTTGACTCACAGTACAAAGCTGTTAGCTAGATTGTTCAGAGTTGTGATATAGTAGCAGTATATCAACATGTAGTCAAACCGTAACGTCAGTCACGTGTAATGTCAGTCACGCACATTTACATCAGTTTCTTGGTAACAACATATTATTTTTACCTGAAAAGGTGTGTGTGCTTTTGTAGATGGATATCTTTTCAATCAATATTATAACCAGTGTTCACCTGCCAATAGTTTGAGGAGAAATTTGAAATAAAGTTGACTGAATTTTTGCTATGTCTTTTTTTCGTAACGTCAGTCACGCACTTAACTTCCGCCCCCATATTGAGCACAGCAGACCTAAGGATATATTGTTAATGTCCTTAGAGTATATAAGGGCCTAGGGTCTCAGACAGATAAACACAAGGATAAGTGTTGATTAACTTGTCAGCAGCAGGACTATATGTCTCTGAAATCGTAATGTCAGTCACGATGGAATCGCCCCTACCTAAAATGACTGTGCCCTACATTCGTCTGTAACACACCAGGAAGTGTAACTGATGCATGACCCCTAAAATCACTTGCTCCCAACTAGAGTTTCATGTGGCTCCCTCTGACGCCTACGTTTTCATCTTTTCGAACGACAGTCGTGAATTTAGCAGGACCCCGTGCTTCTGAGGATCTTAGATTTTGATCCCGAAGCGTTAGCCCGTTACATTTCCATGATATGAATTGGTCAGAATCCTTAGCTCTCGGGAGCACGACATGGTATATTATTAGTTTAAACGCCTTTATCATCACGTAAACCGACCACAAATGGCTGCTATGCACAGCGCCCATGAACATGGCTTGCGTATTCAGATCAATAAAACTTTAATGTCCATTTAAAAACGGAAAATTCCCCGGTTTTTCACAAATATAAAATGCGGTGACACGAATACGCACAAAGTGTATGCATATTCGGCAGAAAAAACCCAAAATACAGGCGATTAACCATCACAGCCAGGTTTACATCAAAAGGTCGGAACATCACCATTATACATTGCTATGCACCAACCAACGCTGCTGAATTTGAAGAGAAAGAGACCTACCAACATCTACAAACAGTCACCCAAAAACTACCGAAGAGGGATATCCAAGTTGTTATGGGGGATATGAATGCCAAGATTGGAAAGGATAATGACAATTGGAAAGGCACAATGGGGAAAGAAGGTCTGGGACAGATGAATGAGAACGGTCTCCTGTTTGCAGATTTCTGTACTCTCAATGAACTGATAATCGGAGGAACTCTCTTTCCACACAAGCCTACACACAAAGCCACATGGATATCCCCAGATCTAAAGACGGAAAACCAAATTGACCACATAACAATCACCAAGAAATGGACGAGAGTGCTTCTAGACGTCGGAGTGAAAAGAGGAGCTGACATTAACTCCGACCATCACCTCCTTGTGGGTGAATTTAGGATGAAGCTAGCAGCAAAGATGAAGAGGGATAACAAGGTACAAAGAAGGTTTGAGATAAGAAAACTTCAAAATACTAAAATACGACAGGTTCCAAGCATTGGAAGAGGGAAAAACATTGATGAAAAGTGGGCAAGATGCAAGAATGCAATTACAGACACCTGTGAACAAGTCCTAGGCTGCTGGGAAGCTAGGAGGAAGGACTGGATTACAGACAACACCTGGGAAGCTACTGAGGCAAGGAGGGAGACTAAAATGAAACTCAACAAGGAAGCAGATGACACAAGAAAAAAAAACTGCAGCAGGAATACCAGGAAAGAAACAAAACAGTTAAAAAGAAGACAAAGAGGGACAAGAAAACATATGTCGAAAAACAAGCAAACGAGGCTGAGATCGTAGCTAGGCAAAACAACTCCAGAGAGTTATACAAGATCACCAGACAGCTAGCAGGGAAGAACAAGAGCACTAGTCGCCTCATCAGGGACAAACAGGGAAACCTTCTCACTAAGGAATCTTTACAGTTACAACGCTGGAAAGAATATTTCCAAGATATCTTGAATAGGCCTCCACCAGATTCAATTCCAGACATTGAGGAAACAAATGAAGGCCTTAACATTAATTGTGGTAGGATATCCAAAGAGGAGATCAAGAGAGCCATCAAAAAGCTGAAGCTAGGCAAAGCACCTGGAATTGACAATATACCATCTGATGTCTTAAAAGCTCAGTGAATGTAAGAACTGGAGAGGGATCATGCTTCTATCAGTGCCCAGTAAAATTCTCTGCCGTATCATCCTGGATAGGATACAAGAAACAGTTGACAAGAAGATAAGAAAGGAACAAGCTGGCTTTAGAAAGGATAAATCCTGCACAGATCACATTGCTACACTCAGGATTATCGTTGAACAATGCATTGAATGGCAGAGCTCCCTTTACATAAACTTTGTGGACTTCGAAAAAGCATTTGATAGTATAGATAGGACAGTTCTATGGATGCTCCTGAGGCATTATGGTTTACCCACAAAATTTGTAACCCTAATAAAGAACATGTACGAAGGTTTCACTGGTCATGTCATCTTTAATGGACAAGTTTCAGAAGGCTTCCAGATTGGAACTGGAGTATGACAGGGCTGCTTGCTATCTCCACTGCTCTTTCTGATAGCCATAGACTGGACAATGAAAAGATCCACAGAACACCATCGTACTGGGATCCAGTGGAACTTGTTCTCACAACTAGAAGACTTGGATTTTGCAGATGATCTAGCACTACTCTCAGAAACCCACAAACACATGCAACAAAAAACAGAAAGGCTTCAAGAAAAAAGCAGCCAACTGGGTCTTAAGATCAATCTGGGAAAGACAAAGGTGATGAAAGTCAACAGCAGATCCTCCGAACCCATCTCACTAGAAAGTGGTACTGTTGAGGAAGTACAAGACTTCATCTACCTCGGGAGCAACATCAGTACAAATGGTGGAGCTGACAAAGATGTGGAGCTACGCATCAATAAAGCTCGCCATGCCTTCAGAACCCTACGCCCTGTATGGCTCTCTTCCCAACTATCCATAAACACTAAGATCCGCATTTTCAACACCAACGTTAAACCAGTTCTTCTCTATGGCTGTGAAACGTGGAAAACTACTCAGTCTCTCAACAACAAACTCCAAGTCTTCATCAACAGTCGCCTCCGATACATCATTAAGGTATGGTGGCCTAACAAAATATCAAATAAAGAGCTCTGGAAGAAAACCAAACAGGAAGAAATAAGCACTACAATCAAGAGGAGAAAATGGAGCTGGATTGGCCACACACTCAGAAAAGATCCAACAAATACAACCAAACAAGCACTGGACTATAACCCACAAGGAAAGAGAAGACAAGGCCAAAAATCAAATGGAGACGCTCCACACTACAAGATCTTGAAAAAGTGGGGGTCACCTGGCAAGAGGCCAAAGCTATAGCCCAGAAGAGAGTGAGGTGGAGAAACATGGTTGACGCCCTATGCTCCTGAAGGGGCCAAGAGGATTAAGTAAGTAAGTACAGGCGATTCACGTAGTTTTCTAGGGACGCCTTGGCTTCGCGTCAAGTAACAAGTTGCTTCGGCATTAAAAAGACAAATATACTAGTGACTTTTTTGCACTGTACTATTATTTGTTTTGAACAATTTGCCTCCCCCATAATGTTATTCGGCACTAAATACTTTTATTAAATTTGACAAATTTGCCACCCTATACTGTTAATTGGCCTATACGTTTATGTGGCACTCGAGAGTAGTGTGCTCTGGTTCTGTTCTTGCTGTGGACTGCCAAACTATTCTGAGTGTCTATTCACCAGCAACATTAATACCTCAAACCACTACACAGTTCATGAGTCTTTTCCAGACAGCATTGACTACACAAATATCTCTGATGATATGAACCCTACATTTGCACCAAATCCAGCTAATACGTCTACTCCTGACCGAGCAAAGATAAAAAGTAAACTTAAACTTAAGGCCATGCTGATAAACTGAAACAGCATCAAGAGCACCAACAAAGTCTCCCAAATGAAGGCAACAATAAACTCAACAAACCCTCACATAATTCTTCTAGTTCAAACCAAAGTATCCCCACATACTCCTTTCTCCCCACCAATTATGAAGCAATCCAAAAAGATCATAACATCTACGGTGGGGGTGTTTTGATAGCACTCCGAAATGACATTATAGCAAACCCCCAAACTAAACACAACCTGTGAAATTATTTGGACAAAAATACACTTTGTGCATAAAAAAGCTATCTATTTCGCATCCTACTGACTACACAACATCTCTAGAAGCCTTACATGAATCTCTCTCCATTCTATACCTGTATATATCTGTCATCCTAGCTGGAGATCTAAACCTTCCTGCCATCGACTGGGAGAATTTGTGTGCAACAAACCAACAGACAGCTGCAAAACATAACAAACTAATTGAAATAGTTGGGGAATTTGGACTAGTTAATATGGTAAATGAACCCACCCAGCTAGATTCTTGAAATATATTAGACCTAGTACTTACATCAAACCCATCCCTAATTTCCACCATAAACACAGTGGCAGGCATGAGTGAATACGAAGCCATTCTCTTTAACATCAATATGAATCCTAACAGAAAAATCAAACCACCACACAAAGTATACAATTACAGATCTGCAAACTGGGAATCCCTTGAATCAAACTGCACCCAGCTAGCATAGCAGTACTTTTTCGAAAACCAGATGAACAAGAACTCAAATTGGAATTTCTTTCATAAAAACTACACTAACCTGATAGGAGTATCCATCCCTAGCCACATGACAAAATCTAAACAACACCTACCCTGGATCACAAGACTCATTATCAGACTAAAAGAGAAAAAGGGACAAAACTCATGCTAAAGTCAAGAAAGTAAAAAATAAAACATTGGGAAAACTTTTAAAAATTCAGAAAAATAGCCACCAAAGAAGTGACCAAACAAGAATTTAACAAGATTACTATCACAAACAACAAGTTCCGGATGGCAAGTGGACAAGGAAGCCACTGGCTTATCGAGAGTCCAACAATTTTCTCATCTATATGTAGCCCGCCCTTATCAGATATCTGTCAATTATATTTTTAAACATATTCACACTACTAGCATTAACACAATCATTTGGCAGTTTGTTCCATTCATTTATCACCCTCTGTGAGAAAGAGTACTTTCTCATTTACTTTCTCAACCTACACTGTTCCTTAACTAATGCTGCTTTGTGTCCTATGGTTCTACTGCCTTCTTTAAGTTTGAAGAACATATTCCTGTCAACATCCTCATAACCGTTCACTATTTTAAACACTTCTATTTGGTCTCCTCTTAATTTTGGTCCTTCATCAGACAAAACAAAACAGAAAATCTTGGCATTCAGGCTCTAAAAGTAAATAACAACTTGAAAACAACCGACTATGACAAAGCAAATGCTCTCAATGACAACTTTATATAAGTTTTCACAAATGAGCAACTTCCTATCCCAACAAAAGGCCCATCACCATTTCCCTCAATTCAAATCCAGGAAATTGGACTAAACGGCATAAAAGAACAGCTTGAAGCTCTAAACCCCAACAAAGCGCCAGGACCAGATGAAATTCCTGTATGTATGACTGTAATTTGTAGGACTGCAATTTGAGGAGAGGAAAAGTTGATAGCGTGAAAAGTGCAATATTAATTAATGTTGCAAGCTGGAGATCTTCTGTCTGAAAATCTCCAAACTTGGTGCTGTAGCTGCGTTGGCCTGCAGGTTATTCCAATTGGCTATTGTATGGGGTAAAAAGCTATACTGGATGAATTGCTTAGTGAAATCTGCATAAACACTTGGCCTTATAATAATAATAATATAATATATAATAATGTTATATTTCAGGCAAGAGCCCATAATATTATATATACATTCAAGTAAAAAAACATACATATACACATATGATGTACAATAGAGGTACATGTAGTGAGAAAAATATATATATAAATATACATACATGATGTGTAGTAAAAATATATATATTAAATAAGTCAGGATAAAAAATATATTTGTATAAAAGTACAAACATCATGAATTAAAAGCATACAATTGATCAATCCAATGTTTAATCAATGGACTCCGATAATAAATAAAAGTGTAAAGATATTTCACAAAAAGTATATTGTCGGCTTTTGCCAACCGGCATAAAAGGCTAAAAATTTATGAGCGAATACGTTCATTAAAGGATTTAACATAATTAGTAGCGAACACGTGGCTTGCACTACAGCGGGGTGAAAGGTTTTGTATAATTCTAAAACTGTTGTTATAAGCGACAGTAATACCTTTCAGACTCTGTTTTTTAAAATGACACCAAAGACTTGAGGTGTACATTGAACCACAGTATGAATTAAATTAAGTTGTTTTAATGGAATTGTTGCATAAGTAAAATTTTCTGGCTAAAGCATTTGCCTGAGTATAGATACATCTTTTCTGCCTGGCAATATCGTCATCATCAGTAAGATTATTGTTGATGATATGGCCAAGGTATTTACATTTCTCAGTGTAAGGTAGTGTATGGTTATTGATAACAACAGGATGAATATTTTTCATGTCCCTAGGTTTGTTATTAATAACAATACAGAAAGATTTGTTGGCGTTGTATGTTATATCAAACATATTGCCATACTACTCAGCACAACAATCGGTGAGTTTTCTCAACCCAGCAACACTAGGTGAAAAAACACAAAGGTCATGTCATACATCACATGATTCATTATGGTTCCTGCATAAAGACAGCCAATTTGTAATTTATTCAAATTTACACTTAAGTCATTCATGTAAACGTTAAAAAGATGTGGAGAAAGGATTCTACCCTGCTTAACACCGTTTGAAACGGTAAACAAATTCTTAGAAGCTACAATACCATCCTACAGTGAATTTCTGGGTTCTGTACCAGTAATAAAGAATGCGAACAATAAAAGAAGGACATCCCCGGTCAATTAGTTTGGTGAATAGCTTACTATGATTGACTTTGTCAAAGGCCTTAGAGGCATCCAGCATAGTAACATACATAGATGAGCCATTCGCTATGTAGTGTCAAAAGAGTTCTTTTAATAAAAATATGAGCATTTCAGTTGAGTGATGCTTTTTAAATCCAAATTGGTTTACACATGTAGATAAAAAAAGTAGAAACCCTGGATTCAAATAATTTACTAGCAATTGTGGCTAGAGCAATGTGTCGGTAGTTGTTGTTATCAGACAGGTCACCCGCCTTATTTTTAATTATGGGGGCTATGATTGTAATTATCATAGCATCCGGTAAAAAACCGTGAATTAACATGCTGCTATATAAAAGTGACATGAGAACATGAAGTTTTTCATTCGCACATTTAAAATGTTCATTACTTACACTATCATAACCCGGATTTTTGCCTACAAGCATTACATGTTCAGTGAAGAAAGTACAGGTAGCAGTGATGACACAAGAGTGGTGATTTGCATAGAAAGTTCAGACACTGAATCGACAAGAGTTTTATGAGATAGTTCAGTGTCATATAATTTGCTTTTGCACGTGGTGATTTCACGTGACAATGTAGGCAAAGTCAATCGCCCTACAATGTTTTTCTATCTGGCTGTTGCTACTAGTAGGAGACGAAGAGCGGGGCGAACATTTTTGCCTAGTGACAATGTAGACATGATTAAAATCAATGGTCGGTAGTTTGCTAAGATCACAGGCAACATAGATCGGTATTGCGTCAGGGTCAGCTTCGTCCAAGATTTTCGAAATGTCGTCAACGTTGTGTTTGGCTTTATCGGCCCCTTGTCGTTTAATCCGACGATGTTTCAAAGTGGTAGAGACATGTGAATGTAAAGTGTCTTTGGCACTTAAGATGTCTTCATCGTTAAAGTTGTCCAATATAATGCGGTTAAGAATAGATCATGGTAAAACGTCCATTCGATTAATGTAAAAACATAAAAGTTTTTAATGATGACAACATTGTCGGTCGCCACAGCAGCGGGCGATAATATAGTTTGTCGAGAAGTTGCAGTGTAAAAGTCAATAAAAAACCAATTGATGCCAACAGAGATTGATAGGCACGGAATGAAGCTTTTAAGTGCAAAGTTTCACTAGCTTTGTAGATATCTACGTACAGGTTCACCACTGTGACGGAAAGATTTTGCAACAGCAACATATGCCTTAGCATATCCATAGCATAGCCATAGGCATAGGCATAGGCGGTAATCGTTTACTTAACTGACGATTTCTCCAGAATTTTTTACCTGATGCGTTCCTTACACCATTCCGCATACGTTCCAGTAAAACAGTTCGTATATTCTTTAAAAATATTGTGCTTTAGGCCACTTTTAATCAGTTTTACACATCAAAACGGGGGAACCGATTGCATGATAAACATGGCGCGTGTGCGATTTGCGCATTAGTCACACTTCGGTGCCATCAGAACCGCGAAGGCGATCTTTGTGCGTATCGAGCATACACATACGCATCGTAAAAAAATTAAAAGAGAAAAAAGAGAAAGTAGGCTAAACAAAATTTAAAACGACAGAATTCTAAAAAAAATATTCTCCACAGTTTTCCCGTTTCTCCTTCTCACCCATCGAATGGGGCGTGGTAGCGTTCCGGATAGAACGTCAGGCTCTCAGTCGTGAAAACCCTAGTTTGAACACTCTTTCTGCCGTTTCGAAGCTTTGGCAATTTGTTTCACCAAGCGTTACCACAACTCATTCATTTGTATCAATGAATACTTGGTTATATGGGCGGTGAATATATGTACGAATGGTCTTCGTGCAGTAACTGTAGCTTGGCTGAGTGCTCCCCAGAGAAGTCGAGATGGAGTTGGAATGGACAGGTGTGCTAGGGGGTGAAGTGTAAAACACTTTGAACAGTACAAATGACTGGATACAACGAACATACTTTTCCAGCATATCTGCCTGCCACCCTCCCTGTCTGCTTCCCTACCCGCCTACACCCGTCATGCGTGAGTGCGTGCTTGTGAATCATATGTAAGGAGCTGTCCTATTCTGTCCACATTGAAGTCACAGGTACATTTACTGCAGAACATTGAATGCACACCAACTGATGTGTACTGTTGTTTTTTGTGTGTAAATGTTTTCAGAAAATTGCTTTAAACAGAATGATTACGTATTCTCGACATAAAAGTATACATTTGCCGATACAATTAGTATACCAGAATAATTGCTTCCCAGAGAAGTTGAGGTGGATTTTGAACGAATATTTCTGCCACGGGTTCAAATGTAAAACACTTTGAACAATCCCAAGGACTGGATACCACGAAAGCATTGTTCCTGTCTGTCTGCTTCCATCCCCGCCTCCCTCTCTCCCTCATGTATGCGTGTGTGCGTGCTTGGGAGTCCAGTGTAAGGGGCTGTCCTTTTCTGCCCACATTGAAGTCACATTTACTGCAGAACACGGAACGCACACTAACTGATGCGTACTATTATTTTGTGTGTAAACGTGTTGAGAAAATTGCTGTAAATAGAACGATTACGTATCCTCAATAGAATGATACGCATGTGTCGATACAGTTAAGATACCAGAATAATTGCGATATAGAAATTGCGCTTCTAAGTGAGGATTACAACGTCATTCACGGCGTCGACACGTGTCAAGGCGTGGTGCTGCTAAAGATTATCTTATGCAAACAGGACAACGCCGTCCGTGCCCACGGACAATGCCTGTCGTGGTTCGTTGATTACCTCCGCCAGCACAGACAAAAGACTAAGTGTTAATTTCTGTCCACCAGCCAGCATGCAGGGAATTCTTGCATTTAGCGTGTCGTATATAACAATCCATGCGAAGTTGGTGCTTGTGCTAATGAAAGGACAAATGGCATACTGTGTAGGGCCTATCATGACTGAAGAACGACCAATTGAAGAAATATGGAGGAGTGTGCAAGACAGCATTTCGTGTGCTATATCCGTGTTTACTTGCATGATATCTGTTTCAACATACGTTGTATGTCCATAGGACACACTGCGTGCTTCCTGTGGTGTTGTCTGTAAACGCTGATATCAGCTAAATAGGTAGAAGTGCATTGCGTTGACAGCCAGTCGGGCGAAATGGGTGAACAAAGAAATGCTTCGAGACAGCTACTATGAAAACAAAAGGTGCATTACAGACAACGAATTTGTGACCTAACTGAATACGGATGTTTTATGTATAAACGTCATTTGGTTTTATAGATAAATAATATCTATACTACGGAGTACACATATTTGATATGGTGTTAATTTTGATACATATTTCGAGGATGGTTCTATGAACCTTTCTGCTGTCATTCTACATACGATTGTACATTTCATACGGAGTTGTGATTAGTGTATACGGACAGATTAATTGTTAGTGACAACTAACTTTTTCTGCTTCTGATGCAACTCGTGACTGTGTATTAGCTGCATGAAAATGTGGCTAGTCTGTTGCTGGCAGGGAGACGAGACACTTTCTAAGCGTTTTGACTGACTGTTGGCTAACGTAACTGTTATGTGCATTTGTTCCACAGAGTAACGGCAGTGGGAACTGCTAGATGCATAGATAATAAACAGACATACCAGTTAACACAACTGTTCGATGATACTATTGGCAATATAATAAACCTTTTCCACTTGGAGTGTGTTGTATTCCTAAGGCAGGGTTATGTAGGTTTATTGATAACAGATACACGGCCGATGTTGTAGTAGACGCCATCTTAGAGTGATCACTTCTGGCGCATAATTTCTACCAATACATCTGCATAAATAAATACTAGAAAACAAGGCTGGAAACGTAGTTACATTTCAAATGGCCAAAATATGTTAAGTTGTTCGTCCTCCTTCGTCAGGACGTTTCCGTTCTTGTCATTGACAATTGTTGATTTGTTGGACTTGTTGCCTGTAAGGGTCTTGGAGGTGCTGTAGACGGTCCTTTTGACGTCCCTCTCTGCTGCCGTTTGTTCTTCTGTCGCCAGCTCGTCCATGTGCGCTCTCTTGTCCAGTCGGATGATCCGTTTCACTGCTAGGATCTTATCTTTGTTTTTCTGCGCCATAACCTCCTAGTCTTTTGCCCTTGGTCGTCAATCTTGTTAACTGTTGCTACTCCAGCCACAAAGTCTACTTTTATACGACTTTCGATGAATTAATTATAGCTAGTGGGACATACTTCGCACAATTTTCACTGACCTGTGAGTTCTGGAATAACTGGTATGTCTGATATTAACTGCGAACTGTCCGTGGTAAATATGAATATCGAAGCGAATCTTCTGGATCGCATTGAGGGACCCCCGTCAACCACGTTATGGTGACGACGGTAATGTGAACGTGGACAATGTGAGCCAAAGAAGGCTTCACAGACGGTCAGGATCGGTGGGTTCTGAGTTCTGGCATGAACAAATGTTTCAATCATGCGAATTGCATGATTGATTTATTGATTGAATTGATTCAGTACAATGTTATGTATGAATGCCTTTGACTTTGAACGTGTTTTGAACTGGTGATCTGTTATATTCACATGCTTGTTTGACAAACGCAGGCAGTATCCCATAACGCACCAACATCCTTGGTCAAATAGGCAATTGCTGACCGCTCACGTTTCGACAGAATAAACCATTTCAAAATCATTTACCTGGTAGGTTTTTCTTCTTCTTAGAACGAGGTAGAGCCTAGAGTAACTTTCACGAAGGAGGCCAGTTAATTGATATTCAGGTATATTGTGATGTTAAAGTTTAAAGAATATCGGAGGGCACATCTCCCAGTTTTTTAACACGGATCTTACTCAATGATGTTTTTGTTGCTTCCAGAGGGCAGCTCAGTCAGTGCAGCATTCATGAAGTTGGACAATTAGTTACGCTGCCATTGTATATGGCGGTCTACACCAGCGTTGGTATGTATTCAGACAGTGCGGACAATTTGTCAAAACTAACAATAAAATAAATGCTAATCCACTCATCCACTTGGCTAGGTTGTTGATCTAGACGCTAGTGCCACCTAGCGAATGATTTGAACTTATTCGTCGTGATGCACGTGACAGAGTTCTTCAAAACTGTGTGGACATTCTTGGAAGCTGTTTGAGTATTGTATAAAACTTTGTAATCAGGTGGTACGCATATCAGTATGAGATTATTGGGAAGCAATTGCGAAAGGTCTTTGTAATGACAAAAGTTCATACACATGCTATTTATTGACTTAGACATAGTCACCGGTGTAGTTTTTGCCTCACGCCATCCAGGATAACATTTTTGCCAGTCCAAAATGTTTTGAGAATGTAACAAAATGCGTGTGCAAGCTCGATTGCATGCTCGGTCACACAATCAAAAATGTAAGTATAATATATATATATATATAATCAAGCTATAACAATACGATATATATATATATATATATATAAATATATATTTACTTACACAATCATTTTAACCAAGTCAGACGGGGTAAATATCAATACATTTACCTGTACATATTGTGTGCATCATAAATAATAATTCAAAATAATAACTGACAAACAAAGATACAGTCTTCTAACGTGAGTCCATTCAGTGCCTGGGAATACTGTACCACCCACAATTAAAACATCATAGCTTTGCTAATTATCATCATAAAAGTATGAATGAAGTATCATTTTGTTTGTTGCTAAGATCCTATTTTCTACAATACAATGATAATAGCTACAACACATTATGTAATCATGGGAACATTACTATCTGAAATTTTATTTTATCACAACTGAAAGCAAAGATACACCAACTTCACCCTGCTATCATACAAAGTTTTAGTGGATGAATGTCCCTACATCCAGTGGTGAAAATGTAGCTAAAGATGTAAGCTATACAGTAAAGTAAACCTGAATCAAATATGTTGAACAGTTTTGTTTCCATCACGTTTTATGTAGAACCATGTCAAACGTTGATTATTTTTAAAATGAGTATCAAAACAGACAGCAAAAAATAAACATATTTCACCCTGCTACTAGATACTTTATGAGTGGCTGAATGTCCCTATATATGTGGATAGAACAATGTCTTAACTTAATTGTAAGATGAATATCTGTACTTTAGCACCATTAGGGCCAAAGTTATGTCTACATACGCGTTTAACAAGGTTTGCCACCCAAGCCAAAGGCCCAGATGGCAAGTGGACAAGGAAGCCATTGGCTTATCGAGAGTCCAACAATGTTCATCTACTTATAACCCGCCCTCCTGAGATATGTGTCAACCTTGTTTTTAAACATATTCACGCTGCTAGCAGTTACACAATCTGTAGACAATTTGTTCCATTCATTTATTGTCCTCTGTGAGAACGAGTGCTTCCTGATGTCCAATCTACATTGATCCTTTACTAATTTTACCTCCTGTCCTCTAGTTCTGCTATCCTTCTTGAGTGAGAAAAACATTTCTATCAATATTTTCATACCCATTCAATATCTTAAAAACTTCAATCTGATCTCCTCTTAACCTCCTTGTCTCTAGAGTTGTTAAACCACATTCTTTCAGGCGTTCTTCATAACTAAGGTCTCTCAGTTCTGGAATCGTTTTAGTTGCTCTCCTTTGTATGCGTTCAAGCATATCTATATCCTTCTTATGATATGGTCTCCATGCTTGTATACAGTATTCTAAATGAGGTCTAACTATTGCTTTATACAGAGGTATAATTAACTTTTTCCCTTGTATGTTATGTTTCTTCTAATCAATCCAAGAATTTGATTATCCTTTGAAGCTGCAATACCACACTGCTCTGAAACTTTCATATCAGCGCTTATTGTAACTCCCAAGTCCTTTTCTTTTACAGTAGTACCCAGAACAGTATCTCCCATTTTATAGTTTACATTCTAGTTCCCATGTCCTGTATGTAGGCATTTACATTTCCCAAAATTGAACAACATCTGCCATTTCTCAGACCATTTCACTAATCTGTCTAGATCGTTTTGTAAATGTTGTTTATCACCATCAGTATTAACCTTTCTAAACAGTTTTGTGTCATCCGCAAATTTCAGTACGTTACTTGTTATACTGTCGTCCAAGTCATTGATATAAATTAAGAATAATATAGGTCCTAATACTGATACTTGAGGTACCCCACTCAAAACCGATTTCCAATTTGAAACTTCTCCATCTACTACAACTCGTTGTCTTCTGTCAGTCAGCCATTGTTCTATCCAGTCAGTTATGCTATCCCCGATACCATGGGCTTTTAATTTAAGTAGTAATCTTTGATGTGGCACTTTGTCAAAAGCTTTCTGAAAATCTAAGTAGATAATATCTACTGGCGATCACACGTCTATCCACTTAGTGATTTCTTCCAAAAAACATAACATATTTGTTAAGCATGACCTCGCTTTAAGTAATCCATGTTGAGATGAATTTAATAATTTATGCTTAACGAGGAAGTCCACCATAATTATGGTCTTTAATTAACCTTTCTAATAATATACAAATCACTGACGTTAAACTCACTGGTCTGTAATTCTCCGACTTATTTCTCGAACCTTTTTTAAATAATGGTATGATGTTTGCTTCTTTCCATTCAAACGGAACAACTCCCTCTTTTAATGACAAGTTGAATACTCTTGCAAGTGGTATACTGATTTGTTCTACTGTTTCCATTAGTAATTTTGGAGGAATCCCATCCACTCCCGGTGATTTGTTATCCTTCATTGCCTTTATTTTCTTAGCTACCAATTCTGGAGTTACAACTAACGGACCTAAATAGTCAGCTTTAGCCCCCTGAAATTTAGCATCAGCAACTGGTAATGAACTAATATCTTCTTTGGTAAACACTGAACTGAAGTAACCTTGTCACAACTAAGAGTAGCCTTGTCACCGTCTTATTCAGCTTGTCGACTGTTTCAACACTGACATTGTGTGTTTTGTGCCATTTACTCGGCTTAGATTACGTGGTTAGTTGTGCATGTTGTTATATAATGAATTATAACGCAAATGAGTAAATAAAACAGAAAAATCTATCCCAACGAGCATGTAAACATTCAAGCCCTGGCCTGGGCGGTGCCTGGATGGGTAGTGTTGTTGCTTTGCCTTTGGATATTGTTGACAATTTTATTATACTGAAGGTCAGTGGTCTTTGTAATTAATTATATTTATCTATATTTCAGATATTAGTAAACTTTAAAAAGTCATGTCATTATTGGCTGCTTGTAAAAATTATAATTTGACATTGTTATGTTGGATATGACATGTGACAAATGCATCAAAATTCTTATTCTGTTTTCATTACTGTAGCTGTTTGTTTGTTTCAGGTGGCATGTAATAGTAGTGATGACATCCCTGATGAGAACTCCAACAACTCATTGTCATCAAAATGAGCTTGTCAGTTGTGTCGCGAAAACAGTGAAACGGCCATCTGGACATGCAATTGAGACATGCTTTGGATGTCTGACATGCAATGTGCAAAATTGGAATCTTTGTGCAGTACCATGCATAGGAAGAACATTTCCTTGTGTGGAGCCAGCAGTTGGTGATGTTATTGTAATAAAATATGACTATCATGTCAAACTTCACTCTCAATATTTGTTCAAAAAATTTATTTCCGAAGTTCCATACCACAGAATGACAACATATAACAAGCTTATATATACCACAGTTACACCATTGCATAAATAATTCAATTTGCTTCAAAATAAACATAACTTGCAATTATAAGATATCAATACTTTTGAAGCTACAGCTTAAAAACTACAAGCACCCATAATTTTCAAAATCTGCCTCAGTTGCCCGGGGAAAAGCAGCACACGCTTAATTCAATGTGTGGGGTCTAATGGGTTAGTGAACAAAGGTTATTGTTTTTGTAATAAAATAAATATACTGATGATATTGCATGTCATGCGCAACTTTAAGGAGGGAGGGAAGGAGTACTTTATTTTAATTAAGTCAATTTATATAAATTTAAGACAATTTATATAAATTTACAATGTAATGTACTCTCTTTTCATTAACATGTTAATAATTCTACACTGGTGAGTAACCAAACCACATATATATTGCTTTTCACGTATATGCTGTGTCTATGTGCGGTTGTAGTATCACCGGATTTGTCTGAATACACATTTCTTGATCGAATGACTGATAACACATGCACAGCTCACATCCAGCGGATACACATTCCTGTGCATTCGATGTGTATTTGACGGTTATGCGCCTGTCACGGCAGTTCATGCAAATGCTACACAATTTCTTTTGTGCAACTGCCTCGGACCGAGGTCCTCGGTGCGTGGAAGAAAGCTACATGATGTAAATACTTACTAAATAATATTATTTAGGCTTGGGCAAGGATTTCCTACAGCAATTTACCTTATTGCTGCATGCGCCTACATAGGGGTATATATTCGAAGCGTTAATCGGAACAACAATAACAAGAAAATTGTATAAAGCCTGTGCCGGATTAGCCATGGTACAGGTGGTGTACTCGTACTCAGCACTCACCCCCCTCACAATAAAAATGTGTAACTAAATTTTTACAATGCAAATAAAGGTTATTACATATACAGCATGTTGTATTTTTGTGTAGTTAGGAGGTTTTTTAGTCCTAGTTTCCATTTAGGTGGGGGCATTATATCCGGAGTAAGTGTGTCTGTATTCCTACATTTCCATCTCCGGACAAAAGAAATGTAGATTGTGATGTGATGCTAGGTCTACTGATTTTGTATAATAAAAAGTGTAAAGATCATCTAATACGTAATTAGCCACATCATTGGTATTTCTCCTATTCAATACATATGAAGTGTCAGCATGTATGGGACTGAATTATTTTTAATAAACAAGATGCACAAAAATTATGCTGCATTGCTGCAAGGTCAAAATAATAATGAGCGTTAGGGGTTTTGTCCGTGAGTAGTTATATCCGTACTCCATTTGTAACTATATTTAACAAGATTGCCATCCAAGGCAAAGGCCCACATGGCAAGCGGACAAGGACACCATGGGCTTATCAAGAGTCCCCACCTAACTGTCCTTTTCACACTAGCCTCCTATGGGGACAGGCTTTTAATTGAAGCCATTCATTCGTTGGTCATTGATAGTAATGATAATGAAACCGACAATGATGGCTTGTAATGATATTAATACATTTCTGTTTTTACGTAATTATTGTGCCAAGGATACTGAATACTCTATGACGACTCCATCCCTCTAAGAAAGCTAAATAACTGTAAACTGTTGTGTTTTATTTATTACCCGTCAAAATCACACTAGCAGTTATAATAGTGTAGCACATCGATTAATTAATTACTAATATGTTAATTAATGTCACATATTTTGTTGAATGTGTGTATGCGCAATGAAAAAGGATGCTTTTAATTCACATGTATTATGAGAAATTAATTAATGTTATTTAATATGAACAATTAGAATTGTTTCTGAGCTATATCTTCTTCCCATTAATCACTGGCGAGGCGGTGCTACATCACGATTTCTCCGCAGGATATTGCTGGGAAAACAGACAAAACAGAATATGATAATATAATAAGTCTGACTTGGTAAGAGGTAGTAGTGCTATAATTTCAATTATTTTTAACATAAGACTTACAGTTTATAAGATATTACGTAATAAACTACAAATGAAGTCGGTGATTTGCTGTGCTCATTTGGACTTAGTGACATTCTCTTCTGGCATTGGGCAGATTAAGTGATGTGGCCCCCATCCCGAGAGGACCAACGGCAGTGGGGAAGATGGCAATGGCAAGTCTAAGTAGTTTCACAAAGTATTCTTAACAACAACACCAACCAATTCAACACGAGTCATGCAAACAATTACTATAAATGTCATACTGCTTGAAATTGAAGTGTTTCAAATTATCTAACACTATTTAATATGACCAAGATTCCCCCACTGTCTTACCAATAATTCCTAAGATTTCGTCAAGGTTGATGTTCGCAGGGCTGGATGTAATGGAAGTGAGGTCAACTTCGTCACACAGCTCGCCTCTAATGCCTGATGTGCAGTTACAGGTGAAACTGCCATAGAGGTTGTTGCATATCGCTCCATTGCGACACGGGTTTTGACGGCATTCGTCTACGTCATACTCGCACAGGTCACCTGCAAAACATCCAAGTGACATTCTTCATGGCCTAAATAACTTGACAAGAAGATTAAGCAGAACCTTCTTGTGCAAACATTGTCACCAATTGTAGATTCGCATAAGCAGCTGTTCTATGCTTGTTTTGAATTGGGCAGCTTTCAGTAGAAATTATTAAAATGAACTAATAATTTTTCATAGATTGTAGTTGAAATATCTGTGTAATATTCCAGATGAATAAAATGTAATTTTTTTAATTGTTCTACCTTTAGAATAAAGAATTTACACTGTGATTTGAAGCACGTGATCGTTTCTTTGGAAGTACCCTGTTGGTTTATCCAAGAATCCGATGGGGCTCTTTCCACTAAGACAAGTAAAATATTTTGTGCCATGGATGGTAAATTACTTTAAATTAAATAATTATTTAGTAGCAGTTACACCAGGTATATTTGATAGCATAATCTGCTGAACTGCCTACCTCTGAAGCCACTGGTACAGGTACAAATGGGCCCACGTGGTCCGTCGAGGCATGAA
Organism: Lamellibrachia satsuma; assembly: GCA_033239005.1. Taxonomy (NCBI): domain Eukaryota; kingdom Metazoa; phylum Annelida; class Polychaeta; order Sabellida; family Siboglinidae; genus Lamellibrachia; species Lamellibrachia satsuma. Next base: position 9,301,298 of record BSQZ01000003.1, on the reverse strand, counting down.
CTGCTTGCATGGGTTCAAATGGCAGTAGAAGTTCTTCTCGCATCGCTTGCCCTGTAAGTGACCCTGGCATGTGCATTTGAAGTCACTGCCGATGTTCTTGCAGACACCTACAGTAGAGGCCACAGTAAAGTAAATGGCGAGATGACATCGACAACACAGTTCATTTATCAAATGGGCTCTGAGTAGCACATCAAGTTTTAGCGACTCTTTGTGCTCTGGTCGTTAAAGCATTTACCCGGGGTACTAGGCACCAGTTGATTTTGAACTTGGAGCTGACCTGCAAAGTTTGTTTTAAATATTACATTACATAGCTAAAATAAATTATAGTTGATTAACAGGAAGTTAGCCAGCAATTCCAGAAGATCACCATGGCAACAAGAACTGTGTGTTGCCAAACAGTGGCACTAATAATTTTTCTACTTGGGGAAAACAAATTGGGGGAACTGTCAAACTTTTACAATGGGTGGTACATTCTAAAGTGTCAAAGGGGCTATATATAATCCAGAGCCAGGTAATTCTACATAACTCTAATTTACCTGAGGACCTGTTACATTGGACCAAAGAAACCTAATAACACAGATCAGGAACATATAACAGAGAAGCAGCCACTTTATCATGACTGTATCTACTGGACCATGGTGACAATCAGGGTGTCAGTGAACGACAGACCCTCACCTGACAATCAGGGTGTCGGTGAACGACAGACCCTCACCTGACAATCAGGATGTCAGTGAACGACAGACCCTCACCTGAGTGTAGACAAGGACTCGAAGCACAAGGGTTTGTGTCGATCTCACACCTAGGGCCTTTGAACCGACCCCGACATCGGCATGTGTATGAGTCCTGACCAACAGGTCGACATGAGCCACCATTGAGACACGGACTGCTGCTGCACACACCTGGAGGCGGAACCAATGATTTGTAGAGATGTTGATGAGTGGCAGGACAAACATATCAAAAGTTGGCTTAGAAACAGCTATAAATGCATGAATGACAAACAAACTAGAATTATCATTAATCTAATAAAAACACATTACACTAAGGTAATTGGTTCCATGATATGTTGTATTGTGTCTCTACCATTTGTAGACAATATTATTTAGATAATAACACTGTTAGTTCTATCTATAGACAAACAAAACCATTGGAACACAATAACTGTGTAACCTACTTTATGTTTTGTCACTAATACATACAAAATATGTGTCATTGATTATTGATGTATTCAAAGTTGTCTTGCTGTCCATTCCAAACCTTTTACAATTTGTTTTTGGATAATAATTTTATGTCACATGCATCCATTTGGTTGTAATTGTTATTTAAATAAATTATATCACGTAATAGGAAATTTGAAAAAACAATAAAACAAATAAGAAGTTGAGAAACACAAAGAAAAAGTATCAATGACAATGGCAGACCAGAGAGAACTGTACCTGGAATATATGCGCCGCGACAATGGAACTCTATATTGTGTGGGTTCTTGAAGACAGCGACAGAGCTGCTTCCTGCCATGGGCAGACTCACGCCGTCAATGATCAGGTCCCACATACAGCCGATAAACCTGTGACTGATGTCTTCCCATCCGTCCGCCATCACGGTCACTTCAGCCCCGAAGAACACGTCATTGTTGCCGAGGTTAAGCATGTCGTGAGTGCCGTCGATGATGATCTTGGCATTCTTGCCGATCCACTCGAGGACGATGAAGTGCCAGTAGCCTTCGTTGATTTTGATGGTGTCCACTCTGGTCAAGCCTTGACCGCTTCCGCAGTAAAACCTAAACTGGACCAGGCTGCCGTCCATCTGGTATGGAGTGAACATTTTGTATCTTATTAGAAAAAAAAATTTAAGGGAATGTTCAATGATTTTCATTGGTCAACTGATATGGAGACAGTTTTGGGGGCTTCGTATAATTAAAATGTCAAAATTCTCTTAATTGTTCGATATATAATATATAAACTTGTAACCCACACTACAATTATACAAGTGTCACCACACTCTTAAGTCAGAACAAAAACTTACCGTTTCTCTATCAAGTGGTGCAACAACACTGATGACTCCATCTTTAGGGTGAATAGAAAACTGCTACAGGGGATCGCCAGCGGTGAGCCGATACGTGATCTGTGCGTTTGGGGGACTCTCAGTGTCAGTAGCCTTCACCTAAAAGACGGCAACACAGTCACAGAATTGAAAAATTATGCTCGCTGAAGCCAACGAAGCCTTGCAAAAAAAAAAATTAATCCGAATCATGCCAAAAAGCATCTTTTTGTATATTTCTGCAGAGAGGTGTAAGAAACACACTTGGTACACTGCTGAAGTTGTTGATGACTGAGCATAGCCCCTTTGATAGTTGCTAACACCTCCATCAGCTCACTAAATAACATTCCTCGTTTCCTTTTAGAAAAAGTTCAGATGAGAAACCAGGACTTTTTTGGCCTAAAGTTAACTTATACTGCACAGTACACAGCCCTTATGACTGTTCAAAGCGCTTTACACGCACCCCCTTTATCTCTATTCTTTTACATGTCACCCCTGGCACACCTGTTCCTTTACAAGTTAACCCTGGCACACATGTCCCTTTACAAGTCACCCCTGGCACACCTGTTCCTTTACATGTCACTCCTGGCACACCTGTTCCTTTACAAGTCACCCCTGGCACACCTGTCCCTTTACATGTCACCCCTGGCACACCTGTTCCTTTACACATCACAACTGGCACACCTGTTCCTTTACAAGTCACCCCTGGCACACCTATCCCTTTACATGTCACCCCTGTTCCTTTACACGTCACCCCTGGCACACCTGTTCCTTTTCAAGTCACCCCTGGCACACCTGTTCCTTTACAAGTCACCCCTGGCACACCTGTTCCTTTACAAGTCACCCCTGGTACACATGTTCCTTTACAAGTCACCCCTGGCACACCTGTTCCTTTACAAGTCACCCCTGGCACACATGTTCCTTTACAAGTCACCCCTGGTACACATGTTTCTTTACAAGTCACCCCTGGCACACCTGTTCCTTTACAAGTCACCCCTGGCACACCTGTTCCTTTATAAGTCACCCCTGGTACACATGTTCCTTTACAAGTCACCCCTGGCACACCTATTCCTTTACAAGTCACCCCTGGCACACCTGTTCCTTTACATGTCACCCCTGGGGGTCGGTCACAGAGGGTGACCTAGTGGCGGAGTGACCCCCACCGATACCATGTGAATTGTATATAAGTCAGTAGTGGTACAGATAGTACTGGTAGTGGGTAGCTGATAGGCATGATTTACTAATTATGTGTAAACACCTTTTGGGGGCCGGCATGCTTGCTGAGATTATTGGATGTATCTTATTTTGATGGTGTATGCTTGCCTAATTTCATGCTCCTTAATTAATAAATCTAAATGTCATTCTTTGGCCTATTTCAATCTACGCTGGACTTGTGTTGTTATTTTGCATAAATGAATTTATGTGACAGCGGTGCATAAAGGATTTTATGCGAGATGACAAGGCAATGAAGGCGATTTGAGGTTAGACCTTTTATGGTAGAGAGAGTATTGGCCTAATTACTCGCTCACGCGTATGGATACACCAACCACGTGACCTAGAGCCAGCCTCACTCGATTTCCAAGTTAGCTTGTGTCGTTGTGAGACCTTTGCGCTGCAAATATTTCCGAATTTCTATTGTTACTGATTATTCGTTATCGCTGAATTTGTTGATTTTATTGCAAGATCAGTTTTGTTGTTCGGTTTATTCCGATGCGTTTGAAAAATCCCACCCTCCCTCCCTATTGTGTTAACAGTTGTTACCCAGTTTTATCTAATAAATCAAGTGGTGCATTATGTAGGGATACACTGTGAAACACTGTAGACAGAGAGGTAGTTCACAAAGTTTTTGAATTTTTTTACGCTTTTCCCTGTTATAGTTTGGTACACGAGGTTCTGCATTAACGCTTTTCCCTCCACTAAGTTTTCAGTAGTGTACACAGGGTTTTTAGTGCGGGTACTTTTTACGAGTACATTTGTGTGGCTGTTTGGTCCTACCTCTCGGTCTGATGTTTTGGTAGTTATTGGTTGACTAATGTCTAAATATGTAACACCTTTATACATTGGGTGTTGTGATTCCATAATGTTCATTATGAATTGTTCAAGAATGTTGGGTGGTTAGCCCACTATTTTCATTTACCATGTTTGGCTGGGAGATCGAGTACCCCAGCCTTTCTGTTTGTACATGTATGTGCATGGTTAATTCACGGTGGAGTGACCCCCACCGATACCATGTGAATTGTATATAAGTCAGTAGTGGTACAGATAGTACTGGTAGTGGGTAGCTGATAGGCATGATTTACTAATTATGTGTAAACACCTTTTGGGGGCCGGCATGCTTGCTGAGATTATTGGATGTATCTTATTTTGATGGTGTATGCTTGCCTAATTTCATGCTCCTTAATTAATAAATCTAAATGTCATTCTTTGGTAACCGTACCGCCCCGATAGCCTTCGAAAGCGATCCGACAATCCAAACCCTCGCGGAAAGAACCTTGTGCAAAATCTACCTCCGGTGCGACAAGACGCTCCAACCAGTAAATGTGGCTAGCGCCCAGAACTAAAACCAAAGGTTTAGTAGCCATTCGTCAGGATAATAATAACAAATTATGCGTAAACGACTGACGATTACCTTTCGCAGTCCAAGGGTCGGAGGTAACAAAATGGCGGATAAACGGCGTCCGTCTTTGCAACAGAAACTCACCTGAACACACTAGCGAAAAATATCCGATAAGTTTGAACACAATAAACCGAACAACAAAACTGATCTTGCAATAAAATCAACAAATTCAGCGATAACGAATAATCAGTAACAATAGAAATTCGGAAATATTTGCAGCGCAAAGGTCTCACAACGACACAAGCTAACTTGGAAATCGAGTGAGGCTGGCTCTAGGTCACGTGGTTGGTGTATCCATACGCGTGAGCGAGTAATTAGGCCAATACTCTCTCTACCATAAAAGGTCTAACCTCAAATCGCCTTCATTGCCTTGTCATCTCGCATAAAATCCTTTATGCACCGCTGTCACATAAATTCATTTACAAGTCACCCCTGGCACACCTGTCCCTTTACATGTCACCCCTGGCACACCTGTTCCTTTACACATCACAACTGGCACACCTGTTCCTTTACAAGTCACCCCTGGTACACATGTTCCTTTACAAGTCACCCCTGGTACACATGTTCCTTTACAAGTCACCCTGGCACACATGTTCCTTTACAAGTCACCCCTGGCACACCTGTTCCTTTACATATCACACCTGGCACACCTGTTCCTTTACATGTCACCCCTGGCACACCTGTTCCTTTACAAGTCACCCCTGGCACACCTGTTACTTTACAAGTCACCCCTGGCACACTTATTCCTTTACAAGTCACCCCTGGCACACCTGTTCCTCTACAAGTCACCCCTGGTACAATTGTTTCTTTACACATCACCCCTGGTACACCTGTTCCTTTACATGTCACCCCTGGCACACCTGTTCCTTTGAACACCAACTCAACTTCCTTGGGAAGCTTTCAGCCACCCCGCATTTGCTATGTGATGAGTATTAGTTTATATATACATATCCACCACTATCTATAGCCAGGTACTCATTGATACATGCGTGAACTGAGCTGTGTGTATGTCACATTTTTTATTTCTTTTATCATAAACATTAAATAGGTCATGTCTGAACACCACATTTAAACATCGTCTAATTTTATTATATCTACTGTAAATCATAAATCTGTGGGAATAAATGCAACAAAAATTGACTAAATATTATTAATAACGATAATAATAACCAGCAATTCACACCTCGGCCTAATACAACATCATAACAATGAAACACTGTCCGCTCACCTGAATAACACTGTGCTGTAATTGTACATCCTCCCGCAAGGTGGCGCTGTATACGGGCATCGCAAAATTCGGAGCATTGTCATTGGCATCAGTGACATTCATCTTGACGATGGTGGTGGTTCGTAGGGGCGGCATTCCTCCGTCACTGGCCTCCACCGTCAAGAAGTACTGATTCATCCTCTCGTAGTCCAGGGGCTCAATCACGGAGATCACACCTGAGATTGTGAAGACAATAAACAGTTAGTAAAAGCTCAAATTATTGTGACTTCAGTGTGCTATTTCTTTCTTTCATATATATTTTCCCTGGTTATCTGTTGGAAGCCTGGAGCAGACTGTCATCCATAAAACTTAATATACATCATTCTTTAAAATAAACAAACCCACGTCATCCATGGATACGGGCATGCTTAAACAAACAAATTACATAATATTGGTCGGCTCCAACAAAGGCCGATACATTCATTCATACTTGAAAGGTTTAACTAATAAACAAAGAAACAGGAAATAGTATTCTGATAAAAAAATTTAGCAGAAATGCTACAACCTCTTCCTGCTTGATTAATGAAATCTTAGAAATCAGGCAACCTACTGTGCGCACACCTGCAAGTGTACACACCCATATTTGCACACATCACATATACACACCCACATACAATGTTGTACATACATATTACATATATATCCACACACCCACACATTTTCATGCCACTGTCCACACACCCGTGCACACTCGCACACATATTGCTGTCAACAACTCACCCGTCTTTGAGTCAACTCTGAACTGTGCGAGCTCGTTGCAGTGGACGATCGTGTACACGATCTCGGCATTGACGCCCATGTCTCTGCTGGTAGCAAATACTGTCACGACACTTGTGTCAACCTGGGTGTCTTCCGGCAACATCACCCCATAGATGGCCCGGTGAAACTCCGGGGGGTTGTCATTGATGCCCAGCAGTAGGACCAGGATGTAGGCAGTTGACGTTATCTTTGGTGTCCCGTCATAACACACACCTCCAGTTCAGATGTGCATGCAAACACGTGTGCATGTGTACACATTACATTTGTCCACATGTGTACACATGTAATGTATCCACATGTGTACACATGTAATGTATGCATGTGTGTACATGTGATTATGTATTACTTATGCAGGGGTGAGATTTAGCAAGTCATGGAAGGTAGCTAGTCGGGCTACCAACCTTGCAAAGTGAAGTAGCCCGACAGCTTGTTAGGTAGCCCACTTGCTAATCAATACTTTGATGACAGATAGTAAATACTTTGAAGATAGAATGTATGAACGTCAACGACAAATAAAAAACATCAAAAACAAACAGTTTTGAAACATTTGTTTCAAGGCAGGATCAATACAATGTGATACATAATACTGAATAAAAGACAGTATACAATTGTGCACGAGACAGGCTGTTTTGCTTTCACAACATGGTACACCAGCAGTTTATGCGAAAAGTCTCTAAGCGTCACAGGACATCAGGTCCTGCGAACTGAACAGTTTTGCCGATTTTTTTGCAGGACCTGATTTTACCCTAGAATAGAGAAGATTTAACAAGAGTTAACAAGATTTGCCATCCAAGCCAGAGTCCCAGATGGCAAGTAGACAAGGAAGCCATTGGCTTATTGAGAGTCCAACAATGTTCATTCACTTTAACCAGGTTCCCGACTAATTCAACAGAAGCGCTCTGCGCACCATGTAGATATATCTAACTATAATCAAGATAGCATATGTTTTTATGTGGTTATGTTCACGTTTTCCTCCTAGATGGCTTGCACCTCGGGCGCCAAACTTTCACGGATTAACCTACGACAACATGAATGAAACGTAACATCTATATTTTTTGGAAATACCACATATATCAAGGGTTCTTAGTGGTTTTTATGGTAAATCAAATGTTCACTAATATTTGGAGAAGCCAAACAGTGTCTGCCCCCGATATATCCCTGGGTGCAGCTGCCCTCATCCCCTGTTACAGCGTCTATGGTTGTTAGTAAATACATTTCCTCCCTAATTAACATACAATTCAATGTATCTACACAGTACTCATCTAATATAAATGGATCAACCAATCAAGTACAGTTAAAATCAGACTCTTACAAGTTACAGGGGTTATGATTCGTGAATGATTTTCATTTTAAATAAAGTTCCCTTGTGCCACTTTGCATCGATGCTAATAAGCACCACACACGATACATGCTAATTAGGAAGTAATAGATGTATGCAAGTTTTATTTGCTTGTATAAAATATAATCAATTTATTAAAATAATGCTTTACAAAAAACTGTAAGCATTTACATGCAAATTGTGTCTGGAATGCCCTATGCACGAATTATGTGCACAGACGTGTACATTGCCACTTTGTCACATATAAACAGATAAACTGGGCAGTTACTTACTGCAACATCCAAACCTGTCCACGTCTTCTCTTTCTTGTTCTTCTTCACACTTTCTGGAAGAAATATCAAACATTGTATTTAGCCTTGAAAGCATAAACTAACTCACTGTGATCATGTGTGATTTACATTTGTAAAGAAATAACAAAAATAAAAGCATGTGTAATGGTGAACTGTGTTAGCAAAAAGTTGGGGACCCCATTGGAAATAAGTGTACTTTTGTGTGCTTTTACGTGTTATCTTTTCATATTGGGCGGTGCTGAGCTGACCCACCTCGCTTGTCATATATATCAGGGGAACACTGACCAGGAACACTGACCGGCCTCTGTAATCAGATCACTTATCTTGGTCACATGGGTGACCTATTTAGAGGATTCTACTCTGTATTATTACAAAAATAACACAATGAGGACAAGTAGTTTTTATTTTAATTTATATGTCTGGTAGTTATTAAATCTGGTAGTTCTATTAAATCTGAGCTACATGATCAATGTGAGCTACAGAAAGGTCCACTGTGTTGACCACTACAGAACTGTCAAGTTTACTGGACAACCAGGTCAGTATAACTGAGATGGCACTTGAAAGAACAGACTAGTGAGTTGACAGTATCACCAATTTGATAACATTACCAAGTCACACAGTCCTACTTGAAGAATTCCCATTTTCTGGTGCTACACCTGACAGTGCAGTCGGAAGACATAAACACTCCTTGCCGGCGCTCTGCTGCTACTTCACCAGCCAGGTGGGCAGTGGTGGCGCACTCTATGGGCACGATCAGGCATCATGTCACCTTGGGATCCAGCGTGTCAATATGTCCTGTTGTCATGGGCTGAAACATCCAACCCCCATATGAATAGGTTGAACCTGAGGAATACCCCAATTACCACGTGTGTTTACAAAAATCTAATATTTTTAATACCTTAAAAATTTTATGGTTTTGTTATTGAACTTTACTCGCATATTACTATTCAAAGTTATGCATTGTTAACTTGATAATACAACAAACACTGGTTTTTGTAACTACCTTCTGCCGTTTCGAAACTTGGGCTATTTCGTCCACCCCACTTAACCTGTGATTGCGTCTTTTGGAAGAGAATGAAAGCTGTTGGTGCCTTCTAGCAAGACCGAGTTCGACTTACTGACTGACAACGAACAGGGGTCATTCTAGCACCACAAATGTAAGCCGAACGCATTCTGTGTGACTTGGTTTGGTCAAAATTACATCTCATCGACTAAGTAACATTGTCACCGCCTTCAGGGTCACTAAAGATCAGTCTGATATGTTCTACAGCAATTGACAGGTGTCCTCTTGCACATGGCGAATAAGTGAAGTTTTCTCAATAAAATAAAACATTATTTCTTTTGTAATTCCAAGTACGTACAAATCAGCAGATATGAGGTGTTATGTAAAAAAAATTAATGTGATTGCCTGCTATATATACGCGTAAACATAACCTTTGCAAGACTGATCTTTGGCTCCTTTTGTTGGGTAGACTATTTGGCTAACAAGGGATGTCGCACCTCACTTCTGGTAACACTGTCACGTGATCGTATTCGGTTTCATGTGAATTCTATGCGTACAGTCGTTAACATACCTCTTTTCATAAGAAATCCATATATGTTTTTAATGAGAAGTAGGTATAGTGAAAGTTTATTCATTGGGAACGCCCAGATACTGATGTTGAAATATGAGTGGGGTCATTCCTAGTTGCATACCCGTTATATATATATTAGTTACAGGGGCTCAACCTCAAGCTGATTCAGTTGCCCGTGACTCGGACCACGTGACAACTCGGCCTGAGTCTGAGACAACTTGGCCCAGCTCAGCTCCGATTTTGAGACAACTCGGCCCAGGTTTTGGCTTGCCGCCACTGACATTGTGCATAAACAAGTGTTGACTAATTCTCGTTCGACTTACTGTAGTATATTGTGCTTTATATGACTGAATAAGAACACATGTGTTGGGGTAACATAACTCCACAGGAAGTGTTTTATTAGAAATGGTAAAAGTTGCACCTGTTATAACTACTTTAGTGTGTCTAGTCCACCATGCGGCAGCACCTTACGGTGTGTGAGTCCATGAATGAATGAATATTTATTTTCATATAGGTATATTTGTACAGTACATATTTTTACAACAAAAAAATTTACATTACTTGTGGAAATGGAGAAAGCTGAAGTAAGGTAAAGATACATTCTTATATAGCGCGGTATCCAGTCCGTATGACCGCTCAAAGCGCTTTACACTTCACCCCCTGGCAGACCTGTTCATTCCAAGGCCATCTCAACTTCTCTGGGAAGCATTCAGCCATGCTGCAATTGCGCGAAGACTATTCGTTCACATTTCCACCACTGTCTGTATTGCCAGGTACTCATTTATACAGCTGAGTGAACTGTGGCAACGTGGGGTGATCAAACTTGCCAAAGGTTTGCAGCGACAGCCGTGGGATTTGAAACCGGGTTCTCTTGATTGAGAGTCCGGCCTTCTAACCGGTATGCCATTGTGCCCCTAAAGTGCAATACTTATTAAACACTTTCTCCATTCATGTTAATATATGCAATAATATGAATAAAATGATGACTATGCTACATAACATACTAGACAATTAGCATAATGCTATATACCAATTTAAAAATGTAAAAAAAATGTTATTATCATCTAATTCAGTTGAATCTTTAACAATTATACAGAATTATACCAACAGTAATGAACACTTCTGATAAATTTTATTTTTATACAACTTTTTAAAGATATGAATATATTTTGAGGTCTTAATATTTTCTTGCAGCGCATTCCACAATTTCACACCATATACTGAGATATAGTTAGCTTTTTGTGTCGTTCTAGCAAACATTACGAAGTCACACAGTCCTACCTGAAGAATTTCCATCTTCTGGTCCTGCACCAGGCAGTGTAGACGGAAAACACAAACACTCCTAGGAGGTGCTCTGCTGCGACTTCACCTGCCTGGTGGCGCACCCTATGAACACAATCAGACATCCTGTCACATTGGCATTGATTGATAACATACACACCTGCAATATGTCACAAGCGGCAGCACTTAGTAACAGGCATATTAGATTTGAGGGGGTTTGTACTATTGACGATATTTAGCTGTAACACATTTCTTGGTGAATTCTCATAAAACAAACACCAATAATGTATACAAACAAGATGTATGTATGCGACGTATGTATACAACATAATATGCAATGTAGGTATGCAATGTATATGTGAGTATGTATATGTGTGTATACAAAGGTAAGTTCTTATCTAGCACAGTATTCAGTCTGTAGGACTGATCAAAGTACTTTACACTTCACCCCCTGGTGGCAGACCAGTTCATTCCAACACCAACTCAACTTCTCTGGGAAGCATTCAGCCTCGGTGTAATTACTGTGCAAAGACTATTCGTTCACATATCCACCACTGTCTATAGCCAGGTAGTCATTTATATTTATACAGCTGAGTGAACTGAAGCAAAGTGGTGTGAGTGAAATTGTTCGTGAGTCCAGTGTTCTAATAATTATATAGATTAGAGCATATATATGATAAGAGAGTCATAAACAAATCAAATTTCTAGATACAAACTTCTTAAAATCCTTCAAGATTAACAAGTTACAAGATTAAACAGCCTAGACAGGATTTAATTTAAGTTTTAACTTTAACTCACTCACCACTTAACTCACCAATGAAGAGACCAAAGAGGACGGTGTTCGAGATGCCAATCACCGAGATGAGAAAGGTAGCTTTTCACTTGGAGATGCCCATCTGAGAAAATTGTTTGGGTGATTACAATAAATCTAATTAATTTTAATCAACATAAACAATTTTAATATTTTTTGTGTAAATGTTACAATCACGAATAATGTTGGATTAAAACGTTATGTGGCTGCCTTATAATCTTGATTGTTTATTACTCTTCAATAATTAACTTTAATATCAAAAGATTCATAAATATGAAACTTAAAAATGCCAATGTTGACACTAGTCTGCAGCAATGTCCCGTCTCACCTGTGTCACCCGATCAGGCAAGTAGATGCATGCCACGTTGAAGCCACTGCTCGTGAAGAGATAGCGAGACTGCGAAGAGGTGGAAGAGAACGTCCTTGAGAAGTTCAAGTATCTGTCAGAACATTCCCTTAATTTCCTCCAAGCAGTGGCACAGTCGGAATAAGAAACACCCGTCTTGTGGTGCCACCTGGTGGGGCAGTGAGGTCACAAAAGGCAATGAGATTCAACCGGTAAGCATTGATGTTCGCCAGACTGCCACTGTAGAAGATGTCTCGACGGTACATCATGCCGAACGAACCAGCTGGTGGAGAACATATGAACTATACTTTAAAGGGGGGGTGAAGCACTCGAACAACCATAGCCCAAACATAATAACATACCATTTACAGTATATATCACCCTTATATGATGGGCGCAACGCCACGGTAATTTTGTAATATCCTTTTTAACTTTGCCATTATCTTCGCTGGGCGCCGCCATATTGCTCTGCGGGGGGGCTCAGCGGCAGAGTGGTTTGAGTACGAGCTCCTGGCACCGCGTTCACACAGTAAAAACCTCTCGGAAAAACGGCTGAAACGCATGGAAAATCGAATAAAAAGAAAACTGGTGTGTACTGGATGGCTCCTGGATATATCAACTAGTACTACAAATGCAAGGAAAAAACTTTTGATCGACTTCCGAGGAAGAATTTGCAGCGGAAAAAGTGGTTGCAAATGTGGAAATTGCCGTGTCCGCCAGCCGCAGGCTCTGCGAGTGACCACTTTTCCGATGCAGATTACAAGACTAAAGACTATGTGATGAGCATGGACAGACGGTGAGCATCAAGGTGTCATTCTTGGTCAAAGACACCGTTCCATCTTAGATCTTTTTTTCCGCATATGACCATGCATCTACAGACTATTCTGCGACAAGGAAACGTCATATATCAGAGGGCAGAGCGATGCGTAGGAAGCGACGAGCCGAAACCAGGTTAGTAAATTCGATTACCGTTACCATTGTGACTTATCACTACGATTACAATATAGTTCCACCCCAATAAGCACAGCTGTGCTTCAACGTCAGCATATATATGACCCACAGTAAATCGAAATGTATGAATACAATAAAGTGCGAGTAAGTGTTAATAGTTTGATATAATTACGAGTGTTTTCCAATCCGCCGATTTATTTTCGACGTGATCAGACGTACCGTCAATACGTGGCCGTACTCAAAACAATAACAATAACTCAGTACGTGCTACAGGATATACTGCAACCTTATAACATGGGCCATGGCGTATGTACTAGGCAAAATTATTAAAGAAAATAATTTTATATTATTTATTGACAGTCATAATAAGTATCATACTCCTGTGTTCTAAATGCCTAGAGAGCAAGCGGCAAGCGTAAGGCTAAGCCTGGGGAGGGGGGTTTAGATGCATGGGAGAAACACGACCAAAAGACAGTATAGACTATAGTGCAACAGAAGCCTACTGTTGCTGTTTACATTTCAAATTCTTTATGGAAATATTTAAATATACAAATACTTTCATTGTGATTAAGTGCAAATGCAGTTACAAAAACTTTTTAAAAGTATTTAAATATTTAAGTAAAATGCATTTCACCCATGCAATGTCTAGCTGGAAAGGAAACTAACTAAGGCATCATCATCTACCCAGTTGAACACTGTCAGATTACATGTCTGCTTTCTATAATGACACTTTACAATTTCTGTCTGAATTCTTGTGACTTGACAATGAGGCAAAATTATATAAAATTAATTTGCTTTATTGATCAGATTAAACCCCACATGTAATAACTGGAAGTTCATAAAGATATGTATTAATTACATTTTATTCTAAGTCGACTGATAACACTGATATACATATGAAGGAAGTATATCAGGCATGGGGTCAATTCTGTTTTGTCAATTCCAAAAAATCAGTTCTAATTCGGCCTTGCATAAAATCAATTCCAACTGTTAAAATCCTAGGCTAAAGAAAAATTCAAATCCAATTCGTTTTAACAGTTTTATTTGTTACGTGTGCACAATCATATTTAATTAGATATGATTAAAAAAGTATTGTTCGTTAAATGCACACTCTCCTGGACTTTGCTAACAAAATCAGACATTTTGGACAGCCCTGGACAGTTGGGTCATTAATCTGAGTTTTGAACAGTTTCCCCTGTTTATATCGGGTCCAGGTCATTTGCCCCCCTCCCGGACATTTACCCCTTTGTCACTTGTCCCCCAGATATTAGCCCCTTGCCTTATTCAAAATCTGGACATTTGCCGCCTGTCCGTAGCTTCTGGATTATTTGTAAGTTTTTTTTAAGAAATGTTTTTTAACTTATTTTTTTATTTCTGAACATGAATTCAAGATATATATTACCCTAATTGCAATTAATGTTCTTTGGGCCAGATCAACCAAGTAAATTACTTTATGTAGTTGGAGATGAAGTGTGGAAGAAGCCAGTGACATTAGGACCTGGACAATTGAGGATATTTGAAAGAAGCCATCTCAACAAGGTTTCTTTTGAATTGCATTTACCATGGAGAGTTGGAGTGACTCCAGTTTCCTATAAAACTGGATGCACAAGCCAGAGTTGTCAGAATTCACTTATAACTTCACCATGGAAATTACTACTAGCATCTGAGGAGGTCAGAAGCTATGTTTTGAGTGTCATTCCTACACCAAGAAGGGGGACCAACAAGATTACTCTTCAATGGGAGTGAAGCCAGCGTCGATCCTGATCATGCAGGGGTGCTGTGGTCACTGATCTGATCTCCAGATCCAGAATGTGATCAACAAGACTGCCTGCAACCATGATGGTGACACGGCACAGATAGAAGCTGCCAAGGTCCATGAGGACCTGAAAACTAAGGCAGCTAATACTAGGGGCACTCCAAACCAGCTGATCTCTGACTCGTTACTGTCCACCACTGTTTGTGGAAGCATCACCCCAAGAACCCATCTTCCACCACTGATCTGACTATCAATGATACCTGGAAGACAACTGGTGACAAGATCATCTCATACACACTCCAGGGGATAGGCCATTGCATTAGGCTAAAGTGACTTCGACTTGTCATTGAATGTTATGTTATTGTAGTAATAATGATAAAACTGCAAACTGATTTTCACTTGTCAACTATCATAGAAAAAAGGGGCAGATGTCCGGGGGGGGGGAGCAAATATACTAGGAGGCAGATTTATATCACTATCAGTTGTGGTATCATTGATATTTCATCAAATTTACTGGAAAGTTTGAGTCTTCAACATCCTAATCTCCAACATGTATTCTCCATGGGGACATTTTTAATTACTACAAAGGGAAAACCCTACAGCCACATGTAACAGCATTGTACAGGTGACCAGTGACATGTTTAGTATGGGAAACTTGTGGGCTGAACATTAGGCTTGGATAAACAAGGGGCTGCATTCAAGTGGGGCAGGCTTCCTCTCTCACACAAAGGGAATGAGCAGGCAGGTGCCCTTAATTGGCAATCTCTGTAAATAAACCTTGTACACTGAGAAAGAAAATGAGGCCTGAATGGTCTGATTTTGGTTTTACTGTCTGTTACAGTAACTTAGTATTTCTTTTTGATGCAAATGCTTGATTATATTGTTCTTGGTCACAATGTTTCAATACCAGAGTAGACAGTGTCTATGCTGTAATGTTGACAACTTCCTGGCTGTTACCAGATTCAGGGTGACATGCTAATAGCAGACAAATATGATTTTAAAAGTAATATAAGTAAATATAAGGGTAAATATTAACAGTATCAAGTCAATAATTCCAACAAAATCAATTCCAATTCCCAAAAAATAAATTTTGGAAAAAAAAAAATTGCAATAAAAAACAAAATTTGAAGTCAATTCCAATTCCGAAACTGGAATTGAGGGTCAGTTCCAATTCTGGAATGGAATTGACCACATGCCTGAAGTATATTCATGACAATATCTTGTCTCTGTGTACTACAGCAACAGTCATGAACAGTATAATTGAATTGAAACAAGCTTATGTCTGTGGGGCTTTTGTTGGGAGGGGCTTTTGTCCATGCACCATACTATCTAGCAGATGCTTTCAGTATAATACCTAATAATTATATATATATATAAATTTACATATATACATATATATATATATATATATATATATATATGTGTGGGCAGGTATGTGTGTGTGCGTGCAGCATTTATAAGGTAAAGATGTCACAAGCATAGATCTGCATTTGGTTCAATAACAATATTCATGCGTTATGTTATCTAAATCGAGTGTCAGATATAAAATAAGGAACCCCATAGAAAGTGTACCTATGGGTCCATATTTTGTTATGGAATTTGGACCCCTTATAGAATTTTGACCTCCATGGCCCATTGAAAACAGTGCAATGTTGATTAGATAATATAATGCACTTTGGAGCTAGGATGCTACAATTTTGGTTACATGCGTTTGGTTATGTTACCAGTGGCATTCGTCAAACTGACCAAACAGATTCATTAAAAACATTAAGAGATCAGTGAAAGACCCATTGGTTGAATTAACATGGCTCCATAGGGAAAATGCTTTTCCCAGTGGTTGATTACTTTATACATTCTATATGACACTGGCACTCTTATATTCTAAAAATAATATATACAAGAGAAAGTTTCTCACATTGTGATTCATTTTTATTACGCAAAAGATGAATTTTGTAAAATTTTCAAGTCACTTGTGTAATCTTTTCAGATGAAGGATTCACCATTGGTTCGTACAAGTACAGGTACTAGTTTTGAAGCATCCAGCGCTACGGGTGATGCCATCAATCTTTACATTACAGATGTCACCTTTAGTGCCATCACTGCTACTACTGCTGTGGCACAACATACAACTGATGCTGAAATGCAAATCGATCCAGTAACGATATTTCAAGTGCGACACTTCGCGAATGCTGCTGTAGTCATGGATGACATTATTGCACCAATGAACGTTGATCATGACTACTCCTATGTGAAGCTTCCATCAGATTCAGTGAGAATAAAGACATTGGTGCAGATGATGCACACTATGTGATAACAGCGACATAACCGAGGGTGACTCAAGCAGCTCCAACACCTATGAGAAAGAGAAGAAGTTTGTCATTCGTGAGAAAAACTTGTCACTTTTCTGCACCTGCCACACACCAAACAGCCATAAACTGTGACACAGGTTGTACTCATGTCTGATCTATCAGCCAAGGTCTTTCGGATACTGGGGTGTCTGTCAGAGGAAAGTGTGCTGATTTCTACCCCTGGATGAGTGAAAGGTGAATTGAATATGTTAGGTGTACATGTACTATCAGTCAGAATAAGTAGTGTATTGGTGTATAGTTAGTGCCAGTAGTGTATTGGAACAGATGGTTGGTGTGCAAGTACTATCAGTCAGAACAAGTAGTGTATTGATACATATGATTGGTGTACATTTACTGTCAGTACAAGTAGTGTATTTGGTAGAGAATGAGACGCTTGGTTTACATTTGCTGTCGGTAGGAACAAGTAGTAGATTCAGTCAGAACAAGTAGTATATTGGATACACATGATTGGTGTACATTTACTGTCAGAAGAAGTAGTGAAATGGTGCAGATTCCAGAATGAGATCATTGGTGTACATTTACTGTTGGTAGGAACAAGTAGTGTATTGGTATGCATGATTGGTGTACGTTTACTGTCAGTCAGAACAAGTAATATTGTTCCACATGATTGGTGTACATTTACTGTCCAATCAAAACAAGTAGTCTATTGCCATTGGTACAGATGATGATGGTGAAACAGTTCAAATGCCTTGGCTTTATAAAGATTAATTATTTCCTAAGCTAAACTACCAGTATATTTGATATGTTGTGGCATAATAATGATGTGTGTAACTGTGATATCCATGTTCCAGGTTGTATTTCCCGGTGGTAGACTGTTTTTAGTCAATGTTTAGTCTTGGTTTCAGTTGTTCTAGTTAGCCTTATTTTTTTGGTAATTGTTTTTCTACATGAATAAACTGTTGATATATTTTATGTTGGTCTCAATATAAATGAAATTATGTGTAGTGACATGCAAGATGCTGCAGGTAACATTTTTGTTGACAGAAGTGGGATATGGATAAGAAGGCATTCACATCATTCAGTTATTAATATTTTAGTGGGAATTTTTGTAGTTTTCCAGGTTGTTTTTCGACCTGCTGCATACTGTGGGTGCCTCACAATTTGTCTATATCAGACTATCAGTACACTCACCTGTGTCAGGTCAATCTCCATAGCTAAACTTTCCATCAATTCAATTCGGTTCAGAATAGACATCACAGATCCTTCCCACATCGCAGGATGGGATTACTTGTCTTGCCTTTCCTGAGCCTGAAATATAATTTGTCAGGGTTAGTTGATAGCACTAATTCCATAATTACCATAATAGTTGCAAAACTGTGAACATTACATACTGTCAGTAGTTAATTATTGTTATTTAAATGATTACATTGCACCAAACAACAAGGTGTTGTGGTGTGCTACAGAGAGGGGTGATTACAAGTATGAATATTAATGTAATCATGATTATAGTAATTATTGCAATCACAATTACTAATGTAGTCATGATTACAATCATTATTACAATCACGATTACGGTAACATTTAAGAATATATATATATTCACATAATGAATTAAATAAACCTTCATGTTATTATTGTCATCAATGTTATTCAACACAAAATCAAACACAATATTAAAATACAGTCACGGTACACTTCATTAGATTAGATACAAAATAAAGAGAAAAGCCTGCTTGCATTGCCATTGTAGTTCGGACCTCGCCCTCGAGCTAGGTAAAAGAAATATGCAGAAAAAATATGATTATTAAAATGGCAATGATTCGATAACAATTGAATTACTGACCTGCTAGCTATAGGGCGAATTAATGAGTCGGCACGCAAATCATGCAATGACAGCAGACCAACATCTAGCACCGCTCTGTTTGTGCATATCACTACAAAATCATCGTCTTCGCCTTCGTACGGTGATGCAAGCACCAACACGGTCGGGCACACGGTGCTGCATAGCCATAGCCGTAGCCTAGCCCTAGGCATGGTAGCTTCCTCGGCGCAGCATGATGACTCAACGTAAACGTGCGCAGACATCAGGACGCAATTTCCACAGGTTCACCACATCACATTACCTAGTCAGGAATCGTTGACAGTCAAAGCGCTGTTGTAATTTTTCCTGAATCCAACGTCAACAAAGTCAAAAGCGAAGTCGACCTGGAGTCTGAAGCGTGACTCGCACACTCGGTGACACTTTACGACTGTCAACCGTTGTTTCCGTGTGTGGCCTGTCGAACTAGACTCTTCGTCTGTGGTTTCCATTTCTCCAAAGATAGACAACTATTACGGAAGTTCAGTAAACCACTAATCGCTAGTGGCAGCTCTGGTAAAACTGTCACAAGCGATGCATCCATCTTGTCAACAAGTAAAACATAGTTCCGGTATTCCGTTATCGCATATTCTCGTTGGTTAGCGTCTCGTGTGTTCGAGAAGTGTGGCGTTTTTCACAATTTTTTTCCGTGTTTTGTTGTAATTTCTTTAACTTTTTTATTTGGAACGAACAAAAACGCTATTTTGTTGATGTGTGTAAACACTTGTATATATAACAGAGACCCATATCTTTTTTTTCGCTCCAGAATGCCTATTTACGAAATAAATCGCAAAAAATCGAAAATTTACATTGATTCCGTTATCGCATATTCTCGTTGTATTGTGTATACGCGACTCAAACCACTCGTTTCGACAACAAGATGGCGATACGCAGTGATGCATTTTGTCGATTTTTGTCTCGAACAAAATCAGTTTTTCAGTTTATCTCATAAATTAGCAGGTATCTGTCACCATTAATGCATAGTTAGATAATATATATTTAAATATACGGCATAACACAAAATTGCTTCAGTTCCCCTTTAATAGAGCTATCTGTGACATCAATTATAACATAGAACATCACACATCAGAGGTGAACTGCATTCAGAACTTTGAAGGTTGAATCGTGTTACTCTGACGCAAGTTAGTGACACAATTACTCAATGACTCTCTGGCCAAAACTTCCGTCTTTCACCAAATTGTCAGGGTGTGGTCAAGTATTCACCCCCATGAAATGTTCACCCCAGGGTGAGGATTTTGCTATGAAATGTTCACTCCCTCTATGAAATATTCCAATTAATCATGTGATCTTATTGTACGTAGGTAGTTCTGATTTGTTACACCAAATGAAATCCCGTTGGAAAATATATTGAACATTTGACACATTTGGAATATTTTAATTATATTCGCAATGTCACTTGTGATTATTCATGGATCTTAACATATATGTACTTGTGATGTTGATTTCAATGAGAACAACACCTCTTTTGACTTTGGCTGTTTATTTTAAATTGTTATTCCAACTATATGCATAAATTAAACAAAAACACAAACTGGTATTGCCAAGTAAACTAGAACTTAGGGATCAACATTAACTTTTGACAGATGGCTGCACATTTTTGATACCATATTTGAAACCAGGTTGCAAATTTTAGTAATACGACTAGAGGTATCGAGCTATACTGGTGCACCATTCCAGTGATATTTCTAACCTTACCTTCTCTTTCTCGGAAGCTCTTGCATCTGACCTCTGAACCCCAGAATGAGCCACATGTGGACACAAAGGGTTCGTATGTATGTGCGTCCATCACAACTCACTGAGACGATCCCTGGGGAGATGACCTCCGACCCTCAGAATGAGCCCCATGTTAAGACGAAGAGTTTGTATGCATGTGCGTGCATCACAACTCATTGAGACGATCCCTGGGGAAGCGAGAGCCGCACACAAGTTAATATCAGTGCCAACTCACAGTAAAATGTACCATACAAATGACTGAGTAATAATCTATTCACTGCAACATGTTGACAACAAGAGGAATTGTAGTTTCTCAGATAAACATCACATCAGAGTCATCATATCAAATTCATTTCACTGGAATGTGCGATCAGAGATAGTGCTTTTTGGGTATATTTCTAGACTATCAATCAAATTTAAATCATGAAAATGGGACTTCTGAATTTCCTGAAAGTTTTGTCAAGACTGTATGCAAAGGACTCAATTCACTTCTTTGTCATTCCATTAAAAATATATAAACTACCTAAGTCTGCTAATTGTATTTCAGGAGTTTACTCTCATAAATTGTTCTCACTCGTAACTGTCGCTTCACGGCTGAGCTCCAGCGCTCCAGTCAATTTCTCTATTGCCTGCAACAAGCACATTCAAATAATAAATAAAAGAAACAAAATGTGTAATTTGCCAAGTACAGTATCCGCACATTTTTGATTTCCCAGGGTTTTAATTGGACTAATGAAGCAGGCAGATCAGTGAATCATTGAAGAATGAAGTAATTTACAGCGTCTTGAGATTTGGTCACAAAACAAAATACATTTAAACAGTTTGTTGTTGTTATATTTTGTAAGAAATCAGTTATTCCAAGAGTTATTTTTAGTATTAAACAACACTGAAAATTGTGTGACTCAATGTTGAATTTCTACAAAAACATTGTCAATTGATATACAAAGATTTACTTTTTACTGATTTCCACACAAATATAACCTGAAAAATATGTATAGCCTACAACAGTATTTATCATTATTAATCTGAAACCACGAGCTAGAATGATCCTCTTAAGCAAAATGATGTAATTTTGGTCTAGGTGATGACTTTCATCAGATTAACAGAGGTATTTTGGCTACCAGCCTCAAATATTAAAATATTATTTTTTAAATATTCAATTAATAGATTACTTTTTAAACTGAAGTGAGATTTGTTTCAGTTTTAAAATGTCCCGGACAAAGCAGCTTCAGTCAACAGTGATCGGACGTTAGCTCCTTAACAGATCATGACAGGTCTAGAAATGTGTTTATACTAGATTTTGGCAACATTGGCTAATACAGAAATACTACAAAATACTACAGATCACATTTTAGTAGATTTGTTTTAATTTACTTTCCTGTTTCATACAAACGTTCTATTAAATCTGAGCTACATGATCGATATGAAGCTACAGAAAGGTCCACTGTGTTGACCACTAAAGAACTGCTAAGTTTACTGGACAACCAGGTCAGTATAACTGAGGTGGCACTTGAAATGACAGACTAGTGAGTTGACAGTATTACAAAGTTGATGACATTACTGTCCTACCTGAAGAATTCCCATCTTCTGGTCCTGCACCAGCCAGTGTAGATGGAAGACACAAATACTCCTCGCCAGCGCTCTGCTGCAACTTCACCCGCCTCGTGGCGCACTCTATGAACACAATCAGACATCCTGTCACATTGGCATCGATTGACAACATACACACCTGCAATATGTCACAAGGGGCACCACTTAGTAACAGGCATATTAGATTTCAGGTGGTTTGTACTATTGACGATATTTAGCTGTAATACATTTTTTGGTGAATTTCCATAAAACTAACACCAATATGATGTATACAAAACAAGATGTATGTATGCGACATATGTACACAACATAATATGCAATGTAGGTATGCAATGTATATGTGTGTATGTGTGTATGTATGTGTATACATACAAAGGTAAGTTTTTATCTAGCACAGTATCCAGCCTGTAGGACTGATCAAAGTACTTTACACTGCACCCCCTGGTGGCAGACCTGTTTATTGAACTGAAGCTACGTGGAGTGAATGAAATTGCTTGAGAATCCAATGTTCTAACCACTGAACCGCTGCCCCCCCCATATATATATATGATAAGACATTCATAAACAAATCAAATGTCTAGATACAAACTTCTTTAAATCATTCATGATTAACAAGTTACAAGATGCCATGGCCCAGACAGGATTTAATTCAACTTTCATGAGAATGCTGATTATATTCTATTTTTCTTTCAAGCCAACTCTTTTGAAATTTAGCACATCCATAACCTGTCATACACTGGACAAGCTTCTCGAAGCACCCCATCAACGCACAGCTGTCAATCTATCATGGGAGCAGTCATTGGGGTAATATTTAACACTTAATATTTTAAGCAATGTATATATGGCCTTTCTGATATAAAGCATTTGAACTTAACCCTGTATGTTTGAAATTTTAATGGAGCATATTTGTATTTCATTTCATATATTTCATGTATATGAAGCAAAAAAAGCGATTTGCTCAGGAATTCTAACATGTAATACATTTGTATTTGAACCACTCACTGTAATTGACCCCCACCCTACTTTATAGTCAATCATACCAGGGTTCGTACACTAAGGGTGATATTTCAAAGCATTTTCCAAGGCTACTGGGAAGAAAAATCAAGGCTCCATTTCATAGTTTATTATACCACGTAATTGTACAAAACAACTGATATTGTCAGAAAAATTATAATATTCCCAAATAACCTCTTAATGAGAATGCTGATCACATTCTGGTTTTTTTTCGAGCCAACTGTCTTGAAATAAAAAATTTCTAGACAATTTTATTGAAGTCTTTTCAAGACTATGCGTTAAAATTCAAGGATTTCATGGCCTTGCATTAAGACAAATGAAATTCAAGGCTTTTCAAGGCCTCGTACGGACCCTGTTATACACACTATGCTTCTTTTTCAAGACATGTCACACTATACACCAGCCGTAACAAGAGACACTCCCGATCTCGCAATCGAGGGGTGAGATTGTGGGCAATGCTATATGACTCGTAGATTCCAGTTCTCGTCTTCACTGTGAGGGGCACATCCAGAACCTCTCATACATCGAACAGGCTTCTCAAAGCGCCCCATTCAACTCATCAACGCACAGACAATTGTAGATCAGTCATAAGACATTCAGCATTACCTGGTTAACATGGGCACGGTCATGTAAACTGCCTATTATGTCATAAGTGACCTTCTTTTCATACAAACAATACATTGTACATATTGGTTAAGATGAATATTTTTAAAGATGACACAAGATCTGCAGGAAGTCGGCCAGTGTCTTACAGTTTACGAGACCTACAATATCCGAGGTCACAAGTTAGTGATGCGAAAATGCGTCCATATAAGCCGACACAGCCCATTTCTGTGACTCCTTAAAATCACTGAAAGAATTTACTTTGATCGTGACTGGTGAAAGTCTGACAAGCCTAATGTCATAGTGTATACAGCCAGACCACTTTTGCCATTTTTGGCCGATTCTTTACCAGATCTGGTAAAACATAATAAAAAGTTTGCACCGACAGTTATAAACCTGCATTTGAATGTGCATGTTCAACATTCAAATACACTTACTACCAAGATTACTGTATATCACCTGCACAAATAACCACGTGGTTAATTTATTATTCACTACATTCTGCAAACTTAAAAAAAAAAGAGATGAAACATTTGTTCACAAAACGTGTTTTATACTATTTGGGTGTGTCAAGATGAATCATATCTTCTGTTGCATATTGTTAGGGGAAAGATAGGAAAACCGTTATTTCACAAGTCAATAGTTTGGCATATAAAATGTTTTGCCACAAAACACTTTTGCATCCACTACTCTCTACTAGATGGCAGCACAACACCACAATAAACTCAATTCATGTGATTTAGGCAGTTACTGTGTTTTGTGGATGAGTTCTTCATATGTATGCATCTTTGTTAAACTTTACAAAAGACAGTCATTGGAGCGGCAGCCTGGGTGCAGCGGTCAATGTAGGTCCAGTCGGCCAGTCGTGTGTATCTCAGCACCCTTGACCGCCCATGCAGCTACGAGACAAAACACAGAACACACCTGCATAAACCACAGCCAAGCACATCAAATCAAAAGGCCGTTTACTGCCTTCACAAGAATCATAAATATGTTGTGTTTTTCTCTCTCCATTTCACAGATGACCCAATACGAAATAAAGGTATTTATTTTATTCAATTACACCACATCTTTAATAGTTCACATATACTGATTAAGTGTGTTTGTAATGTGTTCTTTTTGCCAATAACACTCAATAAAAATAAAATTTAATATTTGAAGCATTGTATATATGGCCTTTCTCATATAAAGCATTTGAACTTAGCCCAGGTTACATGGGAACAACAATACCAGCAGCCACCTGGAGGGAAGGAGACGGGGAGGAAGGCCCAGGTTACATGGGAACAACAATACCAGCAGCCACCTGGAGGGAAGGAGACGGGGAGGAAGGCCCAGGTTACATGGGAACAACAATACCAGCAGCCACCTGGAGGGAAGAAGACGGGGAGGAAGGCCCAGGTTACACGGGAACAACAATACCAGCAGCCACCTGGAGGGAAGGAGACCGGGAGGAAGGCCCAGGTTACACGGGAACAACAATACCAGCAGCCACCTGGAGGGAAGGAGACAGAGAGGAAGGTCCAGGTTACATGGGAACAACAATACCAGCAGCCACCTGGAGGGAAGGAGACGGGGAGGAAGGCCCAGGTTACACGGGAACAACAATACCAGCAGCCACATGGAGGGAAGGAGACAGAGAGGAAGGCCCAGGTTACATGGGAACAACAATACCAGCAGCCACCTGGAGGGAAGGAGACGGGGAGGAAGGCCCAGGTTACACGGGAACAACAATACCAGCAGCCACCTGGAGGGAAGGAGACGGGGAGGGAGGCCGAGGTTACATGGAAACAACAATACCAGCAGCCACCTGGAGGGAAGGAGACGGGGAGGAAGGCCCAGGTTACATGGGAACAACAATACCAGCAGCCACCTGGAGGGAAGGAGACGGGGAGGAAGGCCCAGGTTACACGGGAACAACAATACCAGCAGCCACCTGGAGGGAAGGAGACAGAGAGGAAGGCCCAGGTTACATGGGAACAACAATACCAGCAGCCACCTGGAGGGAAGGAGACGCGGAGGAAGGCCCAGGTTACACGGGAACAACAATACCAGCAGCCACCTGGAGGGAAGGAGACAGAGAGGAAGGCCCAGGTTACATGGGAACAACAATACCAGCAGCCACCTGGAGGGAAGGAGACGCGGAGGAAGGCCCAGGTTACATGGGAACAACAAAACCAGCAGCCACCTGGAGGGAAGGAGACAGGGAGGAAGGCCCAGGTTACATGGGAACAACAATACCAGCAGCCACCTGGAGGGAAGGAGACGGGGAGGAAGGCCGAGGTTACGCGGGAACAACAATACCAGCAACCACCTCGAGGGAAGGAGACCGGGAGGAAGGCCAGGTTACATGGGAACAACAATACCAGCAGCCACCTGGAGGGAAGGAGACGGGGAGGAAGGCCCAGGTTACATGGGAACAACAATACCAGCAGCCACCTGGAGGGAAGGAGACCGAGAGGAAGGCCAAGGTTACGGTGGATCAACAACACCAGCGGCCACCTGGAGGGAAGGAGATGGAGAGGAAGGCCCAGGTTACGGTGGACCAACTACACCAGCAGCCACCTGGAGGGAAGGAGACAGAGAGGAAGGCCCAGGTTACGGTGGAACAACAACACCAGCGGCCACCTGGAGGGAAGGAGACCGAGAGGAAGGCCAAGGTTACGGTAGATCAACTAAACCAGCGGCCACCTGCAGGGAAGGAGAACGAGAAGAAGGCCCAGGTTACGGTGGATCAACAACACCAGCAGCCACCTGGAGGGAAGGAGATGGAGAGGAAGGCCCAGGTTACGGTGGACCAACTACACCAGCGGCCACCTGGAGGGAAGGAGACAGAGAGGAAGGCCCAGGTTACGGTGGACCAACTACACCAGCGGCCACCTGGAGGGAAGGAGACAGAGAGGAAGGCCCAGGTTACGGTGGAACAACAACACCAGCGGCCACCTGGAGGGAAGGAGACAGAGAGGAAGGCCCAGGTTACATGGGAACAACAATACCAGCAGCCACCTGGAGGGAAGGAGACGGGGAGGAAGGCCCAGGTTACATGGGAACAACAATACCAGCAGCCACCTGGAGGGAAGGAGACCGAGAGGAAGGCCCAGGTTACATGGGAACAACAATACCAGCAGCCACCTGGAGGGAAGGAGACCGGGAGGAAGGCCCAGGTTACATGGGAACAACAATACCAGCAGCCACCTGGAGGGAAGGAGACGGGGAGGAAGGCCCAGGTTACACGGGAACAACAATACCAGCAGCCACCTGGAGGGAAGGAGATGGGGAGGAAGGCCCAGGTTACACGGGAACAACAATACCAGCAGCCACCTGGAGGGAAGGAGACAGAGAGGAAGGCCCAGGTTACATGGAAACAACAATACCAGCAGCCACCTGGAGGGAAGGAGACAGAGAGGAAGGCCCAGGTTACATGGGAACAACAATACCAGCAGCCACCTGGAGGGAAGGAGACGGGGAGGAAGGCCCAGGTTACATGGGAACAACAATACCAGCAGCCACCTGGAGGGAAGGAGACGGGGAGGAAGGCCCAGGTTACATGGGAACAACAATACCAGCAGCCACCTGGAGGGAAGGAGACAGAGAGGAAGGCCCAGGTTACATGGGAACAACAATACCAGCAGCCACCTGGAGGGAAGGAGACGGAGAGGAAGGCCCAGGTTACGGTGGAACAACAACACCAGCGGCCACCTGGAGGGAAGGAGACGGAGAGGAAGGCCCAGGTTACGGTGGAACAACAACACCAGCGGCCACCTGGAGGGAAGGAGACGGAGAGGAAGGCCCAGGTTATGGTGGATCAACAACACCAGCGGCCACCTGGAGGGAAGGAGACGGAGAGGAAGGCCCAGGTTACGGTGGATCAACAACACCAGCGGCCACCTGGAGGGAAGGAGACAGAGAGGAAGGCCCAGGTTACGGTGGAACAACAACACCAGCGGCCACCTGGAGGGAAGGAGACGGAGAGGAAGGCCCAGGTTACGGTGGAACAACAACACCAGCGGCCACCTGGAGGGAAGGAGACAGAGAGGAAGGCCCAGGTTACGGTGGAACAACAACACCAGCGGCCACCTGGAGGGAAGGAGACCGAGAGGAAGGCCCAGGTTACATGGGAACAACAATACCAGCAGCCACCTGGAGGGAAGGAGACGGAGAGGAAGGCCCAGGTTACGGTGGATCAACAACACCAGTGGCCACCTGGAGGGAAGGAGACCGAGAGGAAGGCCCAGGTTACGGTGGAACAACAACACCAGCGGCCACCTGGAGGGAAGGAGACCGAGAGGAAGGCCCAGGTTACGGTGGAACAACAACACCAGCAGCCACCTGGAGGGAAGGAGACCGAGAGGAAGGCCCAGGTTACACGGGAACAACAATACCAGCAGCCACCTGGAGGGAAGGAGACGAGAGGAAGGCCCAGGTTACGGTGGATCAACAACACCAGCGGCCACCTGGAGGGAAGGAGACCGAGAGGAAGGCCCAGGTTACGGTGGAACAACAACACCAGCGGCCACCTGGAGGGAAGGAGACGGAGAGGAAGGCCCAGGTTACGGTGGATCAACAACACCAGCGGCCACCTGGAGGGAAGGAGACAGAGAGGAAGGCCCAGGTTACGGTGGATCAACAACACCAGCGGCCACCTGGAGGGAAGGAGACAGAGAGGAAGGCCCAGGTTACGGTGGATCAACTACACCAGCAGTCACCTGGAGGGAAGGAGACAGAGAGGAAGGCCCAGGTTACGGTGGATAAACTACACCTGGAGGGAAAGAACATCAGCCTGATGTAACAAGGACGGAGCGGTACAAGGACGGCACGGAATGGAGAAAGTTGATTTCTTGCCACATTGATAGGAGTTCTAGTGAAACTTGAATTCCTAACTGCAGTAGGGTAATCATGTGAGCAGGAGAAACGAGAAAACTGCATTTACCTTGCTACCTTAAACAGGTGGGAAGAGCCGTCTTTCTGGGTTGCCAGAATGTACCAACGTTGTCCCTTGTTCTCACGGCGGGAGCAGTAGAAGCCGTTAGGAGATTCCTCCGATGTGTCATAGTTCGCCAGTCTCTGCAGCGCCCTCTGCCTGCTCATTCCACGATCAATGTTGAGCACAATATGTCTGGAAACATGACATGAATTTATTTGATCAATACATATATTTAGATCCAAGTAAGATATGAAGCAAGTATTAACATAGAATAAATGACATAAATATCTGTATGTATATATATATATATATATATATATATATATATATATATATATATATATATATATATATATATATATATATATGTACATACAGGTAATTATGGTAGTAATGTTTCATTGACATTTTTCCATGGCCCAATTTTTTTCAAGCATACTGTACGCTTATTAGGTCAAATACGGTACCCTGAGAGACTGATAAATGGAATTAGCTTTCTGCTGATCCTGAAACTGTTAGGTCAACTTATGTACTAGGACGACATACACTTGCCTGCAATTGTTCATTGACTTTTGTTTGATCACACCTCTGCAATATAAAGCCATGAATTCATGACGGAATGTCTTGCAGCTTAACTTTTGTGGCCATGTTTGTTGGAAGCTTTACATTTGTGGCCATGTTTGTTGGAAGCTTTACATTTGTGGCCATGTTTGTTGGAAGCTTTACATTTGTGGCCATGTTTGTTGGAAGCTTTATATTTGTGGCCATGTTTGTTGAAAGCTTTACATTTGTGGCCATGTTTGTTAGAAGCTTTATATTTGTGGCCATGTTTGTTGAAAGCTTTACATTTGTCACCATGTTTGTTGGAAGCTTTACATTTGTGGCCATGTTTGTTGGAAGCTTGATGATCCATCAATTATATGAACCAAACATACCGGATTTTGACGATCAACACTCAGTCCCAGAATCCTGTACAGGAACTTGCCAACATCGCTTGACTCTTTGTCCTTGACCTTTGCCAAGTCAGTCAAGGTCGCTGACTCAAGGACACCCATTGACGCCAAACAATCCTGAAGAGATATTTTAGGCAATGTATATAAATCTATTATTAAATTTAACAAGCACACATTTTAAAGAACTGTGTTTGCTGGCACGAAGGAAATGATGAATAACCATAATGTTTTTTATTTACATTCAGAAACTCAGTACAATGAAACTCTTCAATGACTTGGGACATTATAATTTCTTCAACACTTTAATATCACTAATACATTGTATAAAGTGGTTATATGCACAAACATTTTAAACATCAAAATCACATAAATTGAGTTAGTAGTAATGTTGTCCTGCCATTAAGTTGATATTGGCGGAGGTAAGCGGTTTTTGGCAAAATGCATAACACATTATTGACTGATAAAATAAAGTTTGTTTTTATTTACCGCTTAACAACGTGCAACAAAACATGTGATTTATCTCAAAACACAAATTGGATAAAAAGCGTTTTGCTAAACAAACGCTTCACATATAGGAATGCCTTTTGTGTGCTGATCCACAATTTAAGTAATTACAACATTATTTGAAACCAAATAAATTGGTAAAACAATTAAATTCTTCAACTTTTACTCTATTTAATAAACAAAACAAAAAAAAAATGTGTAATTCTGCATTGAAAGTAGCAAAATCTTGTCCATTGGCTGCTACAGTTTCCAGGGCAATGCCTGGTACAAGCACATTCCTACAGATGGCGCTGTACATCGTCCGCAAAGCTGTGCGGCCATACAGTGTGTCAAAGTTGAACTCAGTTAAGTCTGCAGCAGAAGCCGCTCTCCGGTGACCCTTGGTCAGTGCACCTGGATAAATAACAGTTGAGTCCAGTATTAGTGTTTCCATCCACCTCCTGTCTAAAATTTATAGGAAATATAGGAATTCAGAAGTAAAAATACAGGAAAATATACAGGAATAACATTTTAGCAAAATATAGCGTTATTTCAGGTGGCGCCATTTATTGACTCAAGTTAATGCAAATTCACAACTACTGACTTTCAACACTACGTCATGAAATTTGCTGATTTTGGAATGGTGTGACTCGCACCATTCCACAATCAGATCCCCATTCATAGTCGGTCATCTACCACTAAAAAGACAAATCTCCACAATTATTAGGAAAATACAGGATTTTTTATATAGGAAAATATAGGAAATATAGGAATTGCAATTAAAAATATAGGAAAATATAGCAATGCTGGACGGCCAGATATTAAACATTTGTTGTCAAGAAACAAGAAGTGCTTTTTTATAAGGAACATACAATGATTTTTACTGGTTAACTGAAAGACTATGTCTAGGACATTGTAATACTGAATGTTTATCAGAACAGTAAATGTAATATCCATACAAACCGTGTTATTTTCATGATCTTTCATCCCTAAATATAAAAAATAATCGATTTCGCATTAATAAAAAATTCTACTTTTACAACATACATAGAGACGGCTTTTAACCTGTCAATTCCTTCAATGCTAAACTTCTCAACTAGTTAAATTCCATAACTTTATACAACCTAATTGGTAAACTTGCAATAAACTGCTGGATTAGCTCCTGCCAGTCAGCAGACATTATACAGATGTAAATGTACACAAGATTTAACTTAACCTGTCAATTCCTTCAAAGCTAAACTACTCAACTAGTCAAATCCCATAACTTTATACAACCTAATTGGTAAACTTGCCATAAACTGCTGGACCAACTCCTGCCAGTCAGCAGACATTATACATATGTAAATATACACAAGATTCAACTTAACCTGTCAATTCCTTCAAAGCTATACTTCTCAACTAGTCAAATTCCATAACTTTATACAACCTAATAGGTAAACTTGCAATAAACTGCTGGATCAGCTCCTGCCAGTCAGCATACATTATACATATGTAAATATACACAAGATTCACCTTAACCTGTCAATTCCTTCAAAGCTAAGCTTCTCAACTTGTACAATTCCATAATATTATACAATTTAATTAACAAACTTGCTATATATTTCATGCAGTGTCTACTATCTGCCTACTGACATCTCTGCGAACACAATGATAGAAAGACCTAGAGACCATCACACACGATACAACACTAGTTATGACAGCTAACTGACGTTGATGCCCATCACTAATTAAAATGATGATTCCAAACAAGTTATTGAACATAGCTCTCGAAAAATTTAGGTTTTTACAATTTTTTTTTAAACCTAACAGCCATTTGGTGTATTCCCCGTGACCAAACCATATGTTTTGAATGATATAAAATTGCATATTATCATTTTCAGAGTGTGGCTCAATAGATATATGGTTTTCTTTCACACAAAGGGAGGAAGGCCGAGGTTACATGGGAACAACAATACCAGCAGCCACCTGGAGGGAAGGAGAAGGGGAGGAAAGCCCAGGTTATACTGGGAACAACAATACCAGCAGCCATCTGGAGGGAAGGAGACCGGGAGGAAGGCCCAGGTTACATGGGAACAACAATACCAGCAGCCACCTGGAGGGAAGGAGACCGGGAGGAAGGGCACAGTTTACACGGGAACAACAATACCAGCAGCCACCTGGAGGGAAGGAGGCTGGGAGGAAGGCCCAGGTTACACGGGAACAACAATACCAGCAGCCACCTGGAGGGAAGGAGACGGGGAGGAAGGGCCTGGTTACACGGGAACAACACTACCAGTAGCCACCTGGAGGGAACGAGACGGGGAGGAAGGCCCAGGTTACACGGGAACAACAATACCAGCAGCCACATGGAGGGAAGGAGAAAGAGAGGAAGGTCCAGGTTACATGGGAACAACAATACCAGCAGCCACCTGGAGGGAAGGAGACCCGCTTTGTAACAGCCTGTAATTCACCTCAACTCTTAAAATACACATTTTCTCAGCTACCTTGTGTGAATTCCTAACACAATCTTTCAGAAAGACCAGCATGTGTTCTGTAATCACATTGTATTCAGCCTGTTTTTATTTTGCACTGAAAAGCACATTTTGTTTTACCTCCAGCACTATTACACAGATTCTCAACTAGTTAAATTGCATAACATTATACAACCTAATTGGTAAACTTGTAATAAACTGCTGCATCAGCTCCTGTCAGACAGTAGACATTATACAGATGTAAATATATACAAGATTCACCTTAACCTGACAATTCCTTCAAACGTAAGCTTCTCAACTAGTACAATTCCATAATATTATACAATCTAATTAACAAACTTGCAATATATTTCATGCAGTGTCTACTACCTACCTACTGACATCTCTGCGAACACAATGATAGAAAGACCTAGCGACCATCACACACGATACAACACTAGTCATGACAGCTAACTGACGTTGATGCCCATCACTAATTAAAACGATAATTCGAAACAAGTTATTGCACATAGCTCTCGAAAAATTTAGGTTTTTAAAATTTTTTTTTCATCTATAACAGACATTGGGTATATTCCCCGTGACCAAACCATATGTTTTGAATTATATAAAATTGCATATTATCATTTTCAGAGTGTGGCTCAATAGATATATGGTTTTCTTTTATACAAAGGCTGTGATGACACAGATGATTAGCATCTAAGCATGGGTCAACAAGAGTGATTCTATGTGAAAGCATGTAACTGAGTCTATATGAACTGTCATCGCATGACTGTAGTCACACCTGAGTTGCCAGTTAGTCAATCCATATTTAACAATTCTTCCTTTTGTGCAGCCTGTCCTTTGTACACACTCATTGCTTGGTGACAGGCATCAGTTTTCATGCATTTTACAACTATATTTTTAATAAAAAAAACCTCCTACATGTATGGTCAATGGCTACTGCATTTCCATTGCTAAAGTACCTATTTTGACATGACAATGTTTGCAAAAAAATGGAAGTGAACATATTTTAGAGACAAGCATATATCGTGCACCCTACAAAAAAAATTACATCCATCTACATGTTTGATTTCTAGAAACATTTGAGCAGAACCAGATATATCATAGATTCAGACTGGGCAGTGCATACAAAGCATAGCAACTTTAGTGTGTAACAGCCTGTAATTCACTTCAACTCTTAAAATACACACTTTCTCAGCTACCTTGTGTGAATTCCTAACACAATGTTTCAGAAAGACCACCATGTGTTCTGTAATCACATTATATTTAGCCTGTTTTTATTTTGCACTTCAAAGCACATTATTGTTTTACCTGCAGCACTATTACACATATGTAGATATATACAAGATTCACCTTAATGTGTGAATTCCTTCAAAGCCAGACTTCTCAACTAGTTAAATTGCATAACATTATACAACCTAATTGGTAAACTTGTAATAAACTGCTGGATCAGCTCCTGTCAGACAGTAGACATTATACAGGTATAAATATACACAAGATTCCCCTTAACCTGTCAATTCCTTCAAAGTTAAACTTCTCAAGTAGTCAAATTCCATAACTTTATACAAACTAATTGGTAAACTTGCAATAAACTGCTGGATCAGCTCCTGCCAGTCAGTAGACATTATACAGATGTAAATATACACAAGATTCACCTTAACCTGTCAATTCCTTCAAAGCTAAGCTTCTCAACTAGTACAATTCCATAATATTATACAATCTAATTAACAAACTTGTAATATTTTTCATGCAGTGTCTACTATCTGCCTACTGACATCTCTGCGAACACAATGATAGAAAGACCTAGAGACCATCACACACGATACAAAACTAGTCATGACAGCTAACTGACGTTGATGCCCATCACTAATTAAAACGATGATTCGAAACAAGTTATTGCACATAGCTCTCGAAAAAATTTAGTTTTTACAATTTTTTATTTCAACCCTAACAGCCATTGGGGGTTTTCCCCGTGACCAAACCATATGTTTTGAATTATATAAAATTGCATATTATCATTTTCAGAGTGTGGCTCAATAGATATATGGTTTTCTTTTACACAAAGGCTGTGATGACACAGATGATTAGCATCTCAGCCTGGGTCAACTAGAGTGATTCTATGTGAAAGCATGTAACTGAGCCTATATGAACAGTCATAGCACGACTGTAGTCACACCTGAGTTGTCAGTTAGAAACTCCATATTTCAAAATTCTTTCTTTTGTGCAGCCTGTCCTTTGTACACACTCATTGCTTGGTGACAGGCATCAGTTTTCATGCATTTTACAACTATATTTTTAATAAAAAACCTCCCTACGTATCTGGTCAATGGCTACTGCATTTCTATTGCTAAAGTACCTATTTTTACCTTGACAGTGTTTGCAAAAAAATGGAAGTGAACATATTTTAGAGACAAGCATATATCGTGCACCCTACAAAAAATATTACATCCATCTACATGTTTGATTTCTAGAAACATTTGAGCAGAACTAGATATATCATAGATTCCCACTGGGCAGTGCATACACAGGATAGCCACTTGAGTGCGTAACAACCTGTAATTCACCTCAGCTCTTGAAAGTACACATTTTCTCAGCTAGCTTGAATGAATTCCTAACACAGTGTTTCAGAAAGACCAGCATGTGTTCTGTAATCACATTGTATTCAGCCTGTTTTTATTTTGCACTGAAAAGTACATTATTGTTTTAACTCCAGCACTATTACACATATGTAGATATATAAAAGATTCAGCTTAATATGTGAATTCCTTCAAAGCTAAACTTCTCAACTAGTCAAATTCCATAACGTTATACAACCTAATTGGTAAACTTGCAATAAACTGCTGGATCAGCTCCTGCCAGTCAGCAGACATTATACAGATGTAAATATACACAAGATTCAACTTAACCTGTCAATTCCTTCAAAGCTAAACTTCTCAACTATTCAAATTCCATAATTTTATACAACCTAAGGCGTAGGCGAAAAATTGTGTGTGTTCCTGTAACCCGACCCTACCTAGAAAAATGGGCTGACCCTAATCTTTTTATTTGATATTTCAATCAATGTTTGTTTCTACATTTTAGTTAAAACTAATAAAACAAACCCGTCAGTATAATTCAACCTGCGTGATTCGATGACATGTGTGCACTACCGAACTTGTTTGGGTCCGCACGCTGATTGGCGGGATCGTAATATTTCACCCAATGAGCGATCTTGTTACATGCTGAATCACGTTGGCTAGGGGTGGCAAGATGGCACTTGCGCCTCTAGTCTGCGTAATAAACGCCATTGCTTATTCCACAATGGAAATCTTATACGCACATATTTTATACTGTGAAACGAAATGTTTGACAGCATTACCAAGGAGTATGGCTGCAGCGATGGAACGTGTGAAATCGACATGGCGGAACCGGAGGAAGGGTC
Organism: Lamellibrachia satsuma; assembly: GCA_033239005.1. Lineage (NCBI taxonomy): Eukaryota > Metazoa > Annelida > Polychaeta > Sabellida > Siboglinidae > Lamellibrachia > Lamellibrachia satsuma. The sequence goes on along the minus strand of BSQZ01000003.1, from coordinate 9,264,916 downwards.
CGTGGACGACCGTGATCGCACAAGGACGCCGCTTACTCTCAGACGCCAGTCATAAACGTGGTTACGACGCTTAGATGTAAATTCATCATGTTATCATGAACGCCGGATCCTGCCAATACCGGCCCTAGCATTGAGGCTCAGGCACCAAGGAATGCGTTTCAAGTGCTGATGGCAGGCAGCTCAAGTAGCAGGCCCCAAAATCCCTGCCGTCCTGTCAAAACCTCCTGTCCTGGGCCTGGTACTTGTCAACTTTGTGAGTTCGCCTTTACTGATTAGTCTGGATTAGAAATGTCAATGAAAATTTGAGCTGGCAGATCTATTTTGTATTATATTTTTGTGATATAGCTAACGCGCTTGAGAAATTGCAATGTGAAAACAGTTTAAAAATCGTGTCAGATTTTCGAGATTTTTTGAAGAATTCAACACGTTACGCAGATTATCATTACTATGTCTTCGAGTCTCGGCTGCATTATCGGGCTCACCTTTAATATTTATTTATTTAATTTTTACTATTTAAATACGCAAAGTTAAAGGTTGTAATATTAAAAGCTTGCCTTTGGTTAATTAAACGCGCGTATGTAAAGTTAAAGGCATGCTTTACTTAATTAAGTATGTGTACGTAATGTTAAAGGCATGCCTTTAAATAATTAAGTACGCATATTTCATTTTACTCATTTTATAGTTTTTACCTTTTATATCAATATTTGTATTATGTTGAAAGCTTATTTTGTTTTAACTTTCTACTATGCTATTTATTGTACTTTACAGCACCATAGAATATTATTGTATATATATGGTGCTATAGAAATCAATAAACATTTACATTTAACCAATCGGAACCAGCGAAGTGCATTGATATAATTTTTATTTCGTTTTAGTGAATGGCAGTTGGAACATTTCTGCCAACAGGTGTTGCGTCACATTGTAATTTTTAAGATTTAGTTTAACAGTATTCTTTGTTTTAATTAAACTGACTTTATTATGTGATATCTACATTGAACACTAACTATTGCCATTGGCACAGACGCTTTGTTTTTATTTTGGTGTAATAAATTTACATAATCGATGTCGTGTTGTAGGCTTACTGTAGTGTTAACAAAAAATATAATAAAAAAATATTTCCCTACCTACCCTACCTAACTTTTGGGCCCATACCTGAAACACAAAATTTTTTGTTTAGGCCTAATTGGAAATCTTGCAATAAACTGCTGGATCAGCTCCTGCCAGTCAGTAGACATTATACAGATGTAAATATACACAAGATTCAACTTAACCTGTCAATTCCTTCAAAGCTAAACTTCTCAACTAGTCAAATTCCACAACGTTATACAACCTAATTGGTAAACTTGCAATAAACTGCTGGATCAGCTCCTGCCAGTCAGTAGACATTATACAGATGTAAATATACACAAGATTCACCTTAACCTGTCAATTCCTTCAAAGCTAAGCTTCTCAACTAGTACAATTCCATAATATTATACAATTTAATTAACAAACTTGCAATATATTTAATGCAGTGTCTACTATCTGCCTACTGACATCTCTGCGAACACAATGATAGAAAGTCGTAGAGACCATCACACACCATACAACACTAGTCATGACAGCTGACTGACGTTGATGCCCATCACTAATTAAAACGATGATTCGAAACAAGTTATTGCACATAGCTCTCGAAAGATTTAGGTTTTTACAATTTTTTTTCAACACTAACAGCCATTTGGTGTATTCCCTGTGACCAAACCATATGTTTTGAATCATATAAAATTGCATATATATATCAGAGTGTGGCTCTATAGATATATGGTTTTCTTTCATACAAAGGCTGTGAATACACAAATGATTAGCATCTAAGCATGGGTCAACTAGAGTGATTCTATGTGGAAGAATGTAACTGAGCCTATATGAACAGTCATTGCACGACTGTAGTAGCACCTGAGTTGTCAGTTAGTAACTCCATATTTTACAATTCTTTCTTTTGTGCAGCCTGTCTTTTGTACACACTCATTGCTTGGTGACAGGCATCAGTTTTCATGCATTTTACAACTATATTTTTAATAAAAAAACCTCCTACGTGTCTGGTCAATGGCTACTGCATTTCTATTGCTAAAGTACCTATTTTTACCTTGACAGTGTTTGCAAAAAAAAATGGAAGTGAACATATTTTAGAGACAAGCATATATCCTACAAAAAATATTACATCCATCTACATGTTTGATTTCTAGAAACATTTCAGAACCAGATATATCATAGATTCCCACTGGGCAGTGCATACACCGGATAGCCACTTGAGTGCGTAACAACCTGTAATTCACCTCAGCTCTTGAAAGTACACATTTTCTCAGCTAGCTTGTGTGAATTCCTAACACAATGTTTCAGAAAGACCAGCATGTGTTCTGTAATCACATTGTATTCAGCCTGTTTTTATTTTGCACTGAAAAGTACATTATTGTTTTAACTCCAACACTATTACACAGATGTAGATATATAAAAGATTTACCTTAATGTGTGAATTCCTTCAAAGCTAAACTTGTCAACTAGTTAAATTCCATAACATTATACAACCTAATTGGTAAACTTGTAATAAACTGTTGGATCAGCTCCTGCCAGTCAGCAGACATTATACAGATGTAAATATACACAAGATTCAACTTAACCTGTCAATTCCTTCAAAGCTAAGCTTCTCAACTAGTCAAATTCCATAACGTTATACAACCTAATTGGTAAACTTGCAATAAACTGCTGGATCAGCTCCTGCCAGTCAGTAGACATTATACAGATGTAAATATACACAAGATTCACCTTAACCTGTCAATTCCTTCAAAGCTAAGCTTCTCAACTAGTACAATTCCATAATATTATACAATTTAATTAACAAACTTGCAATATATTTAATGCAGTGTCTACTATCTGCCTACTGACATCTCTGCGAACACAATGATAGAAAGTCGTAGAGACCATCACACACGATACAACACTAGTCATGACAGCTGACTGACGTTGATGCCCATCACTAATTAAAACGATGATTCGAAACAAGTTATTGCCCATAGCTCTCGAAAAATTTAGGTTTTTACAATTTTTTTTCAACATTAACAGCCATTTGGTGTATTCCCTGTGACCAAACCATATGTTTTGAATCATATAAAATTGCATATATATATATCAGAGTGTGGCTCTATAGATATATGGTTTTCTTTCATACAAAGACTGTGAATACACAAATGATTAGCATCTAATCATGGGTCAACTAGAGTGATTCTATGTGGAAGCATGTAACTGAGCCTATATGAACAGTCATTGCACGACTGTAGTAGCACCTGAGTTGTCAGTTAGTAACTCCATATTTTACAATTCTTTCTTTTGTGCAGCCTGTCCTTTGTACACACTCATTGCTTGGTGACAGGCATCAGTTTTCATGCATTTTACAACTATATTTTTAATTAAAAAAACCTCCTACGTGTCTGGTCAATGGCTACTGCATTTCTATTGCTAAAGTACCTATTTTTACCTTGACAGTGTTTGCAAAAAAAAATGGAAGTGAACATATTTTAGAGACAAGCATATATCGTGCACCCTACAAAAAATATTACAACCATCTACATGTTTGATTTCTAGAAACATTTCAGAACCAGATATATCATAGATTCAGACTGGGCAGTGCATACACAGGATAGCCACTTGAGTGCGTAACAACCTGTAATTCACCTCAGCTCTTGAAAGTACACATTTTCTCAGCTAGCTTGAATGAATTCCTAACACAGTGTTTCAGAAAGACCAGCATGTGTTCTGTAATCACATTGTATTCAGCCTGTTTTTATTTTGCACTGAAAAGTACCTTATTGTTTTAACTCCAGCACTATTACACAGATGTAGATATATAAAAGATTCAGCTTAATGTGTGAATTCCTTCAAAGCTAAACTTGTCAACTAGTTAAATTCCATAACATTATACAACCTAATTGGTAAACTTGTAATAAACTGTTGGATCAGCTCCTGCCAGTCAGCAGACATTACACAGATGTAAATATACACAAGATTCAACTTAACCTGTCAATTCCTTCAAAGCTAAGCTTCTCAACTAGTCAAATTCCATAACGTTATACAACCTAATTGGTAAACTTGCAATAAACTGCTGGATCAGCTCCTGCCAGTCAGTAGACATTATACAGATGTAAATATACACAAGATTCACCTTAACCTGTCAATTCCTTCAAAGCTAAGCTTCTCAACTAGTACAATTCCATAATATTATACAATTTAATTAACAAACTTGCAATATATTTAATGCAGTGTCTACTATCTGCCTACTGACATCTCTGCGAACACAATGATAGAAAGTCGTAGAGACCATCACACACGATACAACACTAGTCATGACAGCTGACTGACGTTGATGCCCATCACTAATTAAAACGATGATTCGAAACAAGTTATTGCACATAGCTCTCGAAAAATTTAGGTTTTTACAATTTTTTTTCAACATTAACAGCCATTTGGTGTATTCCCTGTGACCAAACCATATGTTTTGAATCATATAAAATTGCATATATATATATCAGAGTGTGGCTCTATAGATATATGGTTTTCTTTCATACAAAGACTGTGAATACACAAATGATTAGCATCTAAGCATGGGTCAACTAGAGTGATTCTATGTGGAAGCATGTAACTGAGCCTATATGAACAGTCATTGTACGACTGTAGTAGCACCTGAGTTGTCAGTTAGTAACTCCATATTTTACAATTCTTTCTTTTGTGCAGCCTGTCCTTTGTACACACTCATTGCTTGGTGACAGGCATCAGTTTTCATGCATTTTACAACTATTTTTTTAATAAAAAAACCTCCTACGTGTCTGGTCAATGGATACTGCATTTCTATTGCTAAAGTACCTATTTTTACATTGAAAGTGTTTGCAAAAAAAATGGAAGTGAACATATTTTAGAGACAAGCATATATCGTGCACCCTACAAAAATGTTACATCCATCTACATGTTTGATTTCTAGAAACATTTGAGCAGAACCAGATATATCATAGATTCCCACTGGGCAGTGCATACACAGGATAGCCACTTGAGTGCGTAACAACCTGTAATTCACCTCAGCTCTTGAAAGTACACATTTTCTCAGCTAGCTTGTGTGAATTCCTAACACAATGTTTCAGAAAGACCAGCATGTGTTCTGTAATCACATTGTATTCAGCCTGTTTTTATTTTGCACTGAAAAGTACGTTATTGTTTTAACTCCAGCACTATAACACACATGTAGATATATAAAAGATTCACCTTAATGTGTGAATTCCTTCAAAGCTAAACTTGTCAACTAGTTAAATTCCATAACATTATACAACCTAATTGGTAAACTTATAATAAACTGTTGGATCAGCTCCTGCCAGTCAGCAGACATTATACAGATGTAAATATACACAAGATTCAACTTAACCTGTCAATTCCTTCAAAGCTAAGCTTCTCAACTAGTACAATTCCATAATATTATACAGTTTAATTAACAAACTTGCAATATATTTAATGCAGTGTCTACTATCTGCCTACTGACATCTCTGCGAACACAATGATAGAAAGTCGTAGAGACCATCACACACGATACAACACTAGTCATGACAGCTGACTGACGTTGATGCCCATCACTAATTAAAACGATGATTCGAAACAAGTTATTGCACATAGCTCTCGAAAAATTTAGGTTTTTACAATTTTTTTTCAACATTAACAGCCATTTGGTGTATTCCCTGTGACCAAACCATATGTTTTGAATCATATAAAATTGCATATATATATATCAGAGTGTGGCTCTATAGATATATGGTTTTCTTTCATACAAAGACTGTGAATACACAAATGATTAGCATCTAAGCATGGGTCAACTAGAGTGATTCTATGTGGAAGCATGTAACTGAGCCTATATGAACAGTCATTGCACGACTAGTCACACCTGAGTTGTCAGTTAAAAACTCCATATTTCAAAATTCTCTCTTTTGTGCAGCCTGTCCTTTGTACACACTCATTGCTTGGTGACAGGCATCAGTTTTCATGCATTTTACAACTATATTTTTAATAAAAAAAAACCTCCTACGTATCTGGTCAATGGCTACTGCATTTCTATTGCTAAAGTACCTATTTTTACCTTGACAGTGTTTGCAAAAAAAATGGAAGTGAACATATTTTAGAGACAAGCATATATCGTGCACCCTACAAAAAATATTACATCCATCTACATGTTTGATTTCTAGAAACATTTGAGCAGAACCAGATATATCATAGATTCCCACTGGGCAGTGCATACACAGGATAGCCACTTGAGTGCGTAACAACCTGTAATTCACCTCAGCTCTTGAAAGTACACATTTTCTCAGCTAGCTTGAATGAATTCCTAACACAGTGTTTCAGAAAGACCAGCATGTGTTCTGTAATCACATTGTATTCAGCCTGTTTTTATTTTGCACTGAAAAGTACATTATTGTTTTAACTCCAGCACTATTACACATATGTAGATATATAAAAGATTCAGCTTAATGTGTGAATTCCTTCAAAGCTAAACTTCTCAACTAGTCAAATTCCATAACGTTATACAACCTAATTGGTAAACTTGCAATAAACTGCTGGATCAGCTCCTGCCAGTCAGCAGACATTATACAGATGTAAATATACACAAGATTCAACTTAACCTGTCAATTCCTTCAAAGCTAAACTTCTCAACTAGTCAAATTCCATAACTTTATACAACCTAAGGCGTAGGCGAAAAAATTGTGTGTTTCCGGTAACCCGACCCTACCTAGAAAAATGGGCTGACCCTAATCTTTTTATTTGATATTTCAATCAATGTTTGTTTCGTTACATTTTAGTTAAAACTAATAAAACAACCCGTCAGTATAATTCAACCTGCGTATTCGATGACATGTGTGCACTACCGAACTTGTTTGGGTCCGCACGCATGATTGGCGGGATCGGTAATATTTCACCCAATGAGCGATCTTGTTACATGCTGAATCACGTTGGCTAGGGGTGGCAAGATGGCACTTGCGTCTCTAGTCTGCGTAATAAAACGCCATTGCTTATTCCACAATGGAAATCTTATACGTACATTTTTTATACTGTGAAACGAAATGTTTGACAGCATTACCAAGGAGTATGGCTGCAGCGATGGAACGTGTGAAATCGACATGGCGGAACCGGAGGAAGGGTCCGTGGACGACCGTATCGCACAAGGACGCGTTTACCTCTCAGACGCCAGTCATAAACGTGGTTACGACGTTTAGATGTAAATTCATCATGTTATCATGAACGCCGGATCCTGCCAATACCGGCCCTAGCATTGAGGCTCAGGCACCAAGGAATGCGTTTCAAGTGCTGATGGCAGGCAGCTCAAGTAGCAGGCCCCAAAAATCCCTGCCGTCTGTCAAAACCTCCTGTCCTGGGCCTGGTACTTGTCAACTTTGTGAGTTCGTCTTCACTGATTAGTCTGGATTAGAAATGTCAATGAAAATTTGAGCTGGCAGATCTATTTTGTATTATATTTTGTGATATAGCTAACGCGTTGAGAAATTGCAATGTGAAAACAGTTTAAAAATCGGTGTCAGATTTTCGAGATTTTTTGAAGAATTCAACACGTTACGCAGATTATCATTACTATGTCTTCGAGTTCGACAGCATATCGGGCTCACCTTTAATATTTATTTATTTAATTTTTTACTATTTAAATACGCGAAGTTAAAGGTTGTAATATTAAAAGCTTGCCTTTGGTTAATTAAACGCGCGTATGTAAAGTTAAAGGCATGCTTCTAATTAATTAAGTATGTGTACGTAATGTTAAAGGCATGCCTTTAAATAATTAAGTACGCATATTTCATTTTACTCATTTTATAGTTTTTACCTTTTTATATCAATATTTGTATTATGTTGAAAGCTTATTTTGTTTTAACTTTCTACTATGCTATTTATTGTACTTTACAGCACCATAGAATATTATTGTATATATATGGTGCTATAGAAATCAATAAACATTTACATTTAACCAATCGGAACCAGCGAAGTGCATTGATATAATTTTATTTCGTTTTAGTGAATGGCAGTTGGAACATTTCTGGCCAACAGGTGTTGCGTCACATTGTAATTTTTTAAGATTTAGTTTAACAGTATTCTTTGTTTTAATTAAACTGACTTTATTATGTGATATCTACATTGAACACTAACTATTGCCATTGGTGCAGACGCTTTGTTTTTATTTTGGTGTAATAAATTTACATAATCGATGTCGTGTTGTAGGCTTACTGTAGTGTTAACAAAAAAATATAATAAAAAAAAATATTTCCCTACCTACCCTACCTAACTTTTTTGGGCCCGTTACCTGAAACACAAAATTTTTTGTTTAGGCCTAATTGGAAATCTTGCAATAAACTGCTGGATCAGCTCCTGCCAGTCAGTAGACATTATACAGATGTAAATATACACAAGATTCAACTTAACCTGTCAATTCCTTCAAAGCTAAACTTCTCAACTAGTCAAATTCCATAACGTTATACAACCTAATTGGTAAACTTGCAATAAACTGCTGGATCAGCTCCTGCCAGTCAGTAGACATTATACAGATGTAAATATACACAAGATTCACCTTAACCTGTCAATTCCTTCAAAGCTAAGCTTCTCAACTAGTACAATTCCATAATATTATACAATTTAATTAACAAACTTGCAATATATTTAATGCAGTGTCTACTATCTGCCTACTGACATCTCTGCGAACACAATGATAGAAAATCGTAGAGACCATCACACACGATACAACACTAGTCATGACAGCTGACTGACGTTGATGCCCATCACTAATTAAAACGATGATTCGAAACAAGTTATTGCACATAGCTCTTGAAAAATTTAGGTTTTTACAATTTTTTTTCAACATTAACAGCCATTTGGTGTATTCCCCGTGACCAAACCATATGTTTTGAATGATATCAAATTGCATATTATCATTTTCAGAGTGTGGCTCAATAGATATATGGTTTTCTTTTCTTTTCCTGGGTCAACAAGAGTGATTCTATGTGGAAGCATGTAACTGAGCCTAAATGAACAGTCACTGCACGACTAGTCACATCCGAGTTGTCAGTTAATAACTCCATATTTCACAATTCTTTCTTTTGTGCAGCCTGTCCTTTGTACACACTCGTTGCTTGGTGACAGGCATCAGTTTTCATGCATTTTACAACTATATTTTTAATAAAAAAAAACCTCCTACGTGTCTGGTCAATGGCTACTGCATTTCCATTGCTAAAGTACCTATTTTGACATGACAATGTTTGTAAAAAAAGGAAGTGAACATATTTTAGAGACAAACATATATCGTGCACACTACAAAAAATTATTACATCCATCTACATGTTTGATTTCTAGACACATTTGAGCAGAACCAGATAGATCATAGATTCAGACTGGGCAGTGCATACACAGGATAGCCACTTGAGTGCGTAACAACCTGTAATTCACCTAAGCTCTTGAAAGTACACATTTTCTCAGCTAGCTTGAATGAACTCTTAACACAATGTTTCAGAACGACTGGCATGTGTTCTGTAATCACATTGTATTCAGCCAGTTTTTATTTTGCACTTAAAAGCACATTATTGTTTTACCTCCAGCAGTATTACACATATGTAGATATATACAAGATTCACCTTAATGTATGAAATCCTTCAAAGCTAAACTTCTCAACTAGTTAAATTGCATAACATTATACAACCTAATTGGTAAACTTGTAATAAACTGCTGGATCAGCTCCTACCAGTCAGTAGACATTATACAGATGTAAATATACACAAGATTCAACTTAACCTGTCAATTCCTTCAAAGCTAAACTTCTCAGCTAGTCAAATTCCATAACTTTATACAACCTAATTGGTAAACTTGCAATAAACTGCTGGATTAGCTCCTGCCAGTCAGCAGACATTATACAGATGTAAATATACACAAGATTCAACTTAACCTGTCAATTCCTTCAAAGCTAAACTACTCAACTAGTCAAATTCCATAACTTTATACAACCTAATTGGTAAACTTGCAATAAACTGCTGGATCAACTCCTGCCAGTCAGCAGACATTATACATATGTAAATATACACAAAATTCACCTTAACCTGTCAATTCCTTCAAAGCTAAACTTCTCAACTAGTTCAATTCCAAAACATTATACAATGTAATTAACAAACTTGCAATATATTTCATACAGTGTCTACTATCTGTCTACTGACATCTCTGCGAACACAATGATATGTAGACCTAGAGACCATCACACACGATACAACACTAGTCATGACAGCTAACTGTCATTAATGCCCATCACTGATTAAAACGATGATTTGAAAAAAGTTATTGTACATAGCTCTCAAAAAATTTAGGTTTTTACCATTTTTATTTCAACCTTAATAGCCATTGGGGGCATTCCCCATGACCAAACCAAATGTTTTGAATTATGTAAAATTGAATATTATCATTTTCAGAGTGTGGCTCCATAGATATAAGTTTTCTTTCACACAAAGGCTGTGATGACACCGATGATTAGAATCTAAGCATGGGTCAACAAGAGTGATTCTATGTGGAAGCATGTAACTGAGCCTATATACAAAGGCTGTGATGACACAGATGATTCACATCTAAGCATGGGTCAACAAGAGTGATTCTTTATGGAAGCATGTAACTGACCCTATATGAACAGTCATTGCACGACTCTAGTCACACCTGAGTTGCCAGTTAGTAACTCCATATTTCACAATTCTTTCTTTTGTGCAGCCTGTCCTTTGTACACACTCATTGCTTGGTGACAGGCATCAGTTTTCATGCATTTTACAACTATATTTTTAATAAAAAAAACCTCCTACGTGTCTGGTCAATGGCTACTGCATTTCCATTGCTAAAGTACCTATTTTGACATGACAATGTTTGTAAAAAAAATGGAAGTGAACATATTTTAGAGACAAGCATATATCGTGCACCCTACAAAAAATATTACATCCATCTACATGTTTGATTTCTAGACACATTTGAGCAGAACCAGATAGATCATAGATTCAGACTGGGCAGTGCATACACAGGATAGCCACTTGAGTGCGTAACAACCTGTAATTCACCTAAGCTCTTGAAAGTACACATTTTCTCAGCTAGCTTGAATGAACTCTTAACACAATGTTTCAGAACGACTGGCATGTGTTCTGTAATCACATTGTATTCAGCCAGTTTTTATTTTGCACTGAAAAGCACATTATTGTTTTACCTCCAGCAGTATTACACATATGTAGATATATACAAGATTCACCTTAATGTATGAAATCCTTCAAAGCTAAACTTCTCAACCAGTTAAATTGCATAACATTATACAACCTAATTGGTAAACTTGTAATAAACTGCTGGATCAGCTCCTACCAGTCAGTAGACATTATACAGATGTAAATATACACAAGATTCAACTTAACCTGTCAATTCCTTCAAAGCTAAACTTCTCAGCTAGTCAAATTCCATAACTTTATACAACCAATATACAATTCCATAACTTTTAAAAATCTAACTTTATAAAACTAATTGGTAAACTTGCAATAAACTGCTGGATCAGCTCCTGCCAGTCAGTAGACATTATACAGATGTAAATATACACAAGATTCACCTTAACCTGTCAATTCCTTCAAAGCTAAGCTTCTCAACTAGTTCAATTCCAAAACATTATACAATGTAATTAACAAACTTGCAATATATTTCATACAGTGTCTACTATCTGTCTACTGACATCTCTGCGAACACAATGATATGTAGACCTAGAGACCATCACACACGATACAACACTAGTCATGACAGCTAACTGACGTTGATGCCCATCACTAATTAAAACGATGATTCGAAACAAGTTATTGCACATAGCTCTCGAAAAAATTTAGTTTTTACAATTTTTTATTTCAACCCTAACAGCCATTGGGGGTTTTCCCCGTGACCAAACCATATGTTTTGAATTATATAAAATTGCATATTATCATTTTCAGAGTGTGGCTCAATAGATATATGGTTTTCTTTTACACAAAGGCTGTGATGACAATGTAAATTTACACAAGATTCAACTTAACCTGTCAATTCCTTCTAAGCTAAACTTGTCAACTAGTTAAATTCCATAACATTATACAACCTAATCGGTAAACTTGCAATAAACTGCTGGATCAGCTCCTGCCAGTTAGCAGACATTATACAGATGTAAATATACACAAGATTCAACTTAACCTGTCAATTCCTTCAAAGCTAAACTTCTAAACTTATCCTTCCTAAACATTACATAGCCTTTCAGTGCTAACTCAGCATCTACTATATCTTCATTTGCCCATGATTCTGTGATGCCTATTACATGAGGATCTATATCTGCTACCATAATGTCTAACTCACTTTTTTTATTTACTAGGGAAGGGGTTAGTTAGAGATGGGGTTAGTTACGGATAGGCTTGCATACCTTCATCTCCGTGTGTCCGTACAGTTACAAAGAACTGTACACAACATGAAATGGTTACTGAAATGTGGTGAATATACATTTTTGAAAATTCACGTTGATTTCCCCTAAAAAATTGGCTTATTTTAAGCTTTTAGCTTACCATAAGCTCTTTCGGGCAATTTTAAATTGAAAAAAATAGTGTTTATTAGCAAATAAATACCTTATTAAAAATCAAATACCGTAACATAACAGCTGATGCACATCACACTTTATATAGCACAACATTAAAATGTACATTTATTTGACATTTTTTATATATAGTAGATCAGTTATAGGATACATCCTTAAGGAGACAGTTACAAAGTTTAAATAATAGCGGTGCTTAAAAAGTAATGCTCTTGTTGACTAGATGGAATCAATAAAAAATATATATAACATTATAATTAGCCTGACATAGACAATGTTCTAAGTGATACATATGCAACATGAGGCAAGTTAGCAGCCATTTTGATGTATTCGTGTGGTTCTATTTTGGAGCATGTAACTGAGCCTATACACTACTTCTAGCTCTTTAAATATGCCTGAACGTGCCATACCCATCAATGTTTATCAATTTCTGCATAAATTAATACGCACATGTGCCTCGTGGCAAAAAAAATTGCCAAAAATCCTTCCGCCCTTTGAAATCATCCAAAAATCCAGTTACACTGCCAACATGTTCTACCAGCAAACTTGCCAATGTGTCTGCTCAAATGCAGTTATGTCAGATGATGATTTTATAAAAATTACCTATATCTAAAATTACTGTGCCCTACATTCGTGAGTAACACACCTTAATGAGGCCACTGGGACATGTACTGGACTGGGCTCACTACATGTGTGTCACAAGTGTTATGTCATGGGAGACTGACCTAAAACTCATGTCAGGGATACATTCATACAGCACACACATTGAATATATTTTAAAATCAACGTATGCTGAACAAAGATTACACTTATGCTGAATACCTCATTAATACATTTTTACTTCACATGTTGTCGATTACTGTAAATAATACTTGAATCAGATATTTTGTATCGTATCCTAGCTCTAGTTGTTTAAAACTTGTCCATCAGAAATAATTAATGCAATAGAACCAACATATAGTTTACTCCAAGAGTTGATATTGAAAACTTATGATGGAACTTTCACTAACATTGTGATCTAATAATATATAAAAAAAATATTTTAATAAAATGATAATCAGTAATATTACAATTAAATATTATTTGATAACAAATGCAAATGCATTTGAATGCACATTTTGGATTCGTGCATTTTCAGTGCATTTGATTGCATACCATAAACATTTACATTACATTTTTTCTATTCGTACAACAGCTAAATAAAATTATCCAGCCTCAACAGAGAGCATGTATTTGAATGCAACCCCCAAACATATTATATTTCAAATGCCCAAATTCATCATTAATAAATTAATCATTAATAAAATTTACATTTACATTGTATGAATTGTAAATACAGTTGCAAAACATGCTCTTTGTCAGACTTTGAAAAAGTGCTCTGTTGTAAGCAGAATCCTCAGCAGATTTTAGAATCATTGTCTGACTTGTGAATCCACTTTGTAAGTAAGACCATGGTGTATATAGTTGTATTACACTGTACAATGTTTTTTATACTGAAATTCAGGGGTCTGGTGATACCATCAAAAGATGAAAAGTGGCCCAAGGCATAAACTTAGAGCAACTTTGCACTAAAAAGTGAGATAAAAAACAAGGATGGGTCAATAAAAAATACGTACAACAAAAGAAAGAAAAAAACATGATTTATCTGGTGGTCATGGTAACCAGGAAATATTATATTAGAATATGTAGCTTTGCTAATATAATTATGATGCATATGTAATGCATAACCATACATTTGCATTTGAATGTGATCCTGGAAAATGGCATTTGCTTTGACATGCATTTGATAACAAGCAGGTTGCACATAGTTGAATTAAATTCATTGGCAGTTTTAAATCGTAGGGCCTTCTTGTCACACAGTTGACAAGTCAGACATTATTCATCAATAAATCAAAATAATTTATGTTTGGTCCAACAAATTGACATATAACAACAGGATACTAGCAATAGTGCAGCTCCTCTATGGTGAATTATAACAACAGAATACTAGCAATAGTGCAGCTCCTCTATGGTGAATTATAACAACAGAATACTAGCAATAGTGCAGCCCCTCTATGGTGAATTATAACAACAGAATACTAGCAATAGTGCAGCCCCTCTATGGTGAATTATAACAACAGAATACTAGCAATAGTGCAGCCCCTCTATGGTGAATTACTTTCACCCAATCTGTATATATCACACTAACACACATCTGCTGTTGACATAGCATTATGTGCCATATTTCATCTTATTATTCTGCCATGATTGTTTCCTTTATCTATGTGCATAAAATTACCAATTTGTGAATGGAAGGAAAATATTAATGTGCACATATAAAAAAAATCTAGTTTAAAGAATATTTATTTAACATTTATTTCTTCAGTAAGAATTTTTTTCTTCAAGGTGTATCCTCAAGTCTCATTTCAAGGTAATTTTGCGAAAAACTAAACCTACCTAGTATCCACTGCAACATTCTATCTTATTTGTCAACGTTTGTGTATAGTTTTTGTGAAATCGTCAGACAAACTATTAAATTACTTAATGATTGTTGAAGCATTAAGTGAAGTGAAAATTGAAATGCTGAAAAATCATGATTTGCACCCTTGGTGAAATTTTTTAACTTTGTCGTGTGATCGGTGAGAGGACTGAAGTCACGCCCAAGATTGGCATTGACTCACACAGTGTTTACCATATACATTGGATATTCACTGTTTTGATCCTTATCAGACATAACGACCTAAGTCAATTCTTTTGATGATTTGAACAAATATTTATATTGGTGTTTCGGCTAGGTATGTTATTGTTAATCAAGGTAGTCAGACGTTCGCAAAAAAAGGTTCAGTTTATGTCAATATCCTGTGAGTTGGGGCCATGTGGTAATACTCATGATTTAGTTTGTCTATGTCGTCTTTCAGTTTGTCCCAGTTTGCTGATTTGTAACTATAAACTATGTGGGGGGGATTCCTGTTGCGAACTGGGTTTAAGTTGACATTGAAAGTCACGGATTCATGATCGCTCATACCAGGAGTGGTATGGGTGTTGATGATAATGGAGGGATTTGAAGTATGAGGTCACGAATGTTACCCGAAGCGATACGTGTGGGGTCATTTACCTTGTTTTGCAGTCCATAGTCATTAGTTATTTCTAGTACTTTGTTATGTTTGCTAGCAGTTCTGTTATTAGTGGTCTGGTGATTTGTCCAGTTGATATCAGGGAGGTTAAAATTTCCAGCTATGACTACATTAGGGGGAGTTTGTATAGTTTAGTTAGGGATTGATGGAGCGCTACAAGGGATTGGAGGTAGTCATTTGGGGGTCGATAGCAAAATATATGGATTTGTTACGTGCAAAGTGAATTTTCGTCCAAAATATTTCATAATTTAAGTTTAAATTTTGGAGGGGTTCAGCTACAATGTCGTCATGGAAGGCTATAACGACTCCACATTCATATCCTTTCTGGTGACCTCATAGAAAAGAGTATGTAGCATAGTTTTCATCTAATTTAGTTTCAACTAAAAATATGATGTCTGGGTTATTGGATTGAATAGTTGCCTTTAATTGGGTTGCTTCTTCTATGCTCTTAACACTGTTGGTGTTTATAAAAATTCCTTTAAATGTGTTTCCTTGGGTTTTCTTGTGACGTTTGGGGTTAAGGTGTTTTGGGGGTTTGCGGGGAAAATTAAGTCTGCATTTTGTGATGTATGAAGAGTTGGGGTACTAAGCATAGAGCTGTCAGACCAGTTGTTGGTAGAATGGGATTGCTCATTTTGAGATGGAGAAGGGGTAACATTTGGAATTGCACAATGGTTGCAGAACCAGAAAGCACTTTGGTTAATCAAGGAGTTGTAAGATGATGGGGATATACTGATACTGTGTATGTGGTGCCACAGATTGCATTCTTCACAAAGGATAGCTTTGTGTTGGTTTCTGACAGGCTGATGAAAACTTCCACAAGGAAAAATTGGGCGCCCATATGGGCCAGGATTTAGGTGGATGTCGCCTGAGAGTGCAATCAGTCCACTGAGGTACAGATGTGTAAGAATGTCTGATTTTAATTTAATTTTGGGAGGGAATTTAACTCGGAGTTTGAAAGTTAGGGCATAATATTTTGGCTTAATTTTGAGATCTGACCGAGATACACGTTGACATGTTCCAATGATCGTGGCTATAAGGAGAATGTTAATTTGTGTTAGTCCAAGATTCGTCCGCATGGAGTGCGGGACTAGGTGAGACAAATATTTCCTAAAAGGAGATCTGAATTGGAATGCATTTTGTAGCATGGTAAATCCAAATACAAACACGTAGCGACGTGAAAAAGTAAGCTATCTAATTAAATACATAATGATAGATTGAAAAGAACTATTCGTATGGGTGAGTTCTTTTAAAATTGTTAAATACAAAGGAAAAAGATCCACAAATACAAACTGCACAAGCATAGTACGAGCGACACTATTTACAATTCAATCAACACAAAAGCGAGGGGTAGTAATCCCCCACTTCACTATACACAAGCGGGGGGAAAATAATCCCCCTTAACTTTAATAATCATGCAAACACATTTTTGCACAAAAATCTTACCAAAAACCCCTGCAGTTGTTTAGGCTTTAGCGGTTACATAAAGATTGAACATTTTTTAGACCCACAAATACATTTTCACGACATCGTAACACTCGGTTACGGCGAAATCGCCGTCTGAATACAGGGCACAGAACTTACGAAAAAGTTACCCGACCTCTTAGACTTACATTGTAGTAACTTTGCGCAAAAATGTACGCCACATTTACGCAAATTCAGTATATTGGTCGATGTAGTTTTCGACCTACTTAATAGAATATGCCGTTAAAAAAAAATATGAAGAAACATTTTATGTAAGAGATCGATATACCAAATCAGCAAAAGTTACTTCATTTATTCAATGCAAACAAGGTATTAAAACAGTTGTTTTGAGTAAAAAACTTACAAATATTGAATGTCTGAACCATGTCGTGCTAGTCGAGAAACCATGAATTCGATTTATATTTATGGCAAGCCATACAGACAATCGTTTTTAATTTTACCACTTTGTTCCAATTATGTCAACCTTTTTAACAACCAGGCTTGACATAGCGCTTTATAAAACACATACACATATATTTGCATTGAATATATAATGTTAATGTAGTACATTTTTTCTCGTATATTTAAATTGTTTTAATTATTCCTACTTTTATGACAAGACTAGCTTGCCATACATTTACCACAAAAAGGGCTATTATTGTCACGTGGCCAAGAACGAGACATGCGTCAGCAGACGCTCAATAATAATGTCTAGTAAGCATGCAGTCGGTTTTTTTATCAAGGTATGTATATCATAAACGTGTTCCATGTCATATTATATATAAAAATATATTTTGCTCAGACAAGACTCTGTATGGTTATTGTCGTAAACAGACACTGTGACGTCTCTAATGCGATATCAAGCGAGATTTCAATGGATCGAAAACTGGCGTGGGTCAAAAACTGCACCGGTAACTATATATAGTCACCGATACAGTTTTCGACCCTCACCAGTTTTCGACCCATTGAAATCTCGCTTGATATCGCATTAGAGAAGTCACAGCGTCTGTTTACGACATTAACGATACAGAGTCTTATCTGAGCAAAATATATTTTGATATATAATATAACATGGAACATGTTTATGATATACATACCTTGGTATAAACCGACTTTGCATGCTTGCCAGACATTATTATTGAGCGTCTGCTGACGCATGTCTCGTTCTTGGCCATGTAACAATAATAGCCCTTTTTGTGGTAAATGTATGGCAAGCTAGTCTTGTCATAAAAGTAGGAATAATTAAAATGTGTTAAATATACGAGAAAAAATTTACTACATTAACGTTATATATTCAATACAAATATGTGTATGTGTTTTATAAAGCGCCATGTCAAGCCTGGTTGTTATGAAAAGTTGACATAATTGGAACAAAGTGGTAAAATTAAAAACGATTGTCTGTACGGCTTGCCATAAATATAGGTCGAATTCCTCCGGTTTCCTCGACTCGCGCGACATGGTTCAGACGTTCAATATTCGTAAGTTTTTCACTCAAAACAACTGTTTTAATAATTTGTTTGCATTGAATAAATGAAGTAGGTTTTGCTGATTTGGTATGTCGATCTCTTACACAAAATGTTTCTTCAGATTTTTTTTAAACGGCGTATTCTATTAAGTAGGTCGAAAACTATATCGTCCAGTATACTAACTGAATTCACTGCATTCTAGTGAATGGAGAAGCAATGAAAAAGCGGCAATGTCGGCAAGAAAATGGTAAAAAGGGTGACCGGCTACCAGGGGTGGGTTCAATTACACATAGTTATATCAATTACAATTACATTTAAATTTTTAGTTCAATTACAATTACAATTACACTCATAATTTTTCAATTCAAATACAATTACACTGTTTCAATTTCAATTACAATTACATTATGCGGAACCAAATATATTCAGCATTTGTTAATTATATAGTTTTGCACTTTTGCTGAATTTCAATATTTTGTACACAATTGATAAACAAATATAACGGTAATGATTGTAAATTGTTGAAGAATTGTGGCTTGAATTTTTAATTGTACTAAAAGACAGCCGTTTAAACATATTTTTATTATATAAATATATATTTTAAATCTGGTATATAGACATTAATAAATTTTATATATATATATATATTGATGTATTTATAAACTCTTTCAAATCAATCTAGGTACTTGTCTTAACAGAGGGTACATGATTTTTGCTTATATAAAGACATTAGACAATGTCCACAAGGCTTCACCTCCTGTAGTTGCATAATCTGTCTTGGAAAGGAAAGCATGCTGTGTGTCTGTGGCTGTAGCAGTTCTAATTATTGTTTGCTGAAAGGGTGGATTAGCACCTGTCCATGGCCCTGTGTACTCTAAGGGTCTCTAACCAGACTGCAAACTGGTACAGTATTAAACAATGGTAGCCCAGACTATCTCACTTGAGTCAACATACTGAATTGAGAACAACTAGCACAAGCTCTAAGTGGACTTTAACTCTGGGCTTCTGACTTGAAAAGATACTTCCTCTGGAAGACAACTTTGTGTAGCTTCACTGCATTCAAAAAGGGAATAGCTCAGACATACACAATGTCATAAAATATTTGACTGTTAGGCTATCTGGTGTCAATACGGCTACACAAGTGTGTACACTTTGTGCTTTTGTATTAAAAGACATACAAAACTCTGTTGATCTCAATGCTTGTAAACAATTATTTGTGCAAAATTCATATAAATTAGCGATTACAAAAATCGGAAGTAAAAAAAATCATAAATCAATGATGTTTTTGGAGTGATTTAAATCATGGTTTAAATCAATGATTTAAATAAAATGATTTAAATCAAACAACCCTGAACCTGTATGAGACTTAAATTATATTTTATTGACAGTTTGTTCAGGTAGTTTGTGATATGAAACGTGCTGTAATTGATTGTAATTGAAATAAATTTTCAATTATACAAAATATAACAATTACAATTACAGCACAAATTTGAAACCATAATCAATTACAATTACAATTACACAATTTTGCTGTAATCAATTACAATTACAATTACGTAATTGGACCCAGCCCTGCCGGCTACACATCCTATTTGCTCTTTAACGTCATAACCAGTTTAGTTGTTTAGTCGCTACTAAGACACACTTAATACCACGGGCAACTGAATCAACTTGGGCCTTTGTAACTAATATTTTTATATACTAACTACAGGGTATGCAACAAGGAATGCCACCACTCACCTTTCAACATCCGTATCTGAGCTTTGCAATGCATAATCCGATTACTACGATCACACACACACATGTCCAAATGAATAAACTTTCACTATACCTACTTTTGATTACACATATGTCTGTATGTCTTAACGAAAAGACATATTTTAACGACTGCGCGCATAAAAGTACATACGACGAAACGTCACCACGTGACAACGCAGACGAAATAGTCGACCCTACAAAAAGTCAGCACCGTGTCTGTCTGACAGCTTCTACGTGGGGTGACAGTTGTGCGGTTATATTTTTGATCTATCAATGAAGACGTCGGAAGACATAACCTTTTGGTAAGTCATATATGCAATTTAAGGTTTACGCAAAATTTGTCCACTGAAAGTTGTTGTACATTTATTTCTGGGAGTGTAGGAAGAGAAGGGCGTACAACTACTATGGCTCTGTCCTACAAACGTACAACGCACTTTGTAAAAAATATTCCATATGAGTTTATGAGCTTGTAATTTTTTTCCCTGCCAGCAAGTTGCAACGAGTGCACATATCATAATATTTTAACTCGAAAATATGATGCTGTAATTCCACAATGAATAAAATTTTGTTGAGTGTTTTTAGATTGTTAGACAACTACAATGGATATATATATGTATATATATATATATATATATATATATATATATATATATATATATATATATATATATATATATATATATATATATATATATATATATATATATAATATATAATATATATTTATACCGTGTATAAAGATATGTGCGTGCGTGTGTGCGTGCGTGCGTGGCGTGCGTGCATGCGTGCGTGCGTGCGTGCGTGCGTGCGTGCGTGCGTGCGTGCGTGCGTGCGTGCGTGCGTGCGTGCGTGCGTGCTCTGCCTCTACACATGTGATTTTATCTGTATATTTCACAGACATTTCCAAGATGATGCACCCCGAAGAAGAAGTATTATGGCTGTGTAAAAACGGCCATAATGTCCTAATTACTGGACAGGCAGTATATATTAAATATAAATTACTCTGTTATGGTAACTTTTAGCCACTTTTATGTTGCATAACTGGACGTTTCTCGCAGAACTCGACAGGTTTTGCCGCTTCATCAGCCTTTTGGCGACTACGGCGCCTCGTGCGTTTGCATTAAAATTGACAATCTTCTCCCGTCGGTCGACTCGGGCATATGCCCCAATCATGTGCAGATATACCCCAGTGCAGTAAGTTAATAAGTTCACCTACACAACGTGACGTCATGATGTAGATGTTATCAAAATGTATATTTAATTTGGTTCTTCCGTATATACGGGTGCATGAGTCGTATATGATATATGCCATACGCCGATGGGGATACTCGTCAGCTAAACCACCAGCTAACCCGTGCGGCAGGAAGTGGGAGGTGGATCCTAAAAATAGGTGGGAAGTTGGCCTAAAATAGGTGGATGAGAGGTGTGATTTTGAGGTAGGATGTGTGTGTTGATTTACATGTTATTGTGATGTTCAATGAGAATTGATATTCCTACGCTGTCATCCGGGTTCTACTCCGCCCTGCAGCGGATGTAATAAAGACACGGTGTTATTGAAACAGCTGTCTCAAAATGATGCTTTCCTATAGTTAAAAATACAGGACGTTTTGTATACGGTGTATAAAACAAGGAAGCATTACATGGTGTCAGAACACGGAGTTGAAACAACACGCCTAAAGCTCCGAAAGCAACAAAGTGGAACTTTGACAGTTGTAATTTCTCCCGCATTCCATTGAGCAAGCTGTTATGGCGTATAAGCTGCATGGCAGGACAATGTTACGAATGTAAACAGCTGTGTATCGACATGTTATCACAGTAGTTGATAAGTGTCACGAACATTGCACCGTGCATATAAAAACACCGTCCCGGCGTAGAGTCAAGAGAGGGCTAACGCACCATAAAGAATGTCAAAAATCGAACTTTGTTGACATTTAGCGCTAGCGTTACAAGAACTGTCGGAAAATAAGTGTGACTTCATCAGTCAACTTAACCATGGCTGAGTCTATCAGACAGCCTGACGAACTGGTGTTAGCAGGAAACATCGCTGAGAATTGGCGGAAATTCAAACAGGAATTTGAGTTGTATATGCTTGCTGCTGGGCACGATACAAAACCGCCAAAGCAGAAAATAGCTTTGTTGCTGCATGTTGCTCGAAAGCAGGCAATAGAGGTCTATAACACATTTTCTTTCACTGCGGAGGAGGAAGGGGAATATGAGAGTGTTATTGAGAAGTTCAATGCCTACTGTAATCCCAAGAAGAACGAAACTTACGAACGCTACGTGTTCCATAGTAGAAAACAATTACAGGGAGAGCCAATTGAACAGTTTGTCACTGACCTTAAGCTAAAGGCCCAAACCTGTCAGTTTGACAATCTCAGAGATAGTATGATCCGAGACCGCCTACTCTTAGGGGTATCGAGCCAACGGGTGCGTGAGCGCTTATTGCGAGAAGACGACCTTGACCTTGACAAGGCAGTTAAAATATGTCAGGCTGCAGAGGCCACAGAGAAACAAATCCTGACGCTAGCACAGAAAGGTGCATCGAGCAGTGACACTAGCATCAATTACTGCAATACTAGGGGGCGTCGCCAACAACAACGAAAGCCATTTCAGCCATCGACGAAGCAAAAACCTGTCACCAAGTGTAGTTGTTGCGACACAACACACGCACCTCGTGCATGTCCTGCATACGGCAAGGCTTGTAACAAGTGTGGGAAGAGTGGACACTTTGCGCGCGTTTGTCGATCAAAACCGAAGGATGGAAAAGTGCGCTATATATCGCATTATGATCCCACAGATGGTACGGCTGAGATGTTGGTCGGCATGGTAAAAAATGCGGACACGGCGACCGACAACAAATGGACTCAGAAGCTGCATGTTGACAATTATACGATCTCGTTCAAGTTGGACACGGGGTCTGACGTTAGCATAATCTCAGAGAAGCAGTATCAGCGCATTAAACCAGCACCGAAGCTGGAGGAAAGTAGCACAGTGATGACATCATACAGTGGCACCCCGATACCAAGCCTAGGGGTGTGTCGAGTATCAGTACGCTTCAAGAAGCGTCGAATATCGACATACCTGGAAGTCGTGCGAGAAGAATGCAGACCAGCACTCCTAGGTGGTCCAGATTGTGACAAACTAGGACTTGTGAAGCGAGTCAACGCAATGAAGAAGGATGAAGCAAAGAGCAATGATACAATGAGGGCCGAGATTAAGAAATCATACCCACAGTTATTCCAGGGGAATGGCACTCTGCCTGGGGTACACACGATTGTCCTCAAAGATGGCGCCACTGGAGTCATCCATGCACCTCGCAGGGTGGCAGTTTCGAAAAGGCCACAACTGAAGCAAGAGCTTGACCGGCAGGTGGATTTGGGATTCTTGGCGAAGGTCAACAAGCCCACGGACTGGGTAAATTCGCTCGTGATAGCAGAAAAATCTAACGGGAAGATGCGACTGTGCATAGATCCAAAGGATCTAAACAAGGAGATTAAGCGTGAACACTTTCAAATCCCAACGAAGGAGGAGATCATCGGAAAGCTTGCAAATGCAACATGCTTCTCGAAATTGGACGCGACAGCCGGTTTTCATCAGATACAATTGGACAGACCATCATCCTTGTTGACAACCTTTAACACCCCATTTGGACGCTACCGATACCTCAGGCATCTGCTCAGCCCCAGAGGTGTTCCACAAAACCGTGCACCAGTTTCTAGAAGACATTGAAGGTGTGAGTGTTTACATGGACGACATCATCGTCTGGGGCTCCACCGCTGCGGAGCCCGATGAGCGCCTAATGAAGACATTGCAGAGACTCTCTGAGGTGGGGCTGGGCCTGAACATGGAGAAGTGTGTTTTCCGACAACCCGAAATCTCGTATCTGGGAGAAGTGGTGACCCAAGACGGCGTGAAACCCGATCCGGAGAAAATCCAGGCGATCACAGATATGTCTACACCGACCAATGCAACCGAGTTACAGCGTGTGTTAGGCATGGTGACATATCTTGGCCGATACATACCAAATCTGTCAGCCAGAACCGCTCCACTCAGATTACTGTTAGAGAAAGACAGTGACTGGCAATGGCAGCACGAACACGAGCATGCGTGGAACGGAATCAAAGGGACACTCTCGAAGCATCCAGTACTGCAGTACTTTGATGAGAGCAAGTCGCTCAAAGTCTCGAGCGATGCATCCAAAGACGGGATTGGTGCCGTTCTGCTGCAAGAGACGAACGGAGAGTGGATGCCTGTGGCGTACGCTTCGAGATCCATGACGACAGCGGAGAAAAACTACGCACAGATTGAAAAAGAACAGCTCGGTGTCGTGTTTGCATGTGAACGTTTCCACGTCTACATCTATGGTCGCAAAGTCATAGTTGAGACTGATCACCAGCCATTGATAGCGATTTCAAAGAAACAGCTCTGCGACGCACCACCGAGATTACAGCGGCTTCTATTACGCATTCAGAAGTACGACCTGACGCTGGAGTACACTCCGGGGAAACTCCTCGTGGTCGCGGATACGTTGTCGAGATCGTTCTCATCAAAGGAGGTGGCGAGCACGACAGAGAGCGAAGTGCACATACACGTCTGTGCGGTAAAATCAAGCTTACCTGTGTCTGAGCGCAAATGGGCTGAGCTAGCGGAAGAAACCGAAAAGGATTGTGAACTACAACGAGTTATTCGCAGCATGGCAGATGGTAGTGGCATTTGCCCGAAGCCTTATGTGACATTCATAGACGAACTGACCATCCTGAAGGGACAACGAGTTATTGTGCCTGAGAACATGAGAGCAGATATGCTTCAGCTAATACACGAGGGTCACTTGGGTATCGAGAAATGTAAGAGACGAGCCCGAGACATACTGTACTGGCCCAACATGAACAAAGATGTTTATGACACAGTCTCGCGATGTGACGTGTGCCAGGAGTACAGATATGCACAACAACAGCAACCACTGCAGATGCATGAGAGGCCAGATCGACCATGGGCGAAGGTAGCTTGCGACATCTTCTACCTGAAGCAAGTTCTATACCTACTGACGGTCGATTACTACTCGCACTGTCCTGAGGTAGCACTCTTGTCGAACGAATCGAGCCGACAGGTGATCATCCATTTGAAGTCACTCTTATCACGATATGGAATTCCATCGGAGTGTATTTCGGATGGGGGCCCGCAGTTTGCCAGTGAGGAGTTCAGACAATTCACCAGTGAGTGGGGCATCGAACACAAGATGTCGAGCCCTTATTATCCACAGTCAAACGGACTTGCAAAAAATGGTGTGAAGATTGTGAAGCGCTTACTCAGGGAGGCAGCCGACATAAAAGAGGATGCTTACCTCGCCTTACTTGCGTATCGCTCTTCACCCCTCGACTGTGGAAAGTCTCCGGCCGAGCTACTGTTTGGCAGAAAGATCAGAACGCGTCTGCCATATCGATGTGAGATATACACCAGGAAATCTGCACCACACGATCGATGGAAACTACTGAAGGTGTTACACCAAAATGACACGGTGCGAGTGAAGGATCCAAGACGACGAAGATGGTCGCAGCGCGCAAGAGTAGTAGGCCTCAGCGGACCTCGCTCGTATGACGTTCAGTGTGAGGATGGTCGACGCATGCGACGCAACCGACAACATTTGCTGGCAACGCGAGAAACGTTTAAGCCATCTCACACAGAATGTGTAACTCTGCCAGACAACGCGACCCACTGGA
Source organism: Lamellibrachia satsuma (assembly GCA_033239005.1). Lineage (NCBI taxonomy): Eukaryota > Metazoa > Annelida > Polychaeta > Sabellida > Siboglinidae > Lamellibrachia > Lamellibrachia satsuma. The sequence goes on along the minus strand of BSQZ01000003.1, from coordinate 9,238,743 downwards.
CGGTTCTCGCAGAACTCGATAGGTTATGCCGCTTCATCAGCCTTTTGGCGACTACGGCGCCTCGTGCGTTTGCGTTAAAATTGACAATCTTCTCCCGTCGGTCGACTCGGGCATATGCCCCAATCATGTGCAGATATACCCCAGTGCAGTAAGTTAATAAGTTCATCTACACAACGTGACGTCATGATGTAGATGTTATCAAAATGTATATTTAATTTGGTTCTTCCGTATATACGGGTGCATGAGTCGTATATGATATATGCCATACGCCGATGGGGATACTCGTCAGCTAAACCACCAGCTAACCCGTGCGGCAGGAAGTGGGAGGTGGGTCCTAAAAATAGGTGGGAAGTTGGCCTAAAGTAGGTGGATGAGAGGTGTGATTTTGAGGTAGGATGTGTTAAAGACAGTAATGCTATAACAGGATAGTAAATGTGGATTCATTGGTTATATATATTGGAGTGTATAGGGCCTAATTATAATGCTGTTTGTCTTCTGTCTTTTGGTTTTCTTCGTCGCATGGCTTTTTTATGTACTCTGTATGTGAGACACACCAATATCAGGCATCCACTTCGGTAGATATCCCCAAAATATTGGCATTATCATTATATAAAGCACAGCTGGTTATATTGATATTATTTATATGGGCGGAGTTGACCACGTAATACGTATGAATATACAAAACAAGATATAAGATTAGAAAGTACTTAATTACACTTACTTTGGACCAAAATTTGAAATGAATGCAACGTTTCGATCCGTCTACTGCCGACCTTTTTCACGGCCTGATGTCCTATGTTGTGGCTCAGATTCTAGGGGAATAATCTGGTTGTAGATCGCGGGTAGGTAGTATCCCTTGTCTCGATTCATTTTCAGCTTGATGTAGATTCCCTGGCCAGGATATTGGTGTTGTCCAAGGACACTGGGCGTCCTGTGGCCAGGCAGTGGTCTCCTACCCCTGTAGGGTTATCTAGGTTCGTATGTTCCTTTAACCTCTGGCTGGTGTCCTGTGGCCAGGCAGTGGTCTCCTACCGCTGTAGGTTTATCTAGGTTCGTATGTTCCTTGAACCTCTGGATGGTGTCCTGTGGCCAGGCAGTGGTCTCCTACCCCTGTAGGTTTATCTAGGTTCGTATGTTCCTTGAACCTCTGGCTGGTGTCCTGTGGCCAGGCAGTGGTCTCCTACCGCTGTAGGTTTATCTAGGTTCGTATGTTCCTTGAACCTCTGGATGGTGTCCTGTGGCCAGGCAGTGGTCTCCTACCCCTGTAGGTTTATCTAGGTTCGTATGTTCCTTGAACCTCTGGCTGGTGTCCTGTGGCAAGGCAGTGGTCTCCTACCGCTGTATGTTTATCTCAGACCATTTCACTAATTTGACTAGATCGTTTTGTAAATGTTGTTCATCACCATCAGTGTTAACCTTTCTAAACATTGTTGTGTCATCTGCAAATTTGAGTACGTTACTTGTTATATTGTCGTCCACGTCATTGATATATATTAAGAATAATAAAGGTCCTAATACTGATCCTTGTGCTACCCCACTCAAAACTGATTTCCAGCTTGAAAATTCTCCATCTACTACAACACGCTGTTGTTCTGTCCAGTCAATTAAGCCGTCCACGATACCATGGGCTTTTAATTTAAGTAGTAATCTTTGATGTGACACTTTGTCAAAAGCTTTCTGAAAATCTAAGTAGATAATATCTACCGGCGATCTCTCGTCAATCCACTTAGTGATAGAAAGATACCCGAAGACTGTGTCTTCAGCAAACTGAAAGAAAGGCATAGATCAGTGGGAAGACAACGAGTCCGATGCATAAACGTCCTGACACTGCACCCCAAAGCTGCTCAGATCAATAGCACCACCTGGGAACGTGAGCCGCGACCTAATCAGCTTGGCGAGAGAGGCGTCAGGATGAGCCAACGCACGCACGTCCACCTACCCACCCACACACACGACACAACACCACCAACTCGGACTACGTTTTCCAATACTTTTGACAGAAAAACTGAGATTGGACACGTGATGGTAATTCTTTAGGTCATTTTTGCACAGTTTGTTTTTTAATAAGATGGTTTACAACAGTTTGTTTGAATGCGAAATTATGCGAACAATCTTTTCAGAGAAGTATTTTTTAAATGAGCTGCAGAGTTAAGTTAAGAGTGATCAGTCAGTGATTTATATTTTTTCCCGATGTTTTTATCGAATTTCACATCTAGCGGGGTTTTCCATAATTGTTGTGATAAAATGTATATAATAGTCAGATTTTACTTTTGACATCATATCACTGCATAGATGTTGTTGCTTAATGTAACGGAATGATCAAATGGAAAATGAGTTCGATGACGTTTCATTACAGGTATATGGTGGGGGTTGGGCCTCTATTACTGGAGGCCTGGTGGGACAAAGGACTGCCCCACCTTTGCTACTTCTACTTTTGTCATTTAATAATTGTTTCTCAATGAGCAACTTTGTATTGGCAACTAAGCGATGTCTCATTTGATATACATGTATTGTATTTTACTGTATTTTTCTTGATGAGCATGTTTGTGCTAGCTGCCAAGCTACTTTTTGAGTGATTCATATTATTTTCTGTTGGACCTTTACCAACAACCACTCTTTGTGTGTTCCTGTATCAAACGAGCTCAGGGTTCTGCCATTAAGCATCAGCAGGGTATAAATATCAATTGGCATCCATGACGGTGGAAAGTCGAACTTGTCTATCAAGGAGTGTATTTATTGTTTCGTAGTACTGATTAACAAGCTTGCTTAATGTAGATTTAGGTTGTATCAACATACCAGAATTGGCAACATCCTCATCAAGGATGTGTCTTTTAATTTTATTTATCGGTTGGAAAGTGGTAATTGTTCAGGTCTTGGACTTGGAGCTACAAGTAAATTGTTAAAGTATGGTGATCTGATAAATCTTCACTAGGAGATGTTTCTTTGATGTTATTGCAAGTAGCTCGAGTGATAAATCAATCTAGCTAATGACCACGGACATGCGCTGGACATGAAACATGTTGATGCTAAACGTGTTTGAAACATATCCATGAATGACCTAATACATTTTAGGATATCAAGTATTGATCAATGCATATCTACCTAACCTAACCTAACCTAACCTAACCTAACCTAACCTAATAATTTATTCACCATTTAATGCAACACATACAATCCGCACATATTTATTGTGTGATGCTTATAATCTATAAAATACATTCACGTTGTACGTTGTCACATCATTAAAACGACATTACTGATTTCAACACATGGACAGGGCCAGTAATCTATGCCGCCATCTGGTGTGAGTTCTGTCACAATGTGACAAATGTATAACGAGACAAATTATAGGATTGATTATTAATTTATTATATGCATTTCCTTATCAATCTTGTATCGCAACATATGCCATAATATATTAACAACATTCTATCAATATATTGAACTCAGTAATATCTGTATTTTATTAATATAGAAGTATATTACACTATCGTATGCTAATGAGGTGTCACACCACATTTTCAACATATTGCGGAGACACGGGTTTATATATCAAAGCTAACGAGTTCGTTAACGTACAGTTCGGTGTGTCGAAACAAACACAGGCATAAGTCTATAGCGCTTGGCAAGCCGCTATCTCGCCGGGATGTGGAGTTTCCTGGAGTACGGGAGGGATTAGGGTCCTGACTTATCGTTTCCCTTGAGATGCACGCACATTATCGACTGGGAGAGAATGTTAAGGACGTTTCATGCTAAAGGTTGTAGTTGCTCCGCTACTAGCCGCCGTACTACTATACGCCGTACGAAGTGACGGTTAATATGGTAGTTGGGGATCTAGGGCGTCAACCTCCATCCATATCTCTTTTGTTCTAAATACTAGTTAAACTAAAAAGTTCAAGTGAGCAATATCTTTTCCTTTGATTTTTTAAAAACAAATATGGTTATATGTTATACATGATGAGTTGTAATAATGTGCATCAAAGGGCTATAGCAACATGTAAAGTATGTTCTGGATGTAGCGCAATTGGATTTAACGGACAACATTTGGCGATCAACTTAATATACTTTATTTCAAGCTTTAACATACAAGGCAAATAAGACATCAGCAAAACACACAACTAAGCTTGAGACAATTAAGCTAGAGTAACCTCCAAAATGCATTAAGTAGGTTTAGATGTAACAAGATTGAACAAGCTTGCCATCCAAGGCAAAGGCCCAGGTGGCAAGTGGACAAGGAAGCAATTGGCTTACCGAGAGTATAACAGTTTTAATATATGTGTAATCCGCCCTCCTGAGATATGTGTCAATCTTGTTTTTAAGCATATTCACGCTGCTAGCAGTTACGCAATATATAGGTAATTTGTTCCATTAATTGATTGTCCTCTGTGGGAACAAGTATTTCCTGATATCCAATCTACAATGATCCTTTACTAATGTTTCCTTACGTCATCTAGTTTTGTTATCTTTTTTTGAGTGAGAAAAAAATATTTCTATAAACATTTTCATACCCATTAAATATTTTAAAACTTCAATTAGATCTCCTCTTAATCGCCTTGTCTCTAGGTTTGTTAAACTACATTCTTTCAGTCGTTCTTCATAGCCAAGGTCTCCCAGTTCTTGAATGATTTTAGTTGCCCTCCTCTGTATTCTTTCAAGCGTACATATATATTCTTACGGTATGGTCTCCAAGACATTATACAGTACTCTAAATAAGGCCTAACTATTGCTTTATATTGAGGTATAATTAGCTTTTTTCTTGTATGTTATATTTCTCCTAATCAATGCAACACTTTCATTACCATTTCAAGCTGTAATAACTCCTAAGTCTTTCCTTTTGGAATACTACTTAGAACATTATCTCCCATTCCATAGTTTACATCCAAGTTCCCGTGTCCTTTATGAAGGCATTTACATTTCCCAAAATTGAACAAACATCTGCCATTTCACAGACTATTTAACTAAATTGTCTAGATCGTTTTGTAAATGTTGTTTATCACCATCATTGTTAACCCTGTTAAACACTTGTGTGTCGTCCGCAAATTTCAGTACATTGCTTGTTAGAGTATCATTCAAGTTATTGATGTATATTGATAATAATAGAGTGATTTCTTCCAAAAAACATATTTGTTAAGAATGACGTCGCTTTTAGGAATCCATGTTGAGATGGATTTAATAATTTATGCCTAACAAGGAAGTCCACCACATGTTCTTTAATTAACCTTTCTAATAATTTACCAATCAGTGCTGTTAAACTATCTGGGCTGTAATTATCTGGCTTATTACTAAACCATTTTTAAAGTTGAACACTCTTGCATGTAGTATATTAATTTGTTCTGCTGTTTCCATTAGTGGTTTTTGAGGAATTTCATCCACTCCATGTGATTTATTGTCCTTCGTTGCCTTTATTTTCTATGCTATCATTTCTGGAGTTACAATTAACTGCTATAAATAGTCCGGTTTAGCCTCCTGAAATACGGATATGGAACTGGTAAAGAACTTGTATAATCTGTGGTGAACTCTGAACTGAAGAGAAGTTCTCGTCATTTCTCCGATCGTAGAACTTGGCGACTTCCACAAGTCATCGCCTTGACAATGCAGTAAGGCAGGTGGTGGATAACTGTCACGGAAATCGGCGGCCACACAGTTCAATGGCGGCCACACAGTTCAATGGCGGCCACACAGTTCAATGGCGGCCACACAGTTCAATGGCGGCCACACAGTTCAATGGCGGCCACACAGTTCAATGGCGGCCACACAGTTCAATGGCGGCCACACAGTTCAATGGCGGCCACACAGTTCAATGGCGGCCACACAGTTCAATGGCGGCCACACAGTTCAATGGCGGCCACACAGTTCAATGGTCGACAAAGTGTCTGTCTCCCAACAAGACATAACACGACTCTGTTCTGTGTAGTGTTGAAGACGAATCGAACATTCAGGTCGCGGCACGACCCCGGCGGACACATGACTTCACCGAGGCTCGACACTGAAAAGGATGTCATATCATAATAATTACATATACCATAAGTATATGAAAGCAAAAAAACAAATGAACAAGCAACGAACTAAGCACAGTCAGTACGTGTCACGTGTGTGTCACGTGTCTGACTAATTACAAATAGGGCCATTCACCATCTCTGATATTAAGGGCTATCTACTGACATCAATCAAACTCCATTTCAGAGATTGCATACGAGGCTTCTATAACCACGATACAGCACAACACCAATTTACTCATTTCTACAAAATAAAACAACTCCTAAACGTTACTATGCCACAACACCTTATAATCCCATTCACCCGCACTCGAAACAGTAATCCCAACAAAATTATACAAATACACGAATAAATATATATAAATATTCATTTTATTCCAGAGTCGTCAATGCCTGGAACCTACTCCCACCAAAAAATAATGAAACACCTTCAATTCATCCCTCTCTGATCTCAGCGTGCTGTGAGCATGTCTACTTTAGCTCCAACAGTCCACCCATCCGCATAACAAAGCCATCTGAATACACATACACGTATTATGTGCACTATTTTGACATAACGTTTCACATGTATGTGTGCACCACATGCAAACGTCTATGTTAATCACCAAAGGCCAAGTGCATATACAACAAATGTCCGGTCATATAACCGGATTCCTGAAACTTACTATACATGCTAAGTAGACATATTAATATAACTATAAGTGTATCTGATTAGACAACGCATACCTCCCGAGTAATATTCTCAAGACATTTGGGTCCAACTTTCAGCACAAACGTGTATTCTCGAATGAACGAAGCAGATCTTTACTACAGACATTGTCTCCATGGACGCATCTTCTGTTGCCAACCTTATTACACACTCGTTTTACGTCACCCAATTGTGAATGCGCGAATATGCCCGATCTCCCTTCGTCTGCAACGACACGCCCGTCCAACGTCACTTGCAACTTGCAACCAATAAACACCCACTGAATAATGGACGGTCTCGTGGGTAAGATCCCATCCTTAGCAAATAATTAATTTTTGCCATATAAAGATATAAACGCGGGTGAGTTTTCGTTACAAAAACCCGTAATACTGCTAATATATAATTCTCACATACATTCAAAGATCGAACATGCATACGTCAAATTCATAGTTCTGAAGCGAAAATACACCCCGCTGCTCAACATTGGAACATCCCAACGACACAACCGGCAATACGCTGGCCACTCGGAGTTGTTATGCAAAACTGGTACACGGACTGTTTAGAATGTTGCTGGTGTTACGCAATACCTGGTTGTAGTATAGTCAGTCAGCTAAGACGTCTTTCAGTAAACAGTCTACGCTCCATCTTAGATGTGTGGCTGCGCCTAGGCTCTATTAAATTCTCAGACCCATTGTTTCATGACATTGTATCTATACTATAGCCCATCGGCCAGCCTAGAATATTGGTACTAAAAATGGAACTAAAAAACGTTGGTACTAGTGTTTAGGGGTGCCCAAACTATGATAAAAATGTATTATTGACATTTCAATTCGGTAGTTTAAGCCCGCTATAAGCCATTTTCACTGTTCTTGAAGAAAGTAACAGTAAGCAATAGCATGAAGCATATAACCACTTGGAACTTCACTTTTGACCCAACATTACTGCAGGCATTGCTTTTTTGCACGTATGTGTTTAACGACTTCCTCACTGGCCCACTATTTCACTTATTGCTATTTATGTATGTGAAATGGGGGTTTGAAGGAGCTGTCAATGGTAAAACTGTCGTGTTTAACGACTTCCTCACAGGCCCACTATTTCAATTATTGCTATTTATGAACGTAAAATGGGGATCAAAATAAAGGCCCATATTTTGACCTAGAGGTCACTTACAACATGGCTTGATTACTTACCTTAAGCTGCTCCATACACAGGTCCATCATATTATTCCATGTTCTACGGACATATAGCTAATAAAAAAAGCCTTGTTCAATTTAGTTCGTTTTTATGGTACCAATTGGTCAAATGTTAGATACTGGCCCATGGCCTACTATATTAGTTCATTACCAGTTCCAGATATTACAATTTCAGGAGGCTACATCTGACTATTTAGGGCAGTTTATGGTAACTATAGAAATTGTAACGAAGAAAACAAAGTCAATGACGGATAATAAATCACCTAGAATGGATGGAATTCCACCAAAACTACTAATGGAGACAGTAGTATTCAAGTTGTCATTAAAAGAGGGAGTGGTTACTTTTGAATGGAAAGAACCAAAACCATTATTTAAAAAGGTTTCGAGAAATAAATCAGATAATCACAGACTGATGAGTTTAACAGTGATTTGTAAGTCATTAGAAAGGTTAATTAAAGACCATATTGTGGACTTCCTTGTTAGGTATAAATGATCCATCTCAAAATTGATTACTAAAAGCGAGGTCATGCTTAACAAATATGTTATGTTTTAGGAAGATATCACTAATTGGGTAGACGAGGGATCACCAGTAGACTTTCGACAAAGTGCCACATCAAAGATTACAGCTTAAATAAAATACGCATGGTATCGGGGATGGCATAATCGACTGGATAAAACTGGCTGACTGACAGAAGACAGCGTGTTGTAGTAGATCGAGAAGTTTCAAATTGGAAATCAGTTTTGAATTGGGTACCACAAGGATCAGTATTAGGACCTTTATTATTCTTAATATATATCAATGACTTTGAATACAATATAAAAAGTAACGTACTGAAATTTGCGGATGACAAAACGTATTTAGAAAGGCTAAAATAAGGTGATAAACAACATTTACAAAACGATCTAGACAAATTAGTTAAATAGTATGAAGAATGATGACAGATGTTATTAACTTTTGGGAAATGAAAATGCCTATACACAGCGTGGGTTATCTTCTTCTTCTTGGTGATGGTCATTATGTTCATTTAGCTACACTGAAATCCATCAGCCAAGTATTGCTCCACTCGTTTTATTAGTTTAGATCGTCTTGTAGTTCACTCATGTCAGTATCTGTCTTGCTCCACTCGTGTAATTAGTTTAGATCGTCTTGTAGTTCCCTCATGTCAGTATCTGTCTTGCTCCACTCGTGTAATTAGCTTACATCGTCTTGTAGTTCCCTCGTGTCAGTATTTGTCTTGCTCCACTCGTGTAATTAGTTTAGATCGTCTTGTAGTTTCCTCGTGTCAGTATCTGTCTTGCTCCACTCGTGTAATTAGTTTAGCTCGTCTTGTAGTTCCCTCATGTCAGTATCTGTCTAGCTCCACTCGTGTAATTAGTTTAGATCGTCTTGTAGTTCCCTCATGTCAGTATCTGTCTAGCTCCACTCGTGTAATTAGTTTAGATGTCTTGTAGTTCCCTCATGTCAGTATCTGTCTTGCTCCACTCGTGTAATTAGTTTAGATTGTACTTGTATCTGTTCCCTCGTGTCAGTATCTGTCTTGCTCCACTCGTGTAATTAGTTTAGATCGTCTTGTAGTTCCCTCATGTCAGTATCTGTCTGCTCCACTCGTGTAATTAGTTTAGATTGTCTTGTAGTTCCCTCATGTCAGTATCTGTCTAGCTCCACTCGTGTAATTAGTTTAGATCTCTTGTAGTTTCTGTCAGTATCTGTCTTGCTCCACTCGTGTAATTAGTTTAGATCGTCTTGTAGTTCCCTCATGTCAGTATCTGTCTAGCTCCACTCGTGTAATTAGTTTAGATCGTCTTGTAGTTCCCTCATGTCAGATTGTCTAGCTCCACTCGTGTAATTAGTTTAGATCGTCTTGTAGTTCCCTCATGTCAGTATCTGTCTGCTCCACTCGTGTAATTAGTTTAGATCGTCTTGTAGTTCCTCATGTCAGTATCTGTCTGCTCCACTCGTGTAATTAGTTTAGATCGTCTTGTAGTTCCCTCATGTCAGTATCTGTCTTGCTCCACTCGTGTAATTAGTTTAGATCGTCTTGTAGTTCCCTCATGTCAGTATCGTCGCTCCACTTAATTAGTTTAGATCGTCTTGTAGTTCCCTCATGTCAGTATCTGTCTTGCTCCACTCGTGTAATTAGTTTAGATCGTCTTGTAGTTCCCTCATGTCAGTATCTGTCTAGCTCCACTCGTGTAATTAGTTTAGATCGTCTTGTAGTTCCTCTGTCAGTATCTGTCTGCTCCACTCGTGTAATTAGTTTAGATCGTCTTGTAGTTCCTCATGTCAGTATCTGTCTAGCTCCACTCGTGTAATTAGTTTAGATGTCTTGTAGTTCCCTCATGTCAGTATCTGTCTTGCTCCACTCGTGTAATTAGTTTAGATCGTCTTGTGTTCCCTCATGTCAGTATCTGTCTTGCTCCACTCGTGTAATTAGTTTAGATCGTCTTGTGTTCCCCTCATGTCAGTATCTGTCTTGCTCCACTCGTGTAATTAGTTTAGATCGTCTTGTAGTTCCCTCATGTCAGTATCCGTCTTGCTCCACTCGTGTAATTAGTTTAGATCGTCTTGTAGTTCCCTCATGTCAGTATCCGTCTTGCTCCACTCGTGTTTAGATGAGTTTAGATCGCTCACTTGTAAGTTGCTTGTTAATGTGCGCTACCAAGGAATAAAACTAAGAGAAAGTAGGACGTTGTTGTAATGTGCGCTACCAAGGAATTTTCACCCAGGGCGATTCCAGGCTAACTTGTGCGATAACATTTTGAGGAGTACGGTGATCAAGCTGCTGGAAATTGGTGCGCCTTTTTTACAAAGAAACAGCGGGAATGCTGAGACCGAACAAAGGTTGATAAATGTTTATCTGTACTTATCGTTTCTTGTAATTTCTTGAAAAGGTGGCGTCGGTTGTACCAGAAGACTACAGTCCACGGGGTGGTGTACTTTAGAATATAGTTAAATATGCACATTGGTAGAAACTCAGAATTTATTACGCCGGTTGTGCATTTCTTGCGTGTGTGCGCGTATGCACTACGCCCATATGTATGCCTAGTGTCATGTCAATGTGCTATGGGTTGTTGTTGGGGTTGGTTGTGACATGTGACAACCCCAAATGTTATTTGACAACCTACCCCAACAACACATGGCATAAAACTATCTGTCCTGAATTAACATGTGTAGTGCAAATGTTTTTTTTGTTAGCCCCTTGAGAGCTCACAAGCAGTCCTACCGAACATGACAATCTCTTCAAACACAACTCAATACTACATTGTGCTGTATCATAAATATCAACATCTCAAAAGATTACTCACGGTATAAAAAAATGAGAACACGTCGCTAACTCGCCAACGTGTAGACGCGAAACAGAAATGTTCAAATCCCGCATGCAACCGCCATCTGGCGGAACAGATATAGGCAGAGTGACAACCAACCCCGGTCTCCCCTATGGCACACAAACAAATGTATTAGATACACCTGTCAGAATAATATTACTGATACAGTTGATACTCATTGCTTACATGACTTCTCGACAATTACATAAAGCAATACGTTCTTAGTACGCAAGAACAGAATCATAGGAAATTACTATGAAGCCCATAACATGACATCATCGGCAGTCTTATGAATCTTCGCGCATTTCTCGCGGTTTCCGCCGAACTAGGGGAAGGCAGTGTTGAACGAAGCAGATCTTTGAGCCATTTGTCATTCTTTTTGATGCCTAGGGCGCAATCACATTCATAAGTTAAAATGGTTTTTACTCACATAAACAACAATTATTAATATATCATTTTATACCTAGATAATGTCTAGCATGCATAGATAATTATATCTAGATGATTCAAATAGGGTTGGTAAACTTATCCCACACAAAGTGTTAGCCACAGTGCAGCGTAAGTTGCGTAAATGCTTTATTTGTATAATTTACGTAGGCTTTGTATACAAAAATCGTAACAGCTCAGCCAACACATCTACCCAAATGTGTACAACACGTCTCTGACAAGTCTACACGCGTAATTAATAAATCAACACACTTAATTTATAGACTGATAGGTAAATTGCAACCAGTGTAATTAACTGGTATTATGTTGCCTTGAAGTTATCTGATGTCTCAGTTTGCTCGGAAAAATTAATTCCTTTGTGTATTTTGAGGTAAAGAATACTCGTCTCCGTTCTTTAACCGCTGCTCAACAAAACTTCCTTTGGGTCTTGGGTGGTTCAATTAGCCCCGTTTCGACAATTAAGTTTATTTAATTAATGTCTCATTAATGCGTGAAGTGATATAAATAATCTTCTTCTCACTGCATAGTTAAACCATTTGTAAGTGGCACAAACAACAAAGTCTGGTCACGTGTAGTGATAGTTTATACACCAGCGGACATTAATCACAATTCGTAAAAGTTTCGAAAAACATATAAAAACATACTTTTAGCTCACATGTTCTGACCATTGTGACAACCGTAACCTATTATAATCCAATTTTGTTCTAATAACATGTTCAATCATTGGCTGGCACCATGTAACTGTTGCTGCTGTAGTTTTCTGGGAAACATGGGTGGCTCAACTAACCCAGCGGCTCAACTAACACTGCATTCCCCTACGTACTGTAGGGGAAGACAGTAGCGTTTGTAGAAGTTTCCGCTTATCTGCGTATTCGATTCCCTTCTATTGCATATTTTAGTTGTTATGCTTAAAAAGTCCAATATCATTCGACCGTATCCGATCAAAATTCCATGATGAACTATGCCCCCTCCAAGGACGGGTATGGACACCACGACAGTGATACCATGCATGAAGTTTAGGAGATCTGTACTTGTATGCATGCTATTAAAACACTGGATCTGTGCAAATATAATGTGGCTAAACATAAATATACTAGCTATATCCCAGATTCACTATTATATATACGGTATACAAGAAATCAAACGTATAAACATATATTTAAAAGCAAACCTACGGCTACATTTAAAATGTTTTATCGTGCATTTCTACAGGCTAACTCTGACCAAGTAATTGATGGGCAAATTCTAAATTACCTAATTAGTAAAACCATTACTCATTGTTCTCTGAAAATTGTCAGTTAACACTGAATAATTCTTAAGACACAAAGGCGGCATTGAAGAAAATGACCTAATTTTTTTTTTAAACAGATCAAAGTGAGAGCTCCATCAAAATTAAAAGTATATACGATAACACAACGTTGAGGACTTTAAAACATTTTTAAATAAGACACACAAAGTTGAGGATTTAAACCTTTCTAAAAAGAAAAACACAAGGTTTGCCGATTTCCTGTCGGTCTCCATCTCCATTTGCCTGAGTATGCTACAGTCTAATGCTTCATCGGCATAAGTATACTACAGCATAATGCTCCAAATGTATGAGTATGCTACAGTGTAATGCTTCATCTGCATGAGTATGTTACAGTATAATGCACCATCTGCATGAATATTCTATCATCTAATGTTCCACCTGCATGAGTATGCTACAGTCTAATGCTCTGTTTGCATAAGTATGCTACAGTCTAATGCTCTGTTTCATGAGTATGCTACAGTCTAATGCTCCATTTGCATGAGTATGCTACAGTCTAATGTGCCATCTGCATGATTATGCTACAGTCTAATGCGCAATCTGCATGAGTATGCTACACAGTCTAATGCTCCATCTGCATGAGTATGCTACAGTCTAATGCCCTGTTTGCATGAGTATGCTAGTCTAATCCTCCATTTGCATGAGTATGCTACAGTCTAATGCTATGTTTGCATGAGTATGCTACAATCTAATGCTATGTTTGCATGAGTATGCTACAGTCTAATGTGCCATCTGCATGATTATGCTACAGTCTAATGCGCAATCTGCATGAGTATGCTACACAGTCTAATGCTCCATCTGCACGAGTATGCTACAGTCTACTGCTCTGTTTGCATGAGTATGCTACAGTCTAATGCTCTGTTTCATAAGTATGCTACAGTCTAATGCTCCATCTGCATGAGTATGCTACAGTCTAATGCTCCATCTGCATGAGTATGCTACAGTCTAATGCTCCATTTGCATGAGTATGCTACAGTCTAATGCTCTGTTTCATGAGTATGCTAGTCTAATGCTCCATTTGCAAGAGTATGCTGCAGTCTGATGCTCCAATTGCATAAATATAATAGTGTAATACTCCATTTGCATGAGTATGCTACAGTCTAATGCGCCATTTGCATGAGTATGCTACAGTCTAATGTGCCATCTGCATGATTATGCTACAGTCTAATGCGCAATCTGCATGAGTATGCTACACAGTCTAATGCTCCATCTGCACGAGTATGCTACAGTCTACTGCTCTGTTTGCATGAGTATGCTACAGTCTAATGCTCTGTTTCATAAGTATGCTACAGTCTAATGCTCTGTTTCATAAGTATGCTACAGTCTAATGCTCCATCTGCATGAGTAATGATACAGTCTAATGCTCCATTTGTATGAGTATGCTACAGTCTAATGCTCCATCTGCATGAGTATGCTACACAGTCTAATGCTCCATCTGCATGAGTATGCTACAGTCTAATGCTCTGTTTGCATGAGTATGCTACAGTCTAATGCTCTGTTTCATAAGTATGCTACAGTCTAATGCTCTGTTTCATAAGTATGCTACAGTCTAATGCTCCATCTGCATGAGTAATGATACAGTCTAATGCTCCATTTGTATGAGTATGCTACAGTCTAATGCTTTGTTTGCATGAGTATGCTACAGTCTAATGCTCCATCTGTATGAGTATGATACAGTCTAATGCTCCATTTGTATGAGTATGCTACAGTCTAATGCTTTGTTTGCATGAGTATGCTGCAGTCTAATGCTCCATTTGCATGAGTACGCTATAGTATGATGTTCCACTTGTATGAGTATGCTATAGTTTAATGTTCTGTTTGCATGAGTATGCTACAGTCTAATGCTCCATTTGTATGAATATGCTACAGTCTAAACCTTCGTTTACATTAGTTTGCTACAGTCTAATGCTCCACCTGCATGAGTATGCTACAGTCTAGTGCTCCATTTGTATGAGTATGCTACAGTCTAAACCTTCGTTTACATTAATTTGCTACAGAGTAATGCTCCACCTTCATGAGTATGCTACAGTCTAAAGCTCCATTTGTATGAGTATTCTACAAACTAATGCTTTATTTGCATGAGTATGCTACAGTCTAATGCTCCATTTGTATGAGTTTGCTACAGTCCGATGCTCCACCTGTATGAGTATGCTACAATCTAATACTCCATATGTATGAGTATGTTACAGTCTAATACTCCATCTGTATGAGTATGCTACAATCTAATACTCCATCTGTATGAGTATGCTACAGTCTAATACTCCATCTGTATAAGTAAATTAGAGTAAAAGGTACGTTCTTATATAGCGCGGTATCCAGTTCGCTGGACCGCTCAAACCTGCCAAAGGTTCGAAGAGACCGCAGTGGGATTTGAAACCGGGAGAGAGTATGCTACAGTTTAATGCTCCATTTGTATTAGTATGCTACAGTCTAATGCTCCATTTGTATTAGTATGCTACAGTCTAATGCTCCATTTGTATGAGTATGCTACAGTCTAATGCTCCATTTGTATTATTATGCTACAGTCTAATGTTCCACTTGTATGAGTATGCTACAGTCTAATGCTCCATTTGTATGAGTATGCTACAGTCTAATGCTCCATTTGCATGAGTATGCTACAGTCTAATGCTCCATTTGTATGAGTATGCTAAAGTCTAATGCTCCATTTGTATGAGTATGCTACAGTCTAATGCTCCATTTGTATGAGTATGCTACAGTCTAATGCTCCATTTGTATGAGTGTGCTAGTCTAATGCTGCCGGCTGATAATGATGGAGCAACTGACATCACAAACTGTCTGCTCACTGGTGCTGGTAAAACACTAAACATTTAATGTCTTGTAAAAACACACCTTGTGTTGACCATAACAAACTACACAAGTTGTAATGTTGTCCTTGTGAACCAAATACGTTGCTGGTAAACCAGAGGAAATCACAGTTTCCAGTGAGAAATAGCCAAGAACCCAACAAAGTAGTTCTTTAAACATCTCAGGTCTTCTGGTCCACATTGGTCCCAAAATAAAAGTTAGTTCCAGTGTGCAGGTTCACTTACCCCAAAACACAACAACCCCGAGATTCTTGGCTAAACAAAACAAGATGGTGACACGCTATGAGTTTAATTCCAGAACTGATTTCCCACCTTGCACTGCTTGCATCAACTGTAACGAATCTTTGCCACTGAAGGTGAAAATCCCGATGTTTGTTTTCTTTGCATATTTTCCTTTTGGTGACCGGTGGTTGCCATTGGTGACAGCGCTGCACATGTGCACTCCGACCTCCATGGCGGTGATCTGACAACTGAAGTTCTGCAAGATAAATGCCAGATTCAGTAATTCTTCATTCATGCATTTCATTGGTTGCATAAAATCTCTACAGAAATTTTAAGATTGGCCCGTTTTTCAGGGTACAAACAAATTATCGATATTTATTGCTAATTAATCAAACTGGTGCAAATTACAGCCAAAATGTGTTAACAAAGTGCAATTTGTTAAAACTCCATCCTCAACTGATTTAGCTTATCGTAGATCTGGCTTGTTGATGTCCAAATATGCAGTGTGTGAATAGTCGCATCGATTTAATAAGCAAATGCCTATTTTTTTTAAATCGTTGAAATAATTTATTATAGGTGTTGCATCTGGTAAGTCGCAAAATAGTGGATATCCAAAATGGTAAATACTGTACATGTCGATATGTATAAACATATAATGGTCAACTTATATAAGCCAGTATTAAATGTGATTCATTAAGATAACTGAACAGTTGATGTGTCAGACTGGACACAGTTTACATTATATAACTTGATGTTTTTGTAATAGTAATGTGATTCGTTAAGATATCTGAATAGTTGATTGATTCATTAAAATACCTGAACAGTCATAGTGTTAGACTCGATACAGTTAGACTGGACACAGTTTATATATAACGTGATGTTATTGTAGTATTAAATGTGATTCATTAAGATAACTGAACAGTTGATGTGTCAGACTGGACACAGTTTACATTATATAACTTGATGTTATTGTAATATTAAATGTGATTCATTAAGATATCATAACAGTCATAGTGTTAGGCTGAATACAGTTTATATTATATAACTTGATGTTATTGTAATATTAAATGTGATTCATTAAGATATCTGAACAGTCATAGTGTTAGGCTGAATACAGTTTATATTATATAACTTGATGTTATTGTAGTATTAAATGTGATTCATTAAAATACCTGAACAGTCATAGTGTTAGACTTGATACAGTTTATATTATATAACTTGATGTTATTGTAGTACTAAATGTGATTCATTGAGATATATGAACAGTCATAGTGTTAGACTTGATACAGTTTATATTATATAACTTGATGTTATTGTCGTACTAAATGTGATTCATTAAGATATATGAACAGTCATAGTGTTAGGCTGGATACAGTTTATATTATATAACTTGATGTTATTGTAGTATTAAATGTGATTCATTAAGATATCTGAACAATGGATGTGTTAGACTGGATACAGTTGATATTATATAACTTGATGCTATTGTAATATTAAATGTGATTCATTAAGATATCTGAACAGTTATAGTGTTAGACTAGATATAGTTTATATTATATAACATGATGTTATTGCAATGTTTAATGTGATTTGAAGGACATCATAACTTTTTCTCAAGAAATTCAGTTGTTTTCACATGGAGTTGAAGCAAGCTGGATATTTTGAAAACCTTCGAAAGATATTTCTATGTTTTTTTTTTCACTGAGAAAACGTTTCAAAGCAACAGGCTTGGTTGCATAGTTGCCTCCAAGCAACCAGGTTCATGAACATGGTCTCAACTTACTATATATGACACCCTGGATGATCTTCCGCTTCTCGTTGTCACTAGATGGCACCAGAAGCACCAATGCCATAATCAGGTTTGTCGTGGCCAACACAGCAACTATCTGTGCAGAGATAAGATTTGAATGCCAGGACAGCCAATTTGAAACTACACCATTCTCAAGTGTATTGACCTGGGTCCATATTCAACAACAGATTTCCACAAACAACAAAACATGAGAACATTGGCATCATTCTGAAAAGGAGAAATGACTCGGCCGTGCTTTCAGAGTGACCAATCACATGTCAGTGAAAATAGCCTTGACCTTCGCCCCAGCAGGGAAGACGAAAAGGTCCAAATCAAAAACAATGCCGAAACGAGCGAAGGAAGAACTGAAGGCTGCTGGGCTGACATGGGACACAGTGGCAAGGAGAGCCCAAGACAGAGAGAACTGAAGGCTGCTGGGTTGACATGGGACACAGCGGCAGGGAGAGCCCAAGACAGAGAGAACTGAAGGCTGCTGGGCTGACATGGGACACAGCAGCAAGGAGAGCCCAAGACAGAGGGAACTGAAGGCTGCTGGGCTGACATGGGACACAGCGGCAAGGAGAGCCCAAGACAGAGAGAACTGAAGGCTGCTGGGCTGACATGCGACACAGTGGCAAGGAGAGCCCAAGACAGAGGGAACTGAAGGCTGCTGGGCTGACATGGGACACAGCGGCAAGGAGAGCCCAAGACAGAGGGAACTGAAGGCTGCTGGGCTGACATGGGACACAGCGGCAAGGAGAGCCCAAGACAGAGGGAACTGAAGGCTGCTGGGCTGACATGGGACACAGCGGCAAGGAGAGCCCAAGACAGAGAGAACTGAAGGCTGCTGGGCTGACATGGGACACAGCGGCAGGGAGAGCCCAAGACAGAGAGAACTGAAGGCTGCTGGGCTGACATGGGACACAGCGGCAAGGAGAGCCCAAGACAGAGGGAACTGAAGGCTGCTGGGCTGACATGGGACACAGCGGCAAGGAGAGCCCAAGACAGAGGGAACTGAAGGCTGCTGGGCTGACATGGGACACAGCGGCAAGGAGAGCCCAAGACAGAGGGAACTGAAGGCTGCTGGGCTGACATGGGACACAGCGGCAAGGAGAGCCCAAGACAGAGGAACTGAAGGCTGCTGGGCTGACATGGGACACAGCGGCAGGGAGAGCCCAAGACAGAGAGAACTGAAGGCTGCTGGGCTGACATGGGACACAGCAGCAAGGAGAGCCCAAGACAGAGGGAACTGAAGGCTGCTGGGCTGACATGGGACACAGCAGCAAGGAGAGCCCAAGACAGAGGGAACTGAAGGCTGCTGGGCTGACATGGGACACAGCGGCAAGGAGAGCCCAAGACAGAGGGAACTGAAAGCTGCTGGGCTGACATGGGACACAGCAGCAAGGAGAGCCCAAGGCAGAAGGAACTGGCAAGAACTTGTGCGAACCTTTATGTCACACCTGGACGAGGATTACGTATGTAAGTTATTCAACAGTTATACAAACAACTTGTGGAAGGATATAAATAGCAATTTCGTCAAAGCGTTAAAAATGTATTTAGAAAAGTCAAAGAACACAGAAGTCAGCAAAGTTGACACAATTATGTAATATTGTGTGTCTAAAAGATCTGACAAATGACAAGTCAAAGTTGACACAAATATGTAATATTGTGAGTCTAAAAGATCTGACAAATGTGTCAAAGTCAAAGTTGACACAAATATGTAATATTGTGTGTCTAAAAGATCTGACAAATGACAAGTCAAAGAGTTGACACAAATATGTAATATTGTGAGTCTAAAAGATCTGACAAATGGCAGATCAAAGTTGACACAAATATGTAATATTGTGAGTCTAAAAGATATGACAAGTGGCAGATCAAAGTTGACACAAATATGTAATATTGTGAGTCTAAAAGATGTGACAAATGTCATGTCAAAGTTGACACAAATATGTAATATTGTGTGTCTAAAAGATCTGACAAGTGGCAGATCAAAGTTGACACAAATATGTAATATTGTGAGTCTAAAAGATATGACAAATGGCAAGTCAAAGTTGACACCAATATGTAATATTGTGAGTCTAAAAGACCTGACAACTGGCAAGTGAAAGGTACAAAGTCTGATCGTTATAAAGTATTATTGTAAAATCATGCCATAAAGTTTAAATCAGAAATATTTTTACATTTTGACCCACACAAGTGTGTTTTAGTGAACTACCATTTTGTTTTATAATTTGACTGTTATTTATTTAATTCAAAAGTTTGGGAGGAATGTCATGTTGAATGGCAAGGTCGATATTCATAAACAGATAATGGTCAAATTAAATTTGTTTAAATGTGCTTCACTAAAACACATTTGTACAGTGAAGATGTGAGAATATATGTTTAGACTATGTAATATGATTTTACACTACCATTGATCAGACCTTGTATCTCTAAAGGACCAATATTCAAATTGTCTTGCTGCCCTACAAATCCTGGATGACTTAATTTAATCCCCCAGTTTTCCTTTATTTTATTTACAAACAAAATATGAAGAAGTCACAATAAACATGTTCTATATACGGACTTGGGATTTGTAAATATTTTATAAAAAAAAAAATGTTGGCGTGATAATCCAAGTATATCCTCGACTCATTCAATCAGATCTATTTTTGGGGGGATTATTTGAATTTTTTACAATTCACAAATCCAGTTCTTCTATGTCCAAATATTCGTGGTTGGTCTAATCTTTTAAATGTGTGATTTTTTTAAAATCATTGAAAGAATTGACTTTAGTGATTAGATCTGGTAAGGCTCTAAATAGTGGATATCTAAAATGGTAAACACTGTGTGAGTCAATGCGAATCATGGGCGTGACTTCCATCTTCTCGCCAATCATATGACAAAGTTATGAAATTTCATCGTGATTTTTCAGCGTTTCCATTTTCACTTTAATTAATGTTTGAGTAAACATTAAGTAATTTAATAGTTTGTCTCATGATTTCACAAACAAAATATACAACAGTTGCGCTAACGAGCTAGCATATTGCAGTGGATAGTAGGTACATTTGATTTTTTTGCAAAATGAATTTGAAATAAGACTAGTGAAAACACTGAATTGAGGAGGGAACTTTAATCTAATTGAGGGGGGACCTTTAATTGAATTGAGGAACCTTTAAGATAATTGAGGGGGGACCTTTAAGAGAAATGAGGGGGACCTTTAAGAGAATTGTGAGGGACCTTTAAGACAATTGAGGAGGGACTTTAGGAGAATTGAGGAGGGACCTTTAATCAAATTGAGGAGGGACCTTTAAGATAATTGAGAGGGGAACCTTTAATCTAATTGAGGAGGGACCTTTAAGATAATTGAGGAGGGACCTTTAAGATAATTGAGGGGGATCTTTAAGATATTTGAGGGGGACTTTAAAGAGAACTGAGGGAGATCTTTAAGAGAATTGAGGACGGACCTTTAGGAGAACTGAGGGGATCTTTAAGAGAATTGAGGGACCTTTAAGAGAATTGAGGATGGACCGTTAAGAGAATTGAGGAGCAACCTTTAACTAACGCTGCCAATCTGTACAAACTCACGTGAATGTGAATATATTCTTTACTCAACAAGAATTATTCAATATAATGGGTGAACTGTTTACTGCAATGATTCAATATAAACAAATTCCCTAAAGTGGGGTGTCTACCCGTTTGGGGAATCTTACCTGTCGAAGGTCATCTTTAACTGATTTGTTATTCTCTGCACTATGGACGTTGATCTGGAGCGATTGTAGTGCCCTCTCTATGTTGTCACGGTCAATCTATGACAGCAAAATGTCTTGTGCTGACAAACTCTGTAACGTAATCAGACTTCATTATTGACCTGCCACAGCGTCATCTTTTTCAAAATGCGACCATCATATTTATTTATTTATCGACCTAACTAACATCAACAATCATCAAATAGAGTAGCTTTGTTCATGGATTCAGCAATTTTAATCAGCCACCTGTCAAGCTATGCAATACGGCCGCCCATCAATTACAGGCTGGGATTGAATTCCTGGCTATTATTCTGTGATACTATTGCAATCAGGGCTGTAAGCTAACACTGGCCCGGTGGCCAATGGCCTGTACTATCGCAATCAGTGCTGCAAGCTAACAATGGCCAGGTGGCCAATGGCCTGTACCATTGCAATCAGGGCTGTAAGCTAACACTGGCCCAGTGGTCAATGGCCGGTACTATCGCAATCAATGCTGCAAGCTAACACTGGCCCGGTGGCCAATGGCCTGTACTATTGCAATCAGAGCTGGAAGCTAACACTGGCCCTGTGGCCAATGGCCGGTACTATCGCAATCAGGGCTGAAAGCTAATACTGGCAAGGTGGCCAATGGCCTGTACTATTGCAATCAGGGCTGAAAGCTAACACTGGCCTGGTGGCCAATGGCCTGTACTATTGCAATCAGGGCTGAAAGCTAACACTGGCCCGGTGGCCAATGACCGGTACTATCACAATCAGGGCTGAAAGCTAACACTGGCCCGGTGGCCAATGGCGTGTACTATTGCAATCAGGGCTGTAAGCTAACACCGGCCTGGTGGTTAATGGCCTGTACTAATGCAATCATGGCTGCAAGCTTAATGGCCTGTACTAATGCAATCATGGCTGCAAGCTAACACTGGCCCAGTGGCCAATGACCTGTATTATTGCAATCAGGGCTGTAAGCTAACACTGGCCCGGTGGCCAATGGCCCGTACTATTGCAATCAGGGCTGCAACCTAACACCAGCCTGGTGGCCAATGGCCTGTACTATTGCAATCAGGGCTGTAAGCTAACACTGGCCCGGTGGCCAATGACTTGTATTACTGCAATCAGGGCTGTAAGGTAACACTGGCCTGGTGGCCAATGACCTGTATTATTGTAATCAGGATTGCAAGCTAACACTGGCCTGGTGGCTAATGACCTGTATTCCTGCAATCAGGGCTGCAAGTTAACACTGGCCCGGTGGCCAATGACCTGTATTATTGTAATCAGGGCTGCAAGAAATGGATAAAATAAAATAAGTGTTTTTGGAAAAGCAGGTTGAAGGAGAGAAATAGGTACACATAAAATAGCGTCCTCTTTATGTCATCATGGTCAATCTTTGACAGCAAAATGTCTTGTCCTGACAAACTGTATAACGTAATCAGACTTCATGATTGACCTGCCACAGAGTCATCTTTTTCAAAATACGACCATCATATTTATTTTAGGACGGCCATAAAATTGTTAAGAGATGACTACGACTCGGAATTAGTTTATTGATTGATTTGAAATCAAATAATTTTCAAAATACCTTGTAAGGATTACCATTAAAACATAAAATGTCACTAGCATGGGAACCACCCATTAAATAAACACAAACTCAATATGATGCAACTGTATAAGACGGCCAACAGCCCCACCTACTGGCTTGTCTAGTACTATTTTGCTGCATCAGATTCTCGTCAAATAGTTCACTATAAAATTGTAATTTTCTAGATCCTAAAGATGCATTGACCTGTGCTGAGAACAACAACTGATCCATGCCAGTTCAAGCCAGTGCAAACCAGTTTTTAAACCAGCAGGTCTGCGCTTCACCACAACTACCTTTTCAATGGCTTGAGCTTCTTCCACCCATAGTGTCCTCTTCTGGCCAGTACTTGTCCACTGCCGGAGACGGTCAAGTTGTGACCTTAAGCTTTTCCCATTGGCTATTGCCTACAAAGTCATTGAAGTCATTTTGGATCAATATATCAAGGTGACAAATCATTTTATTGTTAGAACAGTGCACTAAAGGACAACTTGTTGACATTGCTTGACAAACAACACTAAACAAGACGAATAAGATGGATTTTGTTTAATACTAAACAGACAAGATATTGATAGGAATGTTATCTTCAAACTGAAGGTAGACGAACTAGAGGGCATGGAGTAATCTTAATAAAAGTACAGTGTAAATTAGGAGTAAGAAAGTATTCCTTCTCATGGAATGGAACACGCTGCTTACTGATGATGTATCAATTTGGAAGTAGTGAGAATATATTTAAAAACATGATTAATCTGACAGCGTAAACAGGATATAAGTGTTAAATATCAATATGCAATTACACTTATACATTTGATACAAGTATTACTATAATCGCAGCAATTAATTATTATTACAATCTTAACCTAACAAATGCCCAATCAGAATTCATACCCACCTGCCTTGCTGGCGCGCCTGTCATGGCTATTACCCTTTTGGTACCTTGCGTTATACCCAGGAAGATGGTTACCACTAGCGCCCCCAGGTGGCCCGTGTTGTCAACATGTCTGAAGAATGAGATTATACAAACCCATTGTGTACGAGTGGATAAGTTATTATCTTGTTAGTCTCTTGTATTTTATACACAGATGCTATTGATATTACAGTGAAACAATACATCAAATTATAGATTATTAATTTTATTTATTTATTGACCAACATCAACAATCATCAAATAGAGTAGCTTCGTTCACAGATTCAGCAGTTTTAATTAACTACCTCCAAAGCTACGCAATACCGACGCCCATCAATTACGAGTTGGGACAGTTTTCCTGGCTCTTCACTATTTTGTGATACTATTGCAATCAGGGCTGCAAGCTAGCACTGGCCCGGTGGCCAATGGCCCATACCATCGCAATCAGGGCTGCAAGCTAACACTGGCCCGGTGGCCAATGGCCCATACTATCGCAATCAGGGCCGCAAGCTAACACTGGCCTGGTGGCCAATGGCCTGTACTATTGCAATCAGGGCTGAAAGCTAACACTGGCCCGGTGGCCAATGACCGGAACTATCACAATCAGGGCTGAAAGCTAACACTGGCCCGGTGGCCAGTGGCGTGTACTATTGCAATCAAGGCTGTAAGCTAACACCGGCCTGGTGGTTAATGGCCTGTACTAATGCAATCATGGCTGCAAGCTTAATGGCCTGTACTAATGCAATCATGGCTGCAAGCTAGCCAATGGCCGGTACTATTGCACTTGGGCCAGTTCTGTCTGTCAGGTCACCAGCCCATGTGGCTTTTGTATCCTCCAATATTGCAATTTTTAACACTTTTTATATTCATTCATAAAAAAGTTCAATAAATCTCATCCTGAGTTCTGATATAGCAACTGAACCACTCTGGTGATAACCGGATAAAGGAAAACACGGCAGTTAGCAATGAAGAGGCATTGGTATGTCTGGGCTTGGGGCAAGTTGACTAGATGAGTGACACTTGAATAGAAAATATGAAACCGATTTACCTACAATACCTGGTAATTAACAAGACATGGATAAAATAAAACAGGTGTTTTGGGAAGAGCAGGTTGAAGGAGAGAAATAGGTACACCTAAAATAAATCCCAAATAGAAATATCAGTGGGAAAATGGAAGGAACAATTAAAGAAAGCCACAGATAGTGGGAATATTTAAAGATCCACTTACGATCCTCCACAGAGTTCAACCGAGTGCTGTAGGCCGAGTTCACTTTTTGGATCCGCCAGCAGTTTGTTGACAGGGACACCGAGCGAAACCACACAGACGGAGGTCGGATAAACCTATGGGGGAGAGGTGGTTACATTAGTGTTGTTCCGATTAATCGATTTAGTCGATGATTGACTGGTTCATCCTTTTGATCAATGAATTGATCACAATCTTGTATGATTGATCAGTTTTGATTATATTCATTCTGAATGTCATTCCCCATCGATCCATGACTTATTTGTCAGAGAATCACAGAGATTGTGACAAGAGAGTGTGAACGAACATTGCAGGAAGATAGAAAACTTCTGATTGGCTATTCTGCCCCTTTCTCCTTGTTACTGACCAATAAAAGCCTCCGTATTATTAACCAGTGACATTTATCAAATATATTGATTAACTTTTATGATCAATCATTAACTGATTAGATAATCCAATGATTGATGATATTTACCAATTCCCAACACTAGTAGACATCCATATGATTCCTACAAGTCCGCGGGAAGTGTGGAAAACCTTAAGAAAGTTTGGGAAGTCCTCAAGAAGTGTGGGAAGCCTTGGGAAGTGTGGAAAACCTTAAGAAAGTTTGGGAAGTCCTCAAGAAGTGTGGGAAGCCTTGGGAAGTGTGGAAAACCTTAAGAAAGTTTGGCAAGTCCTCAAGAAGTGTGGGAAGCCTTGGGAAGTGTGGGAAACCTTAGAAAAGTTTGGGAAGTCCTCAAGAAGTGTGGGAAGCCTTGGGAAGTGTGGGAAACCTTACAAAAGTTTGGCAAGTCCTCAAGAAGTGTGGGAAGCCTTGGGAAGTGTGGGAAACCTTAGAAAAGTTTGGGAAGTCCTCAAGAAGTGTGGGAAGCCTTGGGAAGTGTGGGAAACCTTAGAAAAGTTTGGGAAATCCTCAAGAAGTGTGGGAAGCCTTGGGAAGTGTGGGAAACCTTAGAAAAGTTTGGGAAGTCCTCAAGAAGTGTGGGAAGCCTTGGGAAGTGTGGGAAACCTTAGAGAAGTTTGGGAAGTCCTCAAGAAGTGTGGGAAGCCTTGGGAAGTGTGGGAAACCTTAGAGAAGTTTGGGAAACCTTAGAGAAGTTTGGGAAGTCCTCAAGAAGTGTGGGAAGCCGGACCAGGGTGACCACTGAGTAGGGTGACCACTGATCAGCCCCAGGACACTATTGAACAACAACCAACAACAGCCCCAGGACACTATTGAACAACAACCAACAACAGCCCCATGACACTATTCAACAACAACCAACAACAGCCCCATGACACTATTCAACAACAACCAACAACAGCTCCAGGACACTATTGAACAACAACAGCCCCCGGACACTGTACACAAATCAATACTAGCCACAGGACAACAGCCGTACATGAACTAGTCTCACCCCTTTATAAAGGGAGTAAGTAAAGGGATAACAGCTGGGATGGTGCAGCCGTACATGAACTAGTCCCACCCCTTTATAAAGGGAGCAAGGAAAGAGATAACAGCTGGGATGGTGCAGTAGTACATGAACTAGTCCCACCCCTTTATAAAGGGAGCAAGGAAAGAGATAACAGCTGGGGTGGTGCAGTAGTACATCAACTAGTCTCACCCTTTTATAAAGGGAGCAATGAAAGAGATAACAGCTGGGGTGGTGCAGCAGTACATAAACTAGTCTCACCCCTTTATAAAGGCAGTAAGGAAAGGGATAACAGCTGGGATGGTGCAGTAGTACATCAACTAGTCTCACTCCTTTGTAAAGGGAATAAGGAAAGGGATAACAGCTGGGATGGTGCAGTAGTACATCAACTAGGCTCACTCCTTTGTAAAGAGAATAAGGAAAGGGATAACAGCTGGGGTGGTGCAGTAGTACATCAACTAGTCTCACTCCTATATAAAAGGAGTAAGGAAAGAGATAACAGCTGAGGTGGTGCAGCCGTACATGAACTTGTCTCACTCCTTTATAAAGGGAGTAAGGAAAGAGATAACAGCTGGGGTGGTGCAGTAGTACATGAACTAGTCTCACTCCTTTATAAAGGGAGTAAGGAAAGAGATAACAGCTGGGGTGGTGCAGTAGTACATGAACTAATCTCACTCCTTTATAAAGAGAGCAAGGAAAGAGATAACAGCTGGGGTGATGCAGTAGTACATGAACTAGTCTCACTCCTTTATAAAGGAGGCAAGGAAAGAGATAACAGCTGGGGTGGTGCAGTAGTACATGAACTAGTCTCACTCCTTTATAAAGGGAGTAAGGAAAGAGATAACAGCTGGGGTGGTGCAGTATAACATGAACTAGTCTCACTCCTTTATAAAGGGAGTAAGGAAAGAGATAACAGCTGGGGTGGTGCAGTAGTACATGTACTAGTCTCACTCCTTTATAAATGGAGTAAGGAAAGAGATAACAGCTGGGGTGGTGCAGTAGTACATGTACTAGTCTCACTCCTTTATAAAGGGAGTAAGGAAAGAGATAACAGCTGGGGTGGTGCAGTAGTACATGAAGTAGTCTCACTCCTTTATAAAGAGAGCACGGAAAGAGATAACAGCTGCGGTGATGCAGCAGTACATGAACTAGTCTCACTCCTTTATAAAGAGAGCAAGGAAAGAGATAACAGCTGGGGTGGTGCAGTAGTACATGAACTAGTCTCACTCCGTTATAAAGGGGGCAAGGAAAGAGATAACAGCTAGGGTGGTGCAGCTGTACATGAACTAGTCTCACTCCTTTATAAAGAGAGCAAAGAAAGAGATAACAGCTGGGGTGGTTCAGTAGTACATGAACTAGTCTCACTCCTTTATAAAGGGGGCAAGGAAAGAGATAACAGCTAGGGTGGTGCAGCTGTACATGAACTAGTCTCACTCCTTTATAAAGAGAGCAAGGAAAGAGAAAACAACTGGGGTGGTGCAGTAGTACATGAACTAGTCTCACTCCTTTATAAAGAGAGCAAGGAAAGAGATAACAGCTGGGGTGGTGCAGTAGTACATCAACTAGTCTCACTCCTTTATAAAGAGAGCAAGGAAAGAGATAACAGCTGGGGTGGTGCAGCTGTACATGAACTAGTCTCACTCCTTTATAAAGAGAGCAAGGAAAGAGATAACAGCTGGGGTGATGCAGCAGTACACGAACTAGTCTCAATCCTTTATAAAGGGAGCAAGGAAAGAGATAACAGCTGGGGTGGTGCAGCCGTACATGAACTAGTCTCACTCCTTTATAAAGAGAGCAAGGAAAGAGATAACAGCTGGGGTGGTGCAGTAGTACATGAACTAGTCTCACTCCTTTATAAACAGAGCAAGGAAAGAGATAACAGCTGGGGTGATGCAGCAGTACATGAACTAGTCTCACTCCTTTATAAAGGGAGCAAGGAAAGAGATAACAGCTGGGGTGGTGCAGCAGTACATGAACTAGTCTCACTCCTTTATAAAGGGAGCAAGGAAAGAGATAACAGCTGGGGTGGTGCAGTAGTACATGAACTAGTCTCACTCCTTTATAAAGGGAGTAAGGAAAGAGATAAAAGCTGGGGTGGTGCAGTAGTACATGTACTAGTCTCACTCCTTTATAAAGGGAGTAAGGAAAGAGATAACAGCTGGGGTGGTACAGTAGTACATGAACTAGTCTCACTCCTTTATAAAGGGAGCAAGGAAAGAGATAACAGCTGAGGTGGTGCAGCCGTACATGAACTTGTCTCACTCCTTTATAAAGGGAGTAAGGAAAGAGATAACAGCTGGGGTGGTGCAGTAGTACATCAACTAGTCTCACTCCTTTATAAACAGAGCAAGGAAAGAGATAACAGCTGGGGTGATGCAGCAGTACATCAACTAGTCTCACTCCTATATAAAAGGAGTAAGGAAAGAGATAACAGCTGAGGTGGTGCAGCCGTACATGAACTTGTCTCACTCCTTTATAAAGGGAGTAAGGAAAGAGATAACAGCTGGGGTGGTGCAGTAGTACATGAACTAGTCTCACTCCTTTATAAAGGGAGTAAGGAAAGAGATAACAGCTGGGGTGGTACAGTAGTACATGAACTAGTCTCACTCCTTTATAAAGGGAGTAAGGAAAGAGATAACAGCTGAGGTGGTGCAGCCGTACATGAACTTGTCTCACTCCTTTATAAAGGGAGTAAGGAAAGAGATAACAGCTGGGATGGTGCAGTAGTACATCAACTAGGCTCACTCCTTTGTAAAGAGAATAAGGAAAGGGATAACAGCTGGGGTGGTGCAGTAGTACATCAACTAGTCTCACTCCTATATAAAAGGAGTAAGGAAAGAGATAACAGCTGAGGTGGTGCAGCCGTACATGAACTTGTCTCACTCCTTTATAAAGGGAGTAAGGAAAGAGATAACAGCTGGGGTGGTGCAGTAGTACATGAACTAGTCTCACTCCTTTATAAAGGGAGTAAGGAAAGAGATAACAGCTGGGGTGGTGCAGTAGTACATGTACTAGTCTCACTCCTTTATAAAGGGAGTAAGGAAAGAGATAACAGCTGGGGTGGTGCAGTAGTACATGTACTAGTCTCACTCCTTTATAAAGGGAGTAAGGAAAGAGATAACAGCTGGGGTGGTGCAGTAGTACATGAACTAGTCTCACTCCTTTATAAAGGGAGTAAGGAAAGAGATAACAGCTGGGGTGGTGCAGTATTACATGAACTAGTCTCACTCCTTTATAAAGAGAGCAAGGAAAGAGATAACAGCTGGGGTGGTGCAGCAGTACATGAACTAGTCTCACTCCTTTATAAAGAGAGCAAGGAAAGAGATAACAGCTGGGGTGGTGCAGTAGTACATGAACTAGTCTCACTCCTTTATAAAGGGGGCAAGGAAAGAGATAACAGCTAGGGTGGTGCAGCTGTTCATGAACTAGTCTCACTCCTTTATAAAGAGAGCAAGGAAAGAGATAACAGCTGGGGTGGTGCAGTAGTACATGAACTAGTCTCACTCCTTTATAAAGGGGGCAAGGAAAGAGATAACAGCTAGGGTGGTGCAGCTGTACATGAACTAGTCTCACTCCTTTATAAAGAGAGCAAGGAAAGAGATAACAGCTGGGGTGGTGCAGTAGTACATGAACTAGTCTCACTCCTTTATAAAGAGAGCAAGGAAAGAGATAACAGCTGGGGTGGTGCAGTAGTACATGAACTAGTCTCACTCCTTTATAAAGAGAGCAAGGAAAGAGATAACAGCTGGGGTGGTGCAGCCGTACATGAACTAGTCTCACTCCTTTATAAAGAGAGCAAGGAAAGAGATAACAGCTGGGGTGGTGCAGTAGTACATGAACTAGTCTCACTCCTTTATAAACGGAGCAAGGAAAGAGATAACAGCTGGGGTGATGCAGCAGTACATGAACTAGTCTCACTCCTTTATAAAGGGAGCAAGGAAAGAGATAACAGCTGGGGTGGTGCAGCAGTACATGAACTAGTCTCACTCCTTTATAAAGGGAGCAAGGAAAGAGATAACAGCTGGGGTGGTGCAGTAGTACATGAACTAGTCTCACTCCTTTATAAAGGGAGTAAGGAAAGAGATAACAGCTGGGGTGGTGCAGTAGTACATGAACTAGTCTCACTCCTTTATAAAGGGAGTAAGGAAAGAGATAACAGCTGGGGTGGTGCAGTAGTACATGTACTAGTCTCACTCCTTTATAAAGGGAGCAAGGAAAGAGATAACAGCTGGGGTGATGCAGCCGTACATGAACTAGTCTCACTCCTTTATAAAGGGAGTAAGGAAAGAGATAACAGCTGGGGTGATGCAGTAGTACATGAACTAGTCTCACTCCTATATAAAGGGAGTAAGGAAAGAGATAACAGCTGGGGTGGTGCAGCCGTACATGAACTAGTCTCACTCCTTTATAAAGGGAGTAAGGAAAGGGATAACAGCTGGGGTAGTGCAGCCGTTTATGAACTAGTCTCACCCCTTTATATAGGACGCAACGAGTAAGCACACAGTATCTTGATGGAAACATATAGTGGTTGAGTACTTTTAGACTGTCGACTATCCCTCGAATTCCTTGGTGTTGAGACCAAGACCTCGGTCCTCAGTCAGGTCCTGGAGGATGTGGACTGGCACATGGACCCCAAACCATCCCCTCTCCAGTTCTAGGATCTGGTCCCCTGGAACAGAAGGACCATCACCTGGTTACTACACCTGCCACTATGTGACACCACACATGCACAGTAGTATTGCCATTGTCCACTGAGTGGCACTACGTATATACTAATACTGTCATTGTCCACCAGGCGGCACTACATAGTATCAACTGACAGTCTGACTGTTCTGTTTAATTTGAATGTTTCGCCTGAAATATCATGTCTACATTGCATGCTGAATGGCAAGTTTAATATTCAGACATATATATTTTTTATTTTATGACTTTCAAAAGCCACTTTCAAGACAAGATCAAATGTAAGCGTTTTGAAGCCTTTTTAAATTCAAGACTCCACACATGCCAACATATGTACCAGTGAGACAGGAAACAGGCCCGTATTTGTTGAGGGCCTTCGCAAGGGCCTTATTACCCTCAGCTATAATCTGCAAGTAGCGATCCTCCTCTTCGTCTATAAATGCCTGTCTGTAACACAACCTCTCACCTTTACAAACAAGCTTCGAGTTGATTTCAGGGTTTACAAGTAACACACACAAAGTAATAGGCATAGTAGGTATTTTCTGTATTTTTTACATTACAAGTATTTTATAAACATTACCTATGAAATAACTCAATTTGGCAAATGTAGCCCGCTTCCGTGTTTTAAAAGTTGGATAACTGTCATTAATTTATAAACACATTTCATACGCATAATACGTTGAACATTTCAACTTGTGTAGTATATAAGCAAAAGTTTATTTGATGCAAACCAAAAATCTAGTTGTATCATCCTCAGTTGAGTCAGTGGATGTGATAGTGATTTGAAATATAAATAATGCCTGCGGTATCCACCAGGGGTTGACTTACGTAGAAACCGCCGGGGATACGGGGATGACTGAACATTACTAACTTTTCAAAAGCAACAGGTTATCTACATCACTATTATTGTTTGTTATTGTTGTTGTCGTTACTGTTGTCGTTGTCCTTGATGTTGTCGTTGCTGTTGTGTTTTATTACAAACCTCTGCAGGATTCCTCTATACTTCTGGGAAAGCTGCACCCTGAAACACAACATTTGCAGTTTTAAGGGCCGCTAGACCTGAAGAGAAGAGGAAAGGTAACACTTGGAAATATAAGAGTACATATTTTGGATCACTGACAATCAGAAACATGACTTGTCTAACCAGAGTTGCATGAACCTACATGCACACGCACGCACGCACGCACGCATACACACACATAATTATGTAGTTTCCAAAGTTCATGCAAACATTAATTTACCCATCCATGCATGTGATTTCACATACGATCTTGACATTTATTACCGCTGATTCTATCATGTGCAGTATTTGGAATCAAACAAATAAAATAACGCTTTCATGTGAACGAGAAGCGCCACCTGCCTGTCGGTGTCAGTAACAAACACAATGGCTTGGTTTGAATCAGTCATTTTGTTAAACTTACCAACTGTCACATGGGAAGGAAGTTAGAAATGTACACGGATGAGACTCTAATGGTAAAAGTCGTTGGTGCCTTCTGCCTGATGTCAATGCCAGGGGAAGTCAGGGGTCACCTCAAAACACTGATGTATGACACTGCACAACATTGGTTTTGTTGGGGGGTTAGCATTTGCTTTGTTGAAAGTTAGGAGTTGTTTGGTTGGGGGGGTTAGAAGTTGTTTTGTTGGGGGGTTAGAAGTTGTTTTGTTGGGGCGTTAGAAGTTGTTTTGTTGGGGGGGTCAGCAGTTGTTTTGTTGGGGGGTTAGCAGTTGTTTTGTTGGGGGGTTAGCAGTTGTTTCGTTGGGGGGTTAGAAGTTTTGTTGGGGCGTTAGCAGTTGTTTTGTTGGGGGGTTAGCAGTTGTTTTGTTGGATGGTTAGCAGTTGTTTTGTTGGGGGGGTTAGCAGTTGTTTTGTTGGGGGGTTAGAAGTTTTGTTGGGGGGGTTAGCAGTTGTTTTGTTGGGGGGATAGCAGTTGTTTTGTTGGGGGGTTTAGCAACTGTTTTGTTGGGGGGGTTAGCAATTGTTTCACTTAGCGCTGCACATTGATGTTTTAAACACATCAATATAAGATAACGAATTATTTTTTTAAAGCGCACATCAGACAGTCCTGTGCTGATGGCTGAGTATGAAGGGTATGTGAAGGCAACAGCACGAACTGATGAGGAAACTTTCACAGGGTAGTTAAAGTTTGATGGAGTGGCGGATTGAGGGGAAAGGACAATGTTGTGATGTACATTTTTGTTCTGAGATCATCCCCAAAAGACTCCACCCAGGGGGTAAATGCGTAACCTGTAGAGGACTTGATGCCTTACTGCAGGCCTCCAGAAACGACTGTTGTACACTGTTATGGATGCAATGATATTAATGGAAACAAATAGCAGACATAAAGGGGTGATATCTGATTGGGTATAGGGAACCAGAATTGTAATCACTATCTGGTATATAGAAACCCCGCCCCCAAATGATTCACAGTTGTGTCAGTATCTGGAGCCTCTGTATCAGCTGTTGACATTTCATAGCATGTTCAGCAGTTCTAGCTTTGTTGACATATCACAGCATGAGTCAGCTGTTCTAGCTTTGATGACATTTCATAGCATGCTCAGCAGTTCTAGCTTTGTTGACATTTCACAGCATGAGTCAGCTGTTCTAGCTTTGTTGACATTTCACAGCATGAGTCAGCTGTTCTAGCTTTGTTGACATTTCATAGCATGCTCAAATGTTCTAGCTTTGTTGACATTTCACAGCATGCTCAGCTGTGCTAGCTTTGTTGACATTTCACAGCACGGCCAGCTGTTCTTGCTTTGTTGACATTTCACAGCATGCTCAGCAGTTCTAGCTTTGTTGACATTTCACAGCATGAGTCAGCTGTTCTAGCTTTGTTGACATTTCATAGCATGAGTCAGCTGTTCTAGGTTTGTTGACATGTCAAATACCAAATACAAGTAACCCTGGCATTTGAAGGTTTCAACTTGGGTTGGTCATCATCTGTAGATGGGCGACTGTTTGGGGGCTTAATATAATTGACCTACGAATGTGTATATACCTATTAATAGTATGTAATATGTGTGTATATATATATATGTATATATATATATATATACATACATAATGTAAATAGACAAATGTGCAATATCATATTAATGTTCAAATAGTGCAATATCACATCCATGTGCTAACAATCTGTTTCTTTTGTCTGATCATCACACACTATTCAACCTTTTCCATTGTTTCTTTTCTCTATCATTTCATTCAACTACACTGTCTACTTTATCGTCCATGCTGCATCTCACTCTGATAAATAGTTCCATCAATTATCTACACACATTGTCTTCTTTCTGTCTGACTATCGCCTTTCCCTATTACTGCCAGGTGTTTGCACTTTATGTTAATAGGTTGACATGTGTTCGGTGAACTGCAGCGCATCAGCCAGACAACTCAAGTGACACATCAACACTTTAGTGTCTGCCATATAATGTGTTCACGTGCTGTACATGCATGGTAACATCTAAGCACACAGGTATATTATACATGTGTGCTTAGATGTTACCGTGTATGTACAGCACGTGAACACAATGCATGCACATGCATATACACACCATACATATTAGTTAGAATATTAGTACATTATAGTAATATATGCCATATTGAGAATATTTTAATTAGTGCACCATGTACATTTTTACATTAGTGTGTTCTGTGTTTTACATGTTCACTGTTGAAATGTTTTACATTAGGGTCATTCTGTGTGAAGTCAAACAATAGTAAAAAAGAATTATTGATGTCCTTATATTTAAACCCAATGTCTGTTCCATATCAGTTTTGTGCTAGCATGTAGAAATGATATCCAATAATAATTAATTTAGTATGTATGTTGTGCCAGGAGTTATGTTATTAGTATTAGACTTTATTTTTGAACTGTCTATTTTTGTATTGGTTTTCGCATGCTGAAAATATGTCATTGGAGAATTAATTTAGTATGATGGGCCAGGATTTCAGTTATTGGTATAGTAAGGTATTTAGACACATATTTTGGTATATTCCATGTGCATGAGTTCGTTTTAGCATGTAGAAAATATTTCGACTCATAATTAATTTAGTATGATGTGCCAGGATTTCCGTTATTAGTAGAGCAATATATTTAGAAACATCTTATTAAGAATGTTCCATGCGCACCATATAATATAAATGTGTAATACTGTCTATAGAAATGTATACAATTACCAACATATTAGCACGTATATTACATCAGAGCATGATGGATTGAGCCCATTTTTTATTAAACCGCCTTATTAGTCAACCCTAATATGTTCTGGTGTAACCGGGTTTCAGTTGTGTATTATGTATTCAAGGCATCCATCCATCTAAATTGTATTTATGCATGGTTAATAAAACTATCTTGGTTGTTCACTACAATGTTGCTTTGTGTTCATTCAAACACACGTGCGCGCACACACACACACACACACACAAACACACACTACATATATCGGTAGATACATATAAAATGTCTATATATATATATATATATATATATATATATATATAATCACTTTCAGTATTATTTATTGCTCCCTACAATGTGACATGCACACAGTTTTTTTATTATAGCTCAAAAAAATTCAACACCAAAGAGTCGGCCTGTTGTACTTCTAGAAGTTTGCTAAAAATACGGCTCAAGTATGTTTAGAACTGAGTGCTAAACATACGGCTTACGTATGAAACAACGAAAGCAGTGACTAAAAATGCTCATGCACACACACCCACACATTACATATACTTGTAAATTCATAAAAAGTCGGTATTAATTATCGAAGCCATTAAGTACTGCTCCCTCCAATGTACACATCTTTAATTATAGCTCACAGAAAATGCAAGACCAAAGTGCCTGCTTGCTGGACTTCTACAATTTTTTTTTTAAATACGGCTCACGTATGTTTAGAACTGAATACAAAACGTACGGCTCGTGTATGAAACAACGAAAGCAGTAACTAAACATACGGTTCACGTACGTTTAGAACCGAGTGCTAAAGATACGGCTCACGTGTAAAATTACGCGCATGCGCTCAATGACTGCCGTACTTCTAGAATTTAAGCTAAAAATACAGCTCACGTAACCGGAAATCCAAATATATGCGCATGCACAGAATGACTGCCGTACTTTTAGACTCGAGGTCTAAATATACGGCTCACGTACGCGTAGCCGTAATTTATATACCTTGTACACATGTACTTCTAAAGGTTTTTTGTGAATAAAAACATGTTTATTAAGTTTCAACTTAACGAGAATCCATACTGCGTTGTTTAAAATGACCCTAGACCGGGTTCTAACTATTGACCCCCATTGAACTTACCCTGTATAGCCTTCGGTCGTTCCAGGCCCAAAGACGACAGTTTGGGCGTGGTTGTCGCCATAGCAACCCCACGTCCAGCATCAGTCCCCTTCTGGTCAGTGTCATTGTAAGTCTACCCATAAATAAGTAAAATAGTTGTAAATGTAAGTCGTACACACACAACTGGTACAACAGCCAATTATCTTGGGAAATCTTGAGGAGTACACGGGATTGAATTTTGGTGGATTTTATATTTGTCTAAAGCGTGGAGTATTGATCGGATAAGTATTATTATTGCGTGTATATTAAACATAAACTTACAAGAGTCCTTGTTTAGTCAATAGTTGCTGTTAAAATTTAGCTATAGAAGTAATTTAGGGTAGTTTATATCGTAGGTCTCCGAGGACTCGGTAGCGCGAGCGATAATTAAGGGTTGTTGTTTTCAGTTGATTGGGTACATAATACGAGACATAATATTATTGTAAATAATTTAGTACATATTAAATATTGAAAACCTGAATATTTTGTTTTAGCAACATTTATTGTTAAAAGTTAGCCGTAGGTAGTAATTCAGTGTTATTTAAATAAGGTCACTGAAATTTCGTTAGCGCGAGCGATATTACGTTTTGTTAGTCAGCTGTTACATAGAAAGTAAGTTGCAAGGCAGTAGCTGTAAATTTAATTAAGACATAAGTAACAAACTATAAAGTGTGTATTACAACACAAAAACAGTCTTTGTGAAGACTACCTAGTATAAATTGATTATAAACGGATTATAAACAAATACAAATTTAATTTCTAACATGGCGCCGTGCAAACGCCAGGTAAAGGCAAAACGTAATTTGGTATGTTCTAGCTGCGATAGCTGGATAGACTTTGCAAAGTCCGGGTGTGTAAATTCGTGGGCGGAGGTGCAGGCGGATGATTTCCATTTCGTGTGTAGGGGGTGTACTACAGTGAGATATCTGCAGGAGCAGGTGATTGAGCTAAGGCGTATGATTTTGATGATGACAGGGCAGGGTGAGACAGAAGTGAACAGAGGTGGTGAGAATGGTGAGAGCAGAGGTGGTGAGACCGAGGAGAGCAGAGGTGGTGAGACCGAGGTGAGCAGAGGTGGTGAGACCGAGGAGAGCAGAGGTGGTGAGACCGAGGAGAACAAGGAGAGCAGTGGCAATGTGAGGGAGAAAGCTGGTAAGAAGAAGAAAGATGACAGAAGGCAAAGAATGCAACAAAAGAGAGGTAAGCGGGTGAGTGGAGAGGGATTGCCAGGTGGTAAGACAGTAAAGGTTGATGATAGGAGAGAAAGGGGGCATACTAGTAGTGTGCAACAGGAAAGGAGCTTTGCCGATGTAGTATCACAGGGAAAGCGAGGAAAGCTCGGGTATTTATGGGGGATTCCATCATTAGGAAAGTGGATAAAATTGTAAATAGAGGAGATGACATAACAGTATGCCTACCAGGGGCAAAAGTAGAGGATATAGCAGAGAAGGCAGGACAGGTCATGGGTGGTGGCACGGGAGGTGCTGTTCTCGTGCATGTGGGAACGAACAATGCAGATAAGGAGGGAACGTCAGCCATCATTGGTAAGTACAGGAGGTTGATCAAGACACTCAAAGAGGCACGAGTTGGGCAGATCGTATTGTCGGGATATTACCAATAATGGGAGGCAGGGGTGAGGAATATAGGAACTGTAGAAGGATGGCGATCAACACACAGGTACAGAAGGTATGTATGGAGGAGGGAGTAGGCTTCGTAGACATGTGGTTAAACTTTGTGGGAAGAGGTGACTTTTTCATGAGAGATGGACTTCATCTGACAGGGAAGGGCGCTGCAGTTCTTGCGTGTGAGTTTGTTAGAGTTGTCGACGAGGGCACAGGTACCATAGATTATTTAAACTAGATGCGCAGGGGGAACTGACAGAGAAAACTCAAAGGAGTACTACTACAAATACACATCCAAAGAAATGTTCACCAATAATTTCAGACAATGAACTTAAATGTGTATGCTTAAATGCCAGGAGCATAGTAAATAAAAAAGTGAGTTAGACATTATGGTAGCAGATATTGATCCTCATGTAATAGGCATCACAGAATCATGGGCAAATGAAGATATAGTAGATGCTGAGTTAGCACTGACAGGCTATGTAATGTTTAGGAAGGATAGACGAGAAAGAAGGGGAGGTGGAGTAATTTTGTATATTAAAGAATCTATCCAAGCATATGAAATTACTCTGAAAAGTGAAGCAGATAGTGTGTAAGCAATTTGGTGTAACATAGTTACCAGGAACTCAACACTAACAATAGGAGTTGTTTATCGTAGTCCTAACATAGGAGAAGAGGAAGATGTAAAATTACAAAAGGCAATAAGGGAGGTGAGCAAGGGAGAATGTGTTATAATGGGTGATTTTAACCATGGCCATATACAATGGGAATCATTAGAGAGTGCTGGAGGGGACGACCATCAGTTTCTACTTCTAACACAGGATTGTTTCCTTACTCAACATGTCTTGGAACCAACCAGAGGTGGGAATGTGTTAGATTTAATTTTGTCTTCTCAAAATGAATTAGTTGACAATGTTAAAGTACACGAACCTTTGGGTTCAAGTGACCATAACCAAATCCATTTTAATATAAAAGTAAAAACAGGGAATACATATAAAAAACAATGGAGGAGGAACTTCAACAAAGGCAGATATAAAGTGATGAGAACATATCTAGCAAATATAGATTGGAATAATTTGCTGAAGAACAAGACAGCAACAAAATGCTGGACTTGTTTAAAATATGAGATTGAGGGCATTATTGAGAAATTTATTCCATTAAGAAAACAAGGGAAAAGATCCAGGAAAAAACACCTGTCAAAAGAAGCTATTAGAAAAATTGCTCACAAACAGATGCTGTGGAAGGTCTATAAACACACTGGAAATGTAGAAGACTACACCAACTACAAAGAGGCACTTAACCTAGCTACTACTGAAATTAGAAAATCTAAAAGAACCTTTGAACAAAAATTGGCAGGTAATATAAAAATGACAGCAAGAGTTTCTATGCTTATGTAAGGAGTAAACAGAAAGTTCGAGATAAGGTCGGACCACTGGAAAGCAACAGTGAAAACGTAATTTCAGATGGGTTCCAAATGGCAGAGGTCCTGAATGAGTATTTCAGCTCAGTTTTACCACAGAAGATATCAGCTCACTTCCAGTTCCATTAACTAAATTTGAGGGCAATACATCAGAATATTTAGGGCAGTTATTTGTAACTCCTGAAATGATAGCAAAGAAAATTAAGAAGATGAAAGATAATAAATCACCTGGAGTTGATGGGATACCACCAAAACTGCTAAAGGAAATTGTTGATCAAATTAGTACACCACTTGCAAACTTATTTAACTTGTCACTAGAAGAAGGAATAGTTCCTTCAGAATGGAAAGAAGCAAACATTACGCCGCTGTTTAAGAAGGGATCGAGGAAGAAGCCAGAAAATTACAGACCAGTGAGTTTAACATCAGTTGTATGTAAATTACTTGAAACATTAATTAGAGACCACATGGTGGAATTCCTCATAAAACATAAATTAATAAATACATCTCAACATGGATTCCTAAAAGCAAGGTCATGTCTAACCAATCTCTTATGTTTTTTAGAAGAAATTACAAAGTGGGTAGATGACGGGTCACCAGTGGATGTTGTCTACTTAGATTTTCAGAAAGCTTTCGATAAAGTGCCACATCAAAGATTGTTACTTAAACTAAAAGCCCATGGTATAGGCAATGATGTAATCAACTGGATAGAAAAGTGGCTTACACACAGAAGACAGAGAGTAATAGTAGATGGTAAGATTTCAAACTGGAAATCTGTTTTGAGTGGGGTACCACAGGGATCAGTGTTAGGCCCTATACTGTTTTTAATATATATAAATGATTTGGAGGATGACATATCTAGCAAAGTACTCAAATTTGCAGATGACACAAAGGTATTCAGAAAGGTTACTAATGATACAGATAAACAAAATTTACAGGATGATCTAGAAAAATTAGTTAAATGGTCAGAAAAATGGCAAATGTTATTCAATTTTGGGAAGTGTAAATGTATACACATAGGACATGGAAATATGGATGAGGAATATAAAATGGGGGATGCTGTACTAGGTAGAACCACACAAGAAAAGGATTTAGGAGTAATATTTAATGCTGACATGAAAGTTTCAGAGCAATGTGGGATTGCTGCTTCGAAAGGAAATCAAATTCTAGGCCTAATTAGGAGAACTATCACGTATAAGGAGAAACATCTAATTGTACCCCTGTACAAAGCAATAGTTAGACCACATTTGGAATATTGTATTCAAGCATGGAGGCCATATCGTAAAAAAGACATAGATAAGCTAGAAAGAATACAACGAAGAGCAACTAAGATGATTCCAGAATTAAGAGACCTTAGTTACGAAAGTCGCTTATTACAATGTGGTTTGACAACACTAGAGACCAGGAGACTAAGAGGAGACCAAATAGAAGTGTTTAAAATAGTGAACGGTTATGAGGATGTTGATAAGAATATGTTCTTCAAACTTAAAGAAGGCAGTAGAACCAGAGGACACAAAGCAGCATTAGTTAAGGAGCAGTGTAGGTTGGACATGAGAAAGTACTCATTCTCACAGAGGGTGATAAATGAATGGAACAAACTGCCAAACGATTGTGTTAATGCTAGTAGTGTGAATATGTTTAAAAATAGAATTGACAGATATCTGATAAGGGCGGGCTACACATAGATGTGAAAATTGTTGGACTCTCGATAAGCCAATGGCTTCCTTGTCCACTTGCCATCTGGAACTTGTTCGAGATGGCAATCTTGTTAAATCTTGTTAAATCTAGATAGGGCTCGTGATAACAAGTTAACATATTATCGCCCATTCGCAGGGTTTTTTCGTTTGCTAGATAGCTTCATCTTTAAGATTTCGCAAAAAAAACTTTCCCGTCGTTTCCGTTACGTTCAATACCCAACTACCAGCACGTCCAAATATAGTGTCATAGTGACATTCAACCGTTTCGCTTCGCATAACAAGACGCGAAAGCCAGGCGAAACATTTCACGTTTCCTGCCAATGAACCGGGTGTTTACCAACTCGTCCCAATATCAACTCACGAAACGAAGCCAACATTTCCACTTATTTCCACCACTACACCCCAAAACAATTCAATACAATAACAATACCGTATATACAAGTGGACATGGGAAATGGATAATTTTAGGTAAAACCGAGTCAATAAGCCTTGGAGAGAAGGTCGACTCATATCCGGCAGACGAAGCAGAAAACTTATCAATTTTTATTTGAAGGGTAAAAAAAAATGCTAACAGATCGTTGTATTTACACTAAGTAGCCATACTAACTATAAAATCGGCCGAATTAGGACCTTTTTGACAATTCCCCCAAATGCTTGCTATCTTTAAGGTGAGATATTAATTTGCCAGAACAATATTATTTCACTAATAACCTGTATTTTTAATATCATCTGTGCACACACAGTGCAGATGATATTTCTGGTTTGTGACAAATGCAGAGCCACTCACGCCGAATCTGTTTTCCAGTCGACGTAACAAAATAAAGTGATCGATTGTGTCAAAAGCAGCATTTTTGGCATATGGCAAATAATCATGAGAATCTTTTAGGTATGTAACTGTTCATTTCAAATT
This sequence comes from Lamellibrachia satsuma, assembly GCA_033239005.1. Taxonomy (NCBI): domain Eukaryota; kingdom Metazoa; phylum Annelida; class Polychaeta; order Sabellida; family Siboglinidae; genus Lamellibrachia; species Lamellibrachia satsuma. The sequence continues at coordinate 9,196,439 of BSQZ01000003.1, read as the reverse complement.
ATGTCAACCACTCATGGACATACGTATACCACATGTAATCTTAACTGATGAGTCCTGTACACTATGGTGACAAATTATGTCAGCCACTCATGGACATACACATACCACATGTAATCTTAACTGACGAGTCCTGTACACTATGGTGACAAATTATGTCAGCCACTCATGGACATACACATACCACATGTAATCTTAACTGATGAGCCTTGTACACTATGGTGACAAATTATGTCAGCCACTCATGGACATACACATACCACATGTAATCTTAACTGACGAGTCCTGTAAACTATGATGACAAATTATGTCAACCACTCATGGACATACACATACCACATGTAATCTTAACTGACGAGTCCTGTACACTATGGTGACAAATTATGTCAACCACTCATGGACATACACATACCACATATAATCTTAAATGACGAGTCCTGTACACTATGGTGACAAATTATGTCAGCCACTCATGGACATACACATACCACATGTAATCTTAACTGACGAGTCCTGTAAACTATGATGACAAATTATGTCAACCACTCATGGACATACACATACCACATGTAATCTTAACTGACGAGTCCTGTACACTATGGTGACAAATTATGTCAACCACTCATGGACATACACATACCACATGTAATCTTAACTGATGAGTCCTGTACACTATGGTGACAAATTGTCAGCCACTCATGGACATACACATACCACATGTAATCTTAACTGATGAGCCTTGTACACTATGGTGACAAATTGTATTGTTATAGCATATTTAAAACACCAAAAGAAACACAAAGTCCATACATTTGACAAACATCTTGTTGACATTCGACATACTCCTCATCACTATTCTGGGTTGTCTATTGCAAGAGCCTTGGCAAACAATTATCAACACATTTAAATGTTCGTTCTTTCAGAAGAGACACCAAAGTCTTTGATCCTTTCTACCCGGTGTTTATGCTGGGGTGTGGACAAAATGGTTGACGTCCGATTGGACCAATGATCAACATTTGATTGGAGCAATGATCGACAACATCTGACTGGACCAAAAATTGGACTGGCACGCACACATATTTGCCTTCCACATTTCCCACAAAGTAATGAAACAGCTCTGGCATTTATAGGTCCTACTTTTTTTTATGTCGCTGATTTTACTGCCCATGCATGTAAAGGAGATTTTGCTACAGCTTCCCTCCTAAAGAGACTTATGGAGCGACTGACCCTTTTTGACCGACTCTTTTTTACAAGCACCGACTGGTTGGACAAGTGATCAACATCTGACTGGCCAATGATCAGTAATGTCCGACTAACCCAAATAACTGACGTCTGATTGGACCAATGATTGATGTATGACTGGACTAATGAACGACATCTGATTGGACCAATGATCAACATATCATTGGACCAATTATCGTTGTATGATTGGATCAATGATCAAATCTGATTGGACTAATGATCAACATCTGATTGGACCAATGATCGACATCTGATTGGAACATTGATCAATGTCTGATTGGGCCAATGATCGACATCTGGTCTTCATCTGACTAGACCAATTCAACATGACTGGACCAGTGATAGACGTCTGATTTGACCAATGATTGACATCTGGTTGGACCAATGATCAATGCCCAATTGGTCCAATCTTAGTATTATGTACGGAGATACAATCATATAGTAAAAAAACTGCACACATACACACCGGCACACACACATATTTGAGTTCAGCTGTCCTTAGCCTGGTAGACAACTTGATCTGCTTTGCCTTCTACATTTCCCACAAAGTGAGGAAAACAGCTCTGGCTTTTTTAGATCCCAGCTTTTATGACTTCTTACGTGCCTCTTATGTCGCTCATATTATTGTCCATATGTGTGAAGGGATTCTTCAAAATTTCCCCTCCTGATGGGACTTATGGAGTAACCGACCCTATTTGACAAGGACTTCAGCCTAGCTCATTGCCATTTGGCGAACAAATACCGGTACACTATGGTATTTTAGCATGTGTTCTGTCTAAAAAATAATGATGTTTTGCCATTCAACAGTATTGTCTCCGTTGTGTTGATTAGGGGTGGACAAAACATGCTGTGTACACAGTAAATCAGCGTTTCTCAACCGGGAGTCCTCAGACCACGGGGGGACGCAGACAGCTGTAGATGATTAACTAACCCTATAGAAGGAAACCCTGAAATAAACCCATGGGGCAATATCTTAAAAGGACCCCACTGAGTCATTACCCATGTCCAGATAATGTACATAATAAATATCTCTTTTATAATATACTTTATTTGACCATTTATAAACAAAAGAATTTGTTATGAAATATATTATTTAACATCAATATATGTACATCATCAATGCTTATATAATTATAGACTGTACATTAACTACATATATAGTTGTACATTATCATAGCACAAGCAGAACATTATACACTGTAGCATTGAGTGAACATCAACTTGTTGATATATTTATAATAACTTAACTGTGTACACAGATAAAATCTACACAACCAGACGTGTACACAGATAAAATCTACACAACCAGACGTGTCAACAACCAGTTTTTCAAATGTTTAAACTATCTACCACTCTACCACCTTCGAGCCAAAATCTACAGCCAAACAGCAATTTCAAGTGTATGAAATAAGTTTATGCATTTTGAATCCAAATATACCGCAAGAGTACGATTTAATGTAGAAAATGAACCAGGAAATGCACCCGGATTATGTAAACATATCTTAAAATTAACAGTTTCTTTCTTCCAACAGGAGGGAAACCCCTTCCACACTTCCCCACTGCTGCGTGCCTTTGTCAGATCTTTCTTCCAACAGGAGGGAAACCCCTTCCACACTTCCCCACTGCTGCGTGCCTTTGTCAGATCTTTCTTCCAACAGGAGGGAAACCCCTTCCACACTTCCCCACTGCTGCCTGCCTTTGTCAGATCTTTCTTCCAACAGGAGGGAAACCCCTTCCACACTTCCCCACTGCTGCCTGCCTTTGTCAGATCTTTCTTCCAACAGGAGGGAAACCCCTTCCACACTTCCCCACTGCTGCGTGCCTTTGTCAGATCTTTCTTCCAACAGGAGGGAAACCCCTTCCACACTTCCCCACTGCTGCGTGCCTTTGTCAGATCTTTCTTCCAACACGAGGGAAACCCCTTCCACACTTCCCCACTGCTGCGTGCCTTTGTCAGATCTTTCTTCCAACAGGAGGGAAACCCCTTCCACACTTCCCCACTGCTGCGTGCCTTTGTCAGATCTTTCTTCCAACAGGAGGGAAACCCCTTCCACACTTCCCCACTGCTGCGTGCCTTTGTCAGATCTTCATATTTACCGTTCTCACATCACAAAAGCGGTAGATGTACAACTTGTTGTGCACAGTCACTTGGCACTTCTCTAAAACCAGGATAAACAAGTTGCTGATATTCTCTGGAATCATACAACATAGAACTACTGCAGACTGTGCAGTCTATAGCCACATCACACGACAGCACTACAGATTACAACTATAGCTGTCTACTTTCTGTTTTGTTAAATATTAATTACATTAACGTAACGTAAATGAACATGACCACATATTTACAACTGACAAATGTACTTTTATGCAATCACAACATGTAAAAAAACTGGAAATGCACCTGTGGCCGAGGAATTACGTCTGGGACATTGTAAAATGATCTTTCATATAATGTCTGATGATGTATGTCAGAGTACAATGATATTTCATGTAATGTACAACGATCTCTACAGTGTACAACAATGATCTTTCATATAATGTACAATGATCTATATGCATATAATTTAGAATGATCCTTCATATAATGTACAATGATCTTTCATATAATGTACAACGATCTCTTCTACAGTGTACAACAATAATCTTTCATATAATGTACAATGATTTATGTTAAAGACTAGCAAACTGAAAGAAAGGCATAGATCAGTGGGAAGACAACGAGTCCAATGCAAAGCCATCCTGACGCTGCACCCCAAAGCTGCTCAGATCAATAGCACCACCTGGGAAAGTGAAGCCGTGAACCAATCAGCTTGGCGAGAGAGGCGTCAGGATGAGCCAACGCATGCGCGCCCACCTACCCACCCACACACACGACACAACAACACCACCAACTCGGACTACGTTTTCCAAACCTTTTGACAAAAAACTGAGATTGGACACATGATGGTAATTCTTTAGGTCATTTTTGCACAGTTTGTTTTTTAATAAGATGGTTTACAAGAGTTTGTTTGAATGCGAAGTTATGCGAACAATCTTTTCAGAGAAGTATTTTTTAAATGAGCTGCACAGTGTGACCAGTTAGGAGTGATCAGGCAGTGATTTATATTTTTCCCGATGTTTTTATCGAATTCCACATCTAGCAGGGTTTTTCATAATTGTTGTGATAAAATGTATATAATAGTCAGATTTTACTTTTGACATCATACCACTGCATAGATATTGTTGCTTAGTGTAACGGAACGATCAAATTGAAAATGAGTTCGATGACGATGACGTTTCACTACAGGTATATGGTGGGGGTTGGGCCTCTATTACTGGAGGCCTGGTGGGACAAAAGACCACCCCACCTTTGCTACTTCTACTTTTGTCATTTAATAATTGTTTCTCAATGAGCAACTTTGTATTGGCAACTAAGCGATATCTCATTAGATATACATGCATTGTATTTTATTGTATTTTTCTTGATGAGGATGTTTGTGCTAGCTGCCAAGCTACTTTTTGATGATTCATATTATTTTCTGTCGGTACAATTATTAAATGACCTTTACCAACAATCACTCTTTGTGTGTTCCTGTAGCAAACGAGCTCAGGGTTCTGCCATTAAGCATCAGCAGGGTATAAATATCAGTTGGCATCCATGACGGTGGAAAGTCGACATCCTCATCAAGGATGTGTCTTTATTTTATGAATATAGAAGTATATTATATTATCGTATGCTAGTGAGGTGTCACACCATATTTTCAACATATTACGGAAAGACAGGTCTATATATCTAACTGAGAGGAACCTTCAAGAGAATTGAGGAGGAACCTATAAGAGAATTATTGAGATTATTGAGGAGGAACCTTTAAAATAATTGAGTAAGAACCTTTAAGATAATTGAGGAGGAACCTTTAAGTCAACTGAGAAAGAATAGTTAGAGAATTGAGGAGGGCCCTTTAAAAGAATTGAGGAGGAACCTTTAAGAGAATTGAGGAGGAACCTTTAAGAGAATTAAGGAGGAACCTTCAAGAGAGTTGAGGAGGAACCTTTAAGAGAATTGAGGAGGAACCTTTAAGAGAACTGAGGAGGAACCTTTAAGAGAGTTGAGGAGGAACCTTTAAGAGAATTGAGGAGGAACCTTTAAGAGAATTGAGGAGGAACCTTTAATAGAACTGAGGAGGAACCTTTCAGAGAGTTGAGGAGGAACCTTTCAGAGAATTGAGGAGGAACCTTCAAGAGAATTGAGGAGGAACCTTTAAGAGAATTGAGGAGGAACCTTTAAGAGAGTTGAGGAGGAACCTTTAAGAGAAATGAGGAGGAACCTTTAAGAGAAATGAGGAGGAACCTTTAAGAGAATTGAGGAGGAACCTTTAAGAGAATTGAGGAGGAACCTTTAAGAGAATTAAGGAGAAACCTTCAAGAGAATTGAGGAGGAACCTTTAAGAGAACTGAGGTGAAACCTTTCAGAGAATTCAGGAGAAACCTTTCAGAAAATTGAGGAGGAACTTTTAAGAGAATCGAGGAGGGTCCTTCAAGAGAATTGAGGAGGAACCTTTAAGAGAGTTGAGGAGGAACCTTTAAGAGAAATGAGGAGGAACCTTTAAGAGAATTGAGGAGGAACCTTTAAGAGAATTAAGGAGAATCCTTTCAGAAAATTGAGGAGGAACTTTTAAGAGAATTGAGGAGGGTCCTTCAAGAGAATTGAGGAGGAACCTTTAAGAGAGTTGAGGAGGAACCTTTAAGAGAAATGAGGAGGAACCTTTAAGAGAATTGAGGAGGAACCTTTAAGAGAATTAAGGAGAATCCTTTCAGAAAATTGAGGAGGAACTTTTAAGAGAATTGAGGAGGGTCCTTCAAGAGAATTGAGGAGGAACCTTTAAGAGAATTGAGGGAGACCTTTCAGAGAATTGAGGAGGAACCTCTGAGAGAGTTGAGGAGGTACCTTTAAGAGAATTGAGGAGGAACCTTTAAGAGAGTTGAGGAGGAACCTTTAAGAGAGTTGAGGAGGTACCTTTAAGAGAATTGAGGAGGAACCTTTAAGAGAATTGAGGAGGAACTTTTAAGAGAATTGAGGAGGAACCTTTAAGAGAATTGAGGAGGAACCTTTAAGAGAGTTGAGGAGGAACCTTTCAGAGAGTTGATGGGGGACCTTTCAGAGAATGGAGGAGGATCCTTTAAGAGAGTTGAGGAGGAACCTTTAAGATAATTGAGGAGGGTCCTTCAAGAGAATTGAGGAGGAACCTTTAAGAGAGTTGAGGAGGTACCTTTAAGAGAATTGAGGAGGAACCTTTAAGAGAGTTGAGGAGGTACCTTTAAGAGAATTGAGGAGGAACCTATAAGAGAATTGAGGAGGAACCTTTAAGAGAATTGAGGAGGAACTTTTAAGAGAATTGAGGAGGAACCTTTAAGAGAATTGAGGAGGAACCTTTAAGAGAGTTGAGGAGGAACCTTTCAGAGAGTTGATGGGGGGACCTTTCAGAGAATGGAAGAGGAACCTTTAAGAGAGTTGAGGAGGAACCTTTAAGATAACTGAGGAGGGTCCTTCAAGAGAATTGAGGAGGAACCTTTAAGAGAGTTGAGGAGGAACCTTTCAGAGAGTTGATGGGGGGACCTTTCAGAGAATGGAAGAGGAACCTTTAAGAGAGTTGAGGAGGAACCTTTAAGATAATTGAGGAGGGTCCTTTAAGAGAATTGAGGAGGAACCTTTAAGAGAGTTGAGGAGGTACCTTTAAGAGAATTGAGGAGGAACCTTTAAGAGAGTTGAGGAGGTACCTTTAAGAGAATTGAGGAGGAACCTATAAGAGAATTGAGGAGGAACCTTTAAGAGAATTGAGGAGGAACTTTTAAGAGAATTGAGGAGGAACCTTTAAGAGAATTGAGGAGGAACCTTTAAGAGAGTTGAGGAGGAACCTTTCAGAGAGTTGATGGGGGGACCTTTCAGAGAATGGAAGAGGAACCTTTAAGAGAGTTGAGGAGGAACCTTTAAGATAATTGAGGAGGATCCTTCAAGAGAATTGAGGAGGAACCTTTAAGAGAGTTGAGGAGGAACCTTTAAGAGAATTGAGGAGGAACCTTTAAGAGAATTGAGGAGGAACTTTTAAGAGAATTGAGGAGGAACCTTTAAGAGAATTGATGGGGACCTTTCAGAGAATTGAGGAGGAACCTCTGAGAGAGTTGAGGAGGGAGAGAGTTGAGGAGGCACCTTTAAGAGAATTGAGGAGGAACCTTTAAGAGAGTTGAGGAGGTACCTTTAAGAGAATTGAGGAGGAACCTATAAGAGAATTGAGGAGGAACCTTTAAGAGAATTGAGGAGGAACTTTTAAGAAAATTGAGGAGGAACCTTTAAGAGAATTGAGGAGGAACCTTTAAGAGAGTTGAGGAGGAACCTTTCAGAAAGTTGATGGGGGGGACCTTTCAGAGAATGGAGGAGGAACCTTTAAGAGAGTTGAGGAGGAACCTTTAAGATAATTGAGGAGGGTCCTTCAAGAGAATTGAGGATAAACCTTTAAGAGAATTGCGGAGGAACCTTTAATTTAAGAGAGTTGAGGATGAACCTTTAAGAGAACTGAGGAGGAACCTTTAAAAGAATTAAGGAGGAACCTTGAAGAAAATTGAGGTGGAACCTTTAAGAAAATTGAAGAGGAACCTTTAAGAGAATTGAGCGAGAACCTTTAAGAGAATTGAGGAGGAACTTTCAACTAACACTGCCAATCTGTACAAACTTACGTCTCTGGCCTTCTCAAAGTGGAACTCTGAGACAACGGCCGACTGTCCTCTAGTTGAGTTGACCAGTTCATCCAACGCCTACAACAACAGCCTATAACTAGTGGGAACATCCTCATACGAATGTACTGTTGAGGTCCATCTGAACCAGACCTAGGACTGTGTTATTTGTAATTAATTCAACATGTCATCATTCTGACTGTTTTAACTTTCATGAAAGCTAATTTGTAATAAAATAAATCTATGGATGAAATCCTTGCCTTTCACATACTAGGAAGTTCACTAATTGTATCTTCTGGCAATGTATTGTTCCTTCTTTGGTGTGTGCAGAATGACATGGACATCTAAATCATGCCATTGCTACGATTTCTTTGAAATTGTACACAATTCAAATACTTTTGAAATTTCAACTAATTGTTACTAAGGCAATTTAGTTTTGCATTTGTTTGTACTTTACTGTGCCAGTAGTCCCCTCTTATAAGGTCACCCGTTCTGTAGAGGTACAAGGGCTGTAATGTGTGTGTTTTTGTGTGCGTTTGGTGTTTAAATCTGTGATCTTGCATTTTACAATATATTGCAGTGAAATGGCAAAAGTGAGCAAGTGATGATGGTTTTTTAAATATTGGACAAAAAGATATTTTGGTTTGCTCTCTTGTGCATATTACAGCACAGTAATTGTACACTATTCTTTGGACCATTTGACAAGGTGTATTTATAAAAATTATTAGTACTTTTTTGTGACATGGTTATTTGGTGACTTTGTGTCACTTGCTCCCTTTTGTCATTTTATAAATTAAGTTATTGACACAGAAAAATTTTGTGACAGAGCATCAAGTGCAATCAAATCACCCTTGAATAACTCCCTTTAAGAAACAATGAGGCAGGTCTTATGACAGAATTATATGATCAGTTGTCCTTTTTTTAATTGGCAATGCTCAAAGTTCGGGCATGCGACGTTTTCCAGTTTTTGTGTCAATAAGGTATAGCTGTTGCTATTTGTTGTTGTGCAGTAATTTGTAAGTTTCATAAATTTGTCACTCGCCAATTTGGGAGAAAATATAATTAGACAGAACAGTGATATTTCAGCTGCAGTATGTAAAGGATTGTGCACAGTGCAAATACGGTGATCATAAGACTTGTCCCACATTTTATTCTGAAAGTTGAAATTTGTAAAATATCGAGTTTAAGGCTGAATTTTTCTGAAGATATAGTAACTACATTCCTATTGAACTAAGAAGTCATTACAAGTATCCCTGACAGTATACAGTAGCACTTTGGAATTTGTCCTATAAAATAACAATTTGAAATACAGACTGCTAAAATCACTTTCAGCAATAAAAACAAAATTAATGTTTGTACACTCTGTACATACATTATCCTTCTCGTTATCATTCTTTAATTATGTGATGCACATCTGTACGAATATATCTAGACATTCAGCAAATTTAAGCTCTGTAGTTAGAGGCATATATAACAAGTGCGTTCACCCTTTAGCTTAGTTTTTTTGCAAAGTTGCTCAGATATAACCATTTGCTAATTGGTTAAAATGTTCTGAGACATCACCTTTTTTAATTACCTGAAAATTGGTTGATTTGACAAGGAATGACCTTACTAGGTATGAGAGCTGCAGACTGACTGCATGGTTTTTCTTTTTATAATAAAAATATTTCAATGAGAAAATGTTTCTTATTCCAAGAAAAAGTCTTTCAGGTGGGTTTTCTTGTTTTCAGAAAAATATTCTTACTAATGTAAAACATCCAAAATGACTACAAGAAAAGTATTCTTATTAAATTTAAGAAAACATTTCTTGATTTACAAATTTTAAGAAAAATGTTCTTGCTTTTCTTTTATTTAAGAAAACGCTTTTCTTATTTAAGAAAAAACATTTCTTAGATAGGAACAATTTCCTTGGATAAATAAGAAAATATTTATATAGCCTTTTCTTGATTTTTATGAACTATTTTCTTTCTTTCTTTTTTCTTTCTTTCTTAAATCACGAAAATGAGAGTATGCAACCACGGTTGAATACAGGATTTTATGCTAGCAACAGTGCGAGCAGGGCACGGAAGGGTCAATAGGTTAGTCATGCTAATTTATGCTAATTTAGGGGTAGGCAAAGAAACCTGGATTACTGACTAAGCGCTCCCGTGACACCGCTAAACCAATCAGAGCGCAGCAGTCATTCGAATGACGCACTTTGAAATTAAGCAGCTTCACTCCGAATGTTCGATGCATGCGGAGTAGACCTGCTTTCTCGGTTTTAGCAATTTTTCGACCCCCCTCCTCCCCACTTTCTCCTGCATACGGTTACATTAATGTGTTTAGTAGTGTTGTGCTTGGTAACATTTTGTACATTGACGGTGGAAGTGAAGTCACCACCTTCCGTATGACGCTTTCCCAGTGGACATTGCATTTTTCATTTGGCTATCTGCCCATTCACGTAGGGTTTTGGTGCAGAGTGGAAGATGACTTCCCTTCCATCGATGTTGGGATGGTTTATTGATAATTGGCGTTATGGCCCCACCTTTTACGTTACTAAAATATATAGAGTAGGAATTTTAGCAAGTAGGGTAGTCCAGTGCTGTAGTGTATGCAAATAGATATTGTGTCAAATATTGTCGGTGTTGGGTTAATGTTTTAATGTGCTGGTGATGATGCCATGAATTGTCTTGTGTTGTAGCAATATTACTACATGTACTGTATTGCTATGTCGAAATGTGGGCTCTGGGAGCATTGTGTCAAGGTGGCTTTGTATGAGGCTCAGCCACAGGCTTGGCATATGTTACAGGGTCCACATTTCATGCTCTTAATCAGAATAATATGCCATTTGGCAGACCCTTAATAAACATCATTCATTTGGCCTTTTCATGTCTTTAAATCTGGCTTGCGTTGTTGATTGCATAAATAATTTTCTTACATGGCTCCCTAGAAAAATGTTCTTGTTTTAAGTTTTGTTTCTTAAAACAAGAAAACAATTTTTACCAGTGCAGTGCCAACTGGAATCAAAAGCATGCCAGTTCAAGTGATACATAAAATAATTGTGTATAAATATTTAAATGCTAGTGTATAAAGGGGAAATCTAATGATTTAGTATTAACATGTTGCATAAATAACATCTTGGTGCATAGAAATTATGTATGTACTTACCCGGTTTTGTTAATTTGGTGGTGGAATACTGGAGGAAACTCCACACCCTGGAAATCTTCAGCCACAAATTAACATTCCTTTCAGAAAAGAACATTAATTTTAACAAGCATCTACAACTTTTAAAATGTGATCAAATACCCCATAAACAAATGTCTTGGTATATAAATATTGTATAAGCACATCTTTTTCCAACAAAGTTACAAAACATATTTCTTTTATAAGTCAACACAATGTTCAGATTTGTTTGATGATAATAATACTGTTCCTCAGATGTAATAAGTAAAGTAATTTAATTAATACATATGAACATTGTACTATCATGACAGTAGCATTTACGAACATACTTGTGAGTTTAGATTTAATTTAATTGACCTGATAAATGTATGAGGTTAATTTAATTTAATAGGAAAATTTCTGAGTTAATTGTAATTTAATTAATTAACTTTTCAAGTTAATTGCCCCATGCATACCTGTCACTATGAGACAGGAGATGACAAGACAGTCTCTAACCGGTCACTACGAGACAGGAAATGACAAGACATAAACCTGTCACTATGCAAGAGGAGATGACAAGACAGTCAACAACCTGTCATTATGAGACATTATGAGACTGAGACATGAGATGACAAGACAGACACTAACCTGTCGGTATGAGACAGGAGATGACAAGACAGACACTAACCTGTCGGTATGAAACAGGAGATGACAAGACAGACACTAAAATGTCACTATGAAACAGGAGATAACAAGACAGACACTAACCTGTCATTATGAGACAGGAGATGACAAGACACTCACTAACCTGCACACCAGTGCAGTATCCATGCGTGAATGTCTCACATGAAGTCTTCCAGCTGAGTTTTGTCAAATGGCACAGTGATGCTGATTGGCTTGTTGACCGTCTGATCTGGGAGGGTCGACACAGTTGTTCCGTCCCATCGTTGTATCCTGGATACAGTCAATGACACTGTCCGTTGAAAGTCTGACAGTGTCAACTACAGTGAACACAGGGATCTCACGGTGTGGTTAATGAGAATTATGTTATTGCTATATTGGTAACATAGTAGATTTAGACAAAATGTTATTGAAATAACATTGAAATGCCAACAGTATAAATATGAACATCACTTTTGAATAACACTGCAAACTAAAACACAAAAGTACTTATACTAAGTGACCTTTTACAACCCAATCTCCCACCTGTTCTTTTAGTAAAAGGAGCCTACAAGAGCAATATACTAAGTCATCTTTCACAAGCCAATCTCCCACCTGTTCTTAAGTAGGAGCCTACAAGAGCAATATACTAAGTGACCTTTCACAAGCAAATCTCCCACCTGTTCCTCAAGTATCTGTCTGTTTTGTCCCTGGTTGACTCGGACAATGAATGACTTGAATGTGTCCGATGCCCCTGACAGGTACTGGGCAGTAAAGTCATCAGCTGACAGAAAACCCCCGGTCAGCATCTTGTCACTGGTCTGGGCTGTGAGAGCAAGAATCACTTTACCCTTCAAGTAAGTTGTAATGTCTGTGTAAAGACTGGCTGGGCTGTGAGTACAACAATCACTCTACACTTCAAGTAAGCTGTAATGTCTGTATATAGACTGACTGAGCTGTGAGTACAACAATCACTTTACACTTCAAGTAAGCTGTAATATCTGTGTAAAGACTGACTGGGCTGTGAGTACAGCAACCACTCTACACTTCAAGTAAGCGGTAATGTCTGTGTAAAGACTGACTGGGCTGTGAGTACAACAATCACTCTACACTTCAAGTAAGCTGTAATGTCTGTGTAAAGACTGACTTGGCTGTGAGTACAACAATCACTCTACACTTCAAGTAAGCTGTAATGTCTGTGTAAAGACTGACTGGGCTGTGAGTACAACAATCACTCTACACTTCAAGTAAGCTGTAATGTCTGTGTAAAGACTGACTGGGCTGTGAGTACAACAATCACTCTACACTTCAAGTAAGCTGTAATATCTGTGTAAAGACTGACTGGGCTGTGAGTACAACAATCAATCTACACTTCAAGTAAGCTGTAATGTCTGCGTAAAGACTGGCTGGGCTGTGAGTACAACAATCACTCTACATTTCAAGTAAGCTGCAATGTCTGTGAAAAGATTGACTGGGCTGTGAGTACAACAATCACTCTACACTTCAAGTAAGCTGCAATGTCTGTGAAAAGATTGACTGGGCTGTGAGTACAACAATCACTCTACACTTCAAGTAAGCTGTAATGTCTGTGTAAAGACTGACTGGGCTGTGAGTACAACAATCACTCTACACTTCAAGTAAGCTGTAATGTCTGTGTAAAGACTGACTGGGCTGTGAGTACAACAATCACTCTACACTTCAAGTAAGCTGTAATGTCTGTGTAAAGACTGACTGCGCTGTGAGTACAACAATCACTCTACACTTCAAGTAAGCTGTAATATCTGTGTAAAGACTGACTGGGCTGTGAGTACAACAATCACTCTACACTTCAAGTAAGCTGTAATGTCTGCGTAAAGACTGGCTGGGCTGTGAGTACAACAATCACTCTACACTTCAAGTAAGCTGTAATGTCTGCGTAAAGATTGACTGGGTTGTGAGAACAACAATCACTCTACACTTCAAGTAAGCTGTAATGTCTGTGTAAAGACTGACTGGGCTGTGAGTACAACAATCACTCTACACTTCAAGTAAGCTGTAATGTCTGTGTAAAGACTGACTGGGCTGTGAGTACAACAATCACTCTACACTTCAAGTAAGCTGTAATGTCTGTGTAAAGACTGACTGGGCTGTGAGTACAACAATCACTCTACACTTCAAGTAAGCTGTAATGTCTGCGTAAAGATTGGCTGGGCTGTGAGTACAACAATCACTCTACACTTCAAGTAAGCTGTAATGTCTGTGTAAAGACTGACTGGGCTGTGAGTACAACAATCACTCTACACTTCAAGTAAGCTGTAATGTCTGTGTAAAGACTGACTGGGCTGTGAGTACAACAATCACTCTACACTTCAAGTAAGCTGTAATGTCTGTGTAAAGACTGACTGGGTTGTGAGTACAACAATCACTCTACACTTCAAGTAAGCTGTAATATCTGTGTAAAGACTGACTGGGCTGTGAGTACAACAATCAATCTACACTTCAAGTAAGCTGTAATGTCTGTGTAAAGACTGACTGGGCTGTGAGTACAACAATCTCTCTACACTTCAAGTAAGCTGTAATGTCTGTGTAAAGACTGGCTGGGCTGTGAGTACAACAATCACTCTACACTTCAAGTAAGCTGTAATGTCTGTGTAAAGACTGACTGGGCTGTGAGTACAACAATCACTCTACACTTCAAGTAAGCTGCAATGTCTGTGTAAAGACTGACTGGGCTGTGAGTACAACAACCACTCTACACTTCAAGTAAGCTGCAATGTCTGTGTAAAGACTGACTGGGCTGTGAGTACAACAACCACTCTACACTTCAAGTAAGCTGCAATGTCTGTGTAAAGACTGACTGGGCTGTGAGTACAACAATCACTCTACACTTCAAGTAAGCTGTAATGTCTGTGTAAAGACTGACTGGGCTGTGAGTACAACAATCACTCTACACTTCAAGTAAGCTGTAATGTCTGCGTAAAGACTGACTGGGCTGTGAGTACAACAATCACTCTACACTTCAAGTAAGCTGTAATGTCTGCGTAAAGACTGACTGGGCTGTGAGTACAACAATCATTCTACACTTCAAGTAAGCTGTAATATCTGCGTAAAGACTGACTGGGCTGTGAGTACAACAATCACTCTACACTTCAAGTAAGCTGTAATGTCTGTGTAAAGACTGACTGGGCTGTGAGTACAACAATCACTCTACACTTCAAGTAAGCTGTAATTTCTGTGTAAAGACTGACTGGGCTGTGAGTACAACAATCACTCTACACTTCAAGTAAGCTGTAATGTCTGCGTAAAGATTGACTGGGCTGTGAGTACAACAATCACTCTACACTTCAAGTAAGCTGTAATGTCTGCGTAAAGACTGACTGGGCTATGAGTACAACAATCACTCTACACTTCAAGTAAGCTGTAATGTCTGTGTAAAGACTGACTGGGCTGTGAGTACAACAATCACTCTACACTTCAAGTAAGCTGTAATGTCTGTGTAAAGACTGACTGGGCTGTGAGTACAACAATCACTCTACACTTCAAGTAAGCTGTAATGTCTGTGTAAAGATTGGCTGGGCTGTGAGTACAACAATCACTCTACACTTCAAGTAAGCTGTAATGTCTGTGTAAAGACTGACTGGGCTATGAGTACAACAATCACTCTACACTTCAAGTAAGCTGTAATGTCTGTGTAAAGACTGACTGGGCTGTGAGTACAACCATAACTCTACACTTCAAGTAAGCTGTAATGTCTGTGTAAAGACTGTCTGGGCTATGAGTACAACAATCACTCTACACTTCAAGTAAGCTGTAATGTCTGTGTAAAGACTGACTGGGCTATGAGTGCAATAATCAGCATCAGCCAAGAACTTACACACACTGTCGATGTTCTCATCCTTGGGTGGTTTGTCCCAGATGACACCAACGCTGTCCTGTCGTGACATCTTTACTGCTGGTACGTCAGTTCTTGTGTCATCGAAAGGCTCCATGTCATCCATTGATGTAGTCATGTTGTCTACATTTGGCGACTCAGTTTTGATGGTGACACCTGGAATGATGACATCAAGTCTATACAGGCAATACATATCAGTAAAAGTGTTGTAGTTTGGTCATTGTAATATTTGACAGAAATTACTTGGTCATTGTAATATTTGACAGAAATTACAAAATAACTTGACTTATCAAGCAGCTTTCTGTCAGTAAAAAAAGAATTTTCTCACCGTTTAAGACAATCTGTTTTCCAGAACAAAGAACGATGCTTTGGCAGTTCATGTAGAAGTATTTCCTTGTTATAAACAACCATTTGTCTCAAAGAATTGAGAATGGTTGAACTGGCAGGTTAATGTTGAAGTATTTCACTGACAAGCAGAGATTTCAGAGAATGGAGAAAGGATGCACTGGCAGTTAAATGTAGTAGAATACATATTACCTCTCTCTCACTGTCAGCTGTAGTTGCGACTATGACTGCTTACTTATAGTTCACAATAAGTCCTCTCCAGATTGATCTTTCATTGGCAACTAAGTACAACTGCTTTTTCCTGCAAGTTTCCCTTTACTATGTCTTTGAATATAAGTTTGGGGTGACCTCTGTTTCTAGTACCCTCTGACAGTTGGGAGTGCTGAAGAAAACCACACTTCCATAAACAACTGGAACATATTAAAGAGTAATGATGTGAGTCTGACTTTGCGATGAGTTGGTTGTATTTAGTCCAGCATCGTTGACACACACCAACGTCACATAGTAGGTGTGGTTCTGAAACAGCAAGCCTTCTAGCGAAGTGTTGCTCACAAATGACTCGGCTCCAATGTTGACAAAGGGCTGCACATCAGTGCCACCTGGTGACCTGCCAATACACCACCATGTTTCGACCACCTACACTAAGATAGCCGATAGTCCTGAGAGTCAATTATAGTATTGTGAGTTACCAAGTTATTAATAAATGAAGATGAAAATGACTTATAGCATGTGTACTGGACAGAGAAACATAATTGGGGAAACTGAACAAACATTTTCAGAATAAATACTCAATTGTATAAATATTCTAATATTATTGAAAACAATGTACATTACTTATGGTTATTATTTGTTGTGATATTCTATTATATATTGGTTACTTGACCCCAGCTTTTAACACAACATATCTTACTTTTGAACAAATCTATGCAGGCTGGGTAGTTTCAATCAAATGAAGCGTGAGAGAGAGAGAGAGAGAGAGAGAGAGAGAGAGAGAGAGAGAGAGAGAGAGAGAGAGAGAGAGAGAGAGAGAGAGAGAGAGAGAGAGAGAGAGAGAGAGAGAGAGAGAGAGAGAGAGAGAGAGAGAGAGAGAGAGAGAGAGAGAGAGAGAGAGAGAGAGAGAGAGAGAGAGAGAGAGAGAGAGGTATGGTGTAGTGTAGTGTAGTGGCAAGCACATCTCCTTTACACAACTGAGTTCTCAGTTCAAGACCAGGACCAGGCAAGGATGTTTGGTGTAAAAAACTAGTCCTCAACATTGAGGACCTTGTATCTCTCGTGACTCGGATGATCACGTTAATGTTGGTCCCGTCTCATTTAATTGGGAACATAAAAGAACCATTGAGGACAACATGCACCCTGGCAGCGACCACCCTCAATGTCAACATATAAAAAGGTCGGCTTGGCGACCTGAATTGTTCTGAAAAAGGGTGGCTAGTTGAATGAGGCCGCGTGACAACATAAAATTGTAGTAACCACAACATACAGACTAGTTAGTTAATAGAACGTTGCCAAGTGCTGGAAACAACAAACATATAAACAAACAAACAAACACACGATACACTACCTGGCTCTCTCCCTCTCGATCACTTCATAGTAGATGATTAGATGGCAATGGACGAGTTGTCTCCCTGTAAGGTTGTGGGCTCGGACTTACTCCAGGAGAAATCAATATGGAATATCACCTGAATGACAGGTGGTGTCGTATCAATGTAGACCCCAGTTTAAGACACTGTCACGGAACCCAGTGACAGCCTTGACAGTCACAAAGTACGGCTGCAGGAGACTCTCATTGCTGTGTCTCATCAGCCTGACAGGATGGTGTACAGACAACTTGATCACATACTCCTGCAGGGAAGACAAGGTCGGCTGATCTGAAACACAGGACAGTCAGGATTTTGGTAATTAGGTCTGATCTGAAACACCACCACAGTCAGATGAGGACAGTCATGACTTTGGTAATCAGGATCAAGAGTTGACCTGATCTGAAACACCATCAGTCAAATTATGAGGACAGTCATGATTTTGGTAATCAGGATCTAGATAGATACATCACCACACTGTCAGATGATGAGGACAGTCAGGGCTTTGCTAATCAGGATCCAGAGAGAGAGAGATCATATTTACTGTTGCGTAGGGATATCTTGTTGATGAATTACGTAGGAATGCTGACTGAATTTATTTTAGAAAAAAAACATATAGGTTTATATTTATATGCAATGCAGTGTGATATATCTGAACACTTGATAAGTCTGAATTACCTTGTGGAACATGACTACATCCTGAGAATAGGCAGTTGTTCCAATGGCTGCCTGCAATTCAACTACTGGGTGAGAGCTTACTTGGAATGTGGCTCCAAAATGACACAGCTGAGTGAACGAGGGAGGAAACTTGCAAGTCACATCAACCGAGGTTAAACAATGCCACATCAACAGCGGTGAGGCCAACTTGAACTCCCAGTTCTCCTGCAAAGCAACACAGACGTCACACACACGACAATAAACACTGTGTCTGACAATGACAGAAACACAGATGTCACAAACAAGACAACAAATACTGTGTCTGACAATGACAGCAAAACAGTTGTCGCACACAAAACAACAAACACTGTGTCTGACAATGACAGCAACACAGATGTCATACACAACAACAACCAGTGTGTCTGACAATGACAGCAACACAGATGTCACACACAAGACAACAACCACTGTGTTTTGACAATGACAGCAAAACAGATGTCACACATGAGACAATAACCATTCTCTGACAATGACAGCAATATAGATGTCACACACAAGACAACAAAACACTGTGCCTGACAATGACAGTAAAACAGACGTCACACACAACAACAACCAATGCGTCTGACAATGACAGCAACACAGATGTCACACACTAGACAACAACCACTGTGTTTTGACAATGACAGCAAAACAGATGTCACACATGAGACAATAACCATTCTCTGACAATGAGAGCAATATATATGTCACACACAAGACAACAAAACACTGTGCCTGACAATGACAGCAAAACAGACGTCACACACAACAACAACCACTGTGTCTGACAATGACAGCAACACAGATGTCACACACAAGACAACAACCACTGTGTTTTGACAATGACAGCAACACAGATGTCACACATGAGACAATAACCATTCTCTGACAATGACAGCAATATAGATGTCACACACAAGACAACAAAACACTGTGCCTGACAATGACAGTAAAACAGACGTCACACACAACAACAACCAATGCGTCTGACAATGACAGCAACACAGATGTCACACACTAGACAACAACCACTGTGTTTTGACAATGACAGCAACACAGATGTCACACATGAGACAATAACCATTCTCTGACAATGAGAGCAATATATATGTCACACACAAGACAACAAAACACTGTGCCTGACAATGACAGCAAAACAGACGTCACACACAACAACAACCACTGTGTCTGACAATGACAGCAGCACAGATGTCACACATGAGACAATAACCATTCTCTGACAATGACAGCAATATAGATGTCACATACAAGACAACAAAACACTGTGCCTGACAATGACAGCAAAACAGACGTCACACACAACAACAACAACCATTGTGTCTGACAATGACAGCAACACAGACACCACACATAAGACAACAACCACTGTGTCTGACAATGACAGCAACAGAAACGTCACACACAAGACAGCAATCACTGTGTCTGACAATGACAGCGCCACCTGGCCTTGATCCTTGCCATTACTGGTCTATTGTTATTTCATAAAATTTGTTGCAAATAAGAAATACATTTGCTTTGTTTGATCCAAATTTTTTTTTAATATGCAATACTGAATAATGTACTGATGATATCAACATTACAATACACATTCTAGTTAAATACCAAAGGTATAAAGTCATGACATTTCCATTCCTTATTAATTAGTTAATGCGAGACATGGTCTAAAATAATTTTTTATGTCTGATAATTAAGGAGAAACATGAAAATAATCCTGCTGGTTTAATTTGATTCCACTATTTATGCCACTTAAAAGAAATGATTTAATGCACAATAAAGTCTGTGTCATCTTACCCAGCATTCCATCTGTGCCAACGTCCTCCTTGATCAGGTTGACATATGACGTCATGAAGTCTTGGAGCTGAGCCAACTGCCTGCTGATAGCGAGCCACGCTATCTCTCTCACTCTCATAGCCACTGAATGTCACTGTCACCTCAGACTTGTCGATTTGGTAGTCAATGTCCAGCTGAGTGTCTGGTCCATCACTGAGTCACTGACCACTCCAGCCACATTTCCAAACACCATCTTAATGGCACTACAACATACAATGGACAGTTATTTAATAATTGATGTCACTACAAAATACAATGAACACTTCGTTAATACTTTGGTGGCGCTACAACATACAGTGAACACTTATTTAATACTTGATGGCACTACTACATAAAATGAACACTTATTTAATACTTGATGGCACTACAACATACAATGAACACATATTTAATACTTGATGGCACTACAACATACAATGAACACTTATTTAATACTTGATGGCACTAAGATGTAAATGTACAATGAACAACTGCATTAATAAATGCAACAGTAAATCACTCTTCTAATGCAACACCAAGCAGCTGTTTAATTAATGTTTTGCAATCATTAGAAATTCTATCTAAAACTGTTCACAAATAAATTGTATTAAACCAAAGTTGGTGGTGACAAGTTATAAACAATTTCTTTTTAAACACCTTCCGAACAGGAACCTATTTCACTAAAGTTCTAAATGACACATATTTCCCAATTCAATTGAAATCAGCTCATCATTATTTTAGTGAAATGTATTGCTGTTACTTTAATTTACACTAATGTAATATTACAATTTCACAGTAATAAAGTGTAATGATGAAGGTTCCCACTGTGAAGACACAAGAGTGCTCTCTCTGCCAGCTCCATTCACTGCCTTTGCTACGACATAGTAAACAGGAGAGTTGGTCGTGGCGTTGGTCAGAGCCAAGGACAACTTGTCAATGTAACCATGCTGTGAGAGTCCCACGCTGTGAAATGCCATTACATCTGTTTGTCCTACAATGTGAGGGAGGGATGGGGATTTCTCAAAGACCAAACAAAAGAAGAGTACAGCTGAAATGTTTTACAGATTGTGTGACTGTTAATATCGTTGACCCCGTTGTGTACTATAGCCAAAATTGGCCCCTTACAACATTCCAGAATTAGAATATCTGGTATGTACCAAAGTTAGCATCAGCACTCTACAGTAAGCCCTGCATATTGTCTAGCTACGGTCACATTTCACTACATTTCTAATATGTAGCAGCCATATGTGTATACCTAATTCAGAGCAAATAGTAATAACAGATATTAACTGTCTTAGATAAACAAGATTTGCCATCAACGCCAAAGGCCCAGATGGCAAGTGGACAAGGAAGCCATTGGCTTATCGAGAGTCCAACATTTTAAATCTATGTGCAGCCCGCCCTCCTGAGATGTGTCGACCTTGTTTTTAAACATATTCACGCTGCTAGCTATTATACAATACATAGCCATTTATTGTCCTCTGTTAGAACGAGTACTTCCTGATATCCAATCTACACTGATCTTTTACTAATTTTACCTCATGTCCTCTAGATTAGTAATGATTATTTTTACTGCTTGGCAAGGATTAGGGTAGTCATGAACAAAAAAACATTTTCTTTATAGGATTTGCATTGTAATGTACATGTCTAGGTCTTTTTATATTATTATTATTATATTATATTATTTTATAAGTTAAGTATATGAGCTGCACGAAACTAAATTGCATATACAACTAACTTTATCTTCTGCTGTCCCTATGCCAACATAGTATTCACTGATGTCACTTTCGCCATCCACTGTTCCCCATGAGGCCTGGATGCCATTTTCATCACTGTGAACAATCATAAAATTTGCCATCAATTAGCTCCTCAGATTCTCGCAAGAGGGTGCCCACGTGCACAAAGGACATCTATAAATAGAAAAGTAAAACATCATCTACAATGGCCAATGGTGTCATGTGTACCAAAAGTACACTCAGTATGCAGTTACAAGCAAAACATAGCAGTTAAGACATTTATGTACAGGAGAGCTAATATTTCCATTCCTAAAAAAGTGTGCTTCCAGAATACATGTTTGTTATAAAGCAAATTCATATAATTAAAAACAGCAGTGTCGCATTTCTGGGGCTAGTGACATTCTGTTTGACACCCACTCCTAGATCTGTTCGCTGAAACACCAATTAATTTGACTTCATTGGGAAGTATTCAGCAATGCCTCTACCAGTGCACAAAATGTATTCATTTGTTTAACTCCATCAGAGTTTTTTGTCAGGTATTCAGCTCTACAACTGAATGGATGAAACTGGTTTACAACTGTGCCACCATATTGTGACCTTGTGAATTTTATGTATCTGGCATTAGGCCCAAGCCTTTACATTTATTCTCCATAATAACAGTATGCAGTGAATATACACTGACAGTTGTAACCCTTTTTAGAGTCGCTAGTATAACCTGGCATTATGAGCGCTGAATTTACATTTCCCAATTTACAGTAATAATTGTGCGCAATAACGGATGAGCAGACGGGGTATGCTTGTAACAAGTAACAGTTGTTCTTTTTCTGGGTTGGAAATCGCATTTTTCATTTTCGTTATGTTAAACAGTTCTTCACAGTAATTAAGTAAATTCTAGTTAGTCTGCCATATAATGCTGTCACGGTCAATTGTTCTGCTGTGTGAATAAACGTTTTATATATATATATATATATATATATATATATATATTATGTTTGCCTTAATGAAATTTGATTGGTTTGGGGACCCATGGAGCGCTGCAGGTCACAATTTTGGGGTATATATATTTTTTAATAGCTGTTAATCCAATATTAAATTATTCAATGATTTTTGTCAATTTGTGTCTTGTCACTTTTCACAATAATTGCAATGGTATGCTTGGTTAGTTGATCTGGTTTGATGTGACAGTTGACCATTGGTGTAGTGGACAGCAGCCAGCTCTGCCCTGTTCACTTGGACTAGATACTGATAGAAGATAATGACCATACCTTCAGTGGTGTTGGGTCAACTAACAGACCACTGGTGTAGTGGACAGTGGCCAGCCCTGCCCCATTCACGGCCGTCACGCGCATCCTGTAACATGCACTGATCTTCAGACTCAGAGCCTCATCTGTTGTCCACGTGGTTGCACTGGCTGGCACAATCTTCCATCTGGACCTAACAATTTACAGCAACATGTGATTGAGCAGTACTCACAGCTAACAGTGTTGCTATTGAATGCATATGTAATAAATCAGCCATTAGGTTAGGTCTGCGTTCAATGCACCCAGATTTCATATCTACACTCATTTAAATGATTCCTTTTCAACTAGCAACTATAGTATTACTCTACTCTACTCTGGTGATTTATGAAACCAAAAAAATGGTTTAGTTCATCATAGAACCCATAATAATCAGTACATCATGTCTGTTGTCAAAACAAACTGCTGTGATTGGTATGCTGCCTCTTTTTTTCTATATGAGACATGTCACATATGGAGAGAATACAAACATGTAAATACTTTCTAGCAATTGTCTCTGTAGAGTCTACAGCAATATAAAATGACATGCAATGAGATGTCCCCTTGTAGTTGCGCACGCGCATAACATCTAATATCGACCGCACAATTTTCATACAAATAATATTTGCAACATCAAATATTTCATTAAATAAAATATGAAATATTACGTTAGAAGTGGCTGTATGTGCTCTACAAATGTTGCGTATAATATGAAAACTGTGGAGAATGTTTAAAATTTTTTTCTAGAATTTCTGTTTGAAAATTTTTGGAGCTCATTAAAAAAAAAATTCTCTTCATTTTTGTACGTTGCGTAATTCTATGCCCAGTACACACAAACATCGCCTTCACGGTTCTGATGGCACCGAGGCATGACTATTGTGCAAATCGCACACGTGCCATGTTTATCGTGCAATCGGTTTCGCGGTAATCGTTTACTTAACTGGCCTAAATTATTAGGGCTTTATGCCGACGGTTTTTACAGCATTTTTGTACCTGAATGCGTTCCTTACATCATTCCGCATATGTTCCAGTAAAAAAAGTTCATATATTCTTTAAAAATATTATGTTTTAGGCCACTTTTAATCAGTTTTACACATAAAAACAGCGGAACTGATTGCAAGATAAACATGGCGCGTGTGCGATTTGCGCATTAGTCACGCCTCGGTGCCATCAGAACCGCGAAGGCGATGTTTGTGTGTATTATGTGTTTGTGGGCACACAATTACGCAACGCAAAAAAAATTAAGAGAACAAAATTGAGAAAATAGGCCCACAAATTTTTCAAACGAAGAAATTCTAGAAAAAATATTAAAACATTCTCCACAGTTTTTATATTAAACGGCGCCAATATCCTCGGAAAATCCGAGCTAAGTGTCGCAACAAAAGCAAAAGATTAGGCATTCTCGTGATCATGTACAATGCAAAAAGTCATCAACCGATGGATGGAGGTGCCAAGAATCTATGGAGGATAGGCAATTTTAAAAAGATATGTTATCAGGTTACTGCGAAATGAAGCTCTATTTCTTGCTGATTTTACGCTGTCGGGGAGTGAATTCCACAGAGTTGGTGCGGCAACAGGAAGGCTCGAGTTCCAGCGTTTGTCTTAACTCGGTTAACAGAAAGTAAATCAGAATCAGACGACCGAAGCTGTATGGGCTGTCTTGCTGGAGTGAGCATTGAATGTAAATATGCAGGTTGGTTATATAATGTTATAAAATGTACAGGATAATGTTGGCCAAGTTCAGTGACTTTAACATTTCGGGATATGCTTTAACAAACGTTGCCTTTTCTTATAAGTTTGCTTTTAAAAATGCCCTATGGACGACTGTATCTTATACATCTTATTTGCTGAACTAGCGCCGCTAGGGCATGGTTGCTGACGTGGTTACTGATCTGTCCGCCAGGCGCTCGACGGACTGTCTACTAACTACGAACCACTGACCTATATAATTATCATTTTATTATTATTATATATAGATCAGTGCTACGAACAGAGCTAGCTCTGCCAGTAACGCTACGAATTGTGGGAAGTAAATATGCTTTGGCGACGCCTAAAATGTATGTGCGAATGATTTAAAACTGCCGTTTATTAACGAAAAATGACATTCGTTGACCACCACTGTTTTGCTGCCACATGATCATCAACGATCGCTGACCTGTTTTCTGGTTGTTAACAATCTTGTGACAGCAGCAAACAGTGTATTATTCCCTAGATATAATGCAGTTAAGGTGACAGATAAAACGTTGCATCTGTGAATAATTTTAAGACATTATTTTAAGAATTTTATCTAAAAATGATTTCATCTTGCATTTTACCTTCAGATAATAAATATTATGTGACAGTACGAGCCATCAACAACATTTAGTTCGGTCCTCCTGCTCTGTCTGTGTGCCATGCCCAGTCTTATGCAGTCAACACCACGCCCCCGAACATCTACGCTGTCGATCACGTCACATATGATGAAGACACGTTCCTGATTTTATATTGAGTCAGTGCCACGTAAAAATTCATTTATCTGACTGGTCCATAATTAGGGTTGAAACTAAGTTGCCAATCAGGATT
The DNA here is from genome assembly GCA_033239005.1 of Lamellibrachia satsuma. NCBI lineage: Eukaryota > Metazoa > Annelida > Polychaeta > Sabellida > Siboglinidae > Lamellibrachia > Lamellibrachia satsuma. The sequence goes on along the minus strand of BSQZ01000003.1, from coordinate 9,170,797 downwards.
TCTGTCCTTTTTTAGATCCATAGATATAATGCTTCCTCCTAGTTTGTTAACTAAAATAATGTCTGCTGTATAATCCTTCATTGCTGCAGTGACCCTGTGTCTGGCATCAAGAGTGCAGAGATGGGTCTGGGTCGAAGCAGAATGGACACGTATGTCCTCAGTTGGATGGCTGTGGACAACTATTCCTACATCCAACTACCACATTCCTGACGGCATGGCAGTCTGGGTGAAGACACGAGTCTCCAACAATGGTTTGTTCTAATCTCGTTCTAAAAGTATACAGGCAGTACGCACTTTAGTTTATGGACAATGTTGCGTTATTTTATTTATCGTCCTTATAATATGGGGTTCCTTGTGTCTGTAATATATTCTCAGTTATTATTGTAAATATTTGCAGCATCAAAACTTTTTGTAACCAGATTGTAGTTTGCCGACATAATTACGAGTTGATTAAGTGAATGTCATGTTTCAGTTGACTTGAGGGCGATCGGCCACACAGGCAAACCAATTATAGTGGACAGATCTCCACCTATTCCAGGGCTTGTTTACGATGGTGACTTCCTCCCGATACAGCGCCAACTGGAACGGGTTTGGAGACCCATAGAGTGGACTGAGTATGTTTATAGAGTGGGAAAATATTCTCAAATTATGATTGTCTTTCCCCTTTTTGTTGCTCCCTGCAGCAGTGGGCAGAATGCTGATCTAAAATATGTTGGTTTATTCAAGCATAAACTGCACTGAAGCAGAAATAAATTCTTAGCTGTTTATACAAGGTTTCAGTGTTTGTATTTAGAAATTATCAATCAATCAGTTGGTAATTTAGTTCTAACAACAGTACAAATTCATGATAAAAATAAAAATTTGTTTGCAACATTTGGAATTTAGGTATGATTAATAGTTTATTGGAAAGAGTGTGAACAGAAGTCTAATACTTACCTATGGTTCACTCAAAATAGTATACTTATAGATATGTCACTGAGTAACTATTGTGATATAGATATAATGGTGTTTTGTATTATTACTGAACATTCTTCAGGATAGTTGGTTTGCAAATCAGATAACTTTCATTTTAAATATCCAAGGTGTGTTTAATTTACCTGGTAGAGGCTTTCATCAAGGTATCACGTCGACTTCATCAGTACCGATGACGATGAATGACTTCATGAATCATTTGTGTCATATGATGTTGTGTTGCTGTTCATGAAGACCCCGATCAAAGAAGCATGCGACATCATTAGAAAAAGACTAGAGAATGACAAGACACTAAAGAAGAGAATAAACCTAAACATAGATGACATCATGGAGTTGTTGAAATTTGTCCTGGAGATGACATACTTCAGATTTGAAGGAGAAATTTACCAGCAGAAGTTTGGAGTAGCCATGGGCAGTCTGGTATCCCCATTTTTTTTATGAACCTGTACATGGAGGACCTGGAGCAGAAAATAATAGCCACAGCACCTGTAGATTGCCAAACGAGAAACTGGAAACGATATGTGGACGATGTAATTTGCCTGGTACACACAGGAAAGGCAAAGAAATTACAACGACACATGAACACTGTAGACCCCACAGGTAGCATAATTTTCACACGGAAAGACAGAGAACAACAGCATGCCATTCTTGGATGTGAAGTTCACCAAAAAGGAAGATCTACAGTGTACAGGAAGAAGACGAACACTGACCAAAACCTGAACTTTGCGTCCTACCTCCCCAAATATCAGAACACCCATCAACAGAGATGAGGGCAATTACGGACTGCCTCACATGTACGATGACGTCGTTCAGCGTCATCGGTACTGATGAAGTCAACGTGATACGTTGATGAAAGCCTCAACTAGATAAATTAAACACACCTCGGATATGTAAAATGAAAGTTATCTGATTAGGTGTTTTGTATTGTTAATCAGTTCAAAAGTTGCACTGCACTATGCTTGGTTTTCTTTCAGCCAAATATGTACTCAACCTGGGGACGTCTGCTGGCTCAGATGACATTGTACCTTACACATGACTGTCATACGATGTGACAAGTCAGTGTGTGGACGGCCTACACTTATAACACAAAGTTGTCTACTTTGTCAGTGTCACAGCAGTCAACTGTGGCCTCGTTAAAAGGAACATGACAGTGAACTCGGATGGCGGTAGGGTACAAATGTATGTACTTACAGGTATCAATGTGTCTATAAGCAATGGTTTAGTAAATAAGTACAGCCGGGTCTAATGTGTTATTTATAGAACGTGTCACATTAAAATCTCTTTCACAGAAGTTATTCTCCTGTCTTCATCATTCTGACAGACACAGACGTCAACCCACATTTGTTGCAGTGTCCATTGACATGATACCCCTAGTGAAGGGTGTTGTGAAAGACCACAAGGACCCCAACGAGGATGACATGTACTCGTGAGAGGCATCCACTGTTGCTAGCACCTGGAGGCAATTTGCTGACCCAGAATCTGGCCTAAAAAGTTATCTTGTCAACATATACAGAAAACCTTCAGGTAAATATATAATGTTATATTTCATGATTGCACACTTACTGTGCCTACTCACTTCAAATGAGGAATCCAGCAGTGTCATTTAACAGTTGCTAGTATTTAAGTTGTAATCAAATAACTTAATATACCCTTAATATTTAAGGCCCCACTAGCAGGGAGGTTGAACTACACACAGAAAAGAACATAGCTTCAGTGTTCAACCCTCTTGAGAGACGTTACTTCCATCCTAATAGACCCTTAATGTTTTAGGTCCCAGTGGCAGGAAGGTTGTACAACTCACAGAGCAGGACATGGTCCATCTGTCAACTCTCTGAGACATCACTTCCATCCTAATAGACCCTTAATGTTTTAGGCTCCAGTGGCAGGAAGGTTGTACAACTCACAGAGCAGAACATGGCTCCATCTGTCAACTCTCTTGAGAGACATCACTTCCATCCTAATAGACCCTTAATGTTTTAGGCCCCAGTGGCAGGAAGGTTGTACAACTCACAGAGAAGAACATAACTCCATCTGTCAACTCTCTGGAGAGACATCATTTCCATCCTAGTAGACCCTTAATGTTTTAGGCCCCAGTGGCAGGAAGGTTGTACAACTCACAGAGTAGAACATAACTCCTCTGTCAACTTTCTGAGACATCACTTCCATCCTAATAGACCCTTAATGTTTTAGGCCCCAGTGGCAGGAAGGTTGTACTACTCACAGAGAAGAACATAACTCCATCTGTCAACTCTCTGGAGAGGCATCACTTCCATCCTAATAGACCCTTAATGTTTTAGGCCCCAGTGGCAGGAAAGTTGTACAACTCACAGAGAAGAACATAGCTCCATCTGTCAACTCCCTCAAGAGACATCATTTCCATCTGCACCACGGCGACTTTGTCCGTGTCGATGTGATGGCATCGAACAGTAGATCTGACAAACCCCAAGATGGTGCAGCTCGTTGATAGTGACAACTTGCAGTGTGACATGGAATACAGTGTGAGTGTGACAGTGTCTCTGTCTCTAACAGTGTATACTAATTATAGGTGTTCATTGTTTCTAAGTTCCTTGAATAGATTGACATTCTTTTTTAAGTGATATTTGATAATAGTTGAGTGAGTCATCTGAAATATCAAAGAATAAAAAAATTCTTGTAATTATAATTTAAATATTTCAAAGTAATAAAGTTTATACAATGTAGTTGACTTGTCCATAGTGGAAGTGTCTGATAATTTGTCATCTCTCAAAGGACTCGACCACTCAGTTGAGATCTTCCTGGTCATTCGTCGACCCCCAAGTCTGGGATTGACCACTACAAAATATTAGCATACGAACTGCACCAGGGCAAGATGACAATGATTTATCCCACCAGGTCAATGTAACTGTTTGTACTGGTTAGTCTTAGTGTAGCAGTAGCTGTTGTTGATGTTTACATTTGTAAAGTGTTGGTTTCTTGTTTATTTTTTATTCTTTTACACCACATATTTTATATTGCTGTAGACTCTACAGAGACAATCCTAGAAAGTAACATGTCTCATATAGAAAAAAAGAGGCAGCATACCAATCACAGCAGTTTGTTTTGACAACAGATATGATGTACTGATTATTGTGGGTTCTATGATGAACTAAAACATTTTTTGGTTTCATAAATCACCAGAGTCGAGCCTTGTAATACTTTATTTACTAGTTGAAATGGAATCATTTAAATGAGTGTAGATATGAAATCTGGATGCAGTGAACACAGACCTAACCTACTGACTGATTTATTACATATGCATTCAATAGCAACACTGTTAGCTGAGAGTGCTGCTCAGTCACACATTACTGTAAATCATTAGGTCCAGATGGAAGATTGTGCCAGCCACGTGGACAACAGATGAGGCTCTGAGTCTGAAGATCGGTGCACGTTACAGGATGCGCGTGACAGCGGTGAATGGGGCAGGGCTGGCCACTGTCCACTACACCAGTGGTCTGTTAGTTGACCCAACACCACTGAAGGTATGGTCATTATCTTCTATCAGTATCTAGTCCAAGTGAACAGGGCAGAGCTGGCTGCTGTCCACGACACCAATGGTCAACTGTCACATCAAACCAGATCAACTAACCAAGCATACCATTGCAATTATTGTGAAAAGTGACAAGACACAAATTGACAAAAATCAATGAATAATTTAATATTGGATTAACAGCTATTAAAAAATATATATACCCCAAAATTACTCGCTCTACTGCTATGATATTGTGACCTGCAGCGCTCCATGGGTCCCCAAACCAATCAAATTTCATTAAGGCAAACATAATATATATAATTAGTCACTAAGTCAAACTTGGCTCTTGTGCTACGTATACTTCTGTGTGTCCAAATGTGTCTTTTGTTTTTGCTGTGCTTTCTGTCTTCTCTGTTTCTCTCCTGTCTATATATTTCATTGTCTCTGTTTCTTCCTCTCTTTTTATGAGACTTTCCTTCTATCTCTCACAATAATGATGAAGTAAACACAAATCTCATTGATATGTTACTACTGATATACTCTCGACATTCACAAATGTATGCTTAACAAAGTCTAAGAAAGAAGCAGTTGTGTTTTATCAAGTAGAATAATGCATGATAATGAAACTACCACATTGGTCTTATGCATTTTACCATCAATTATCCTCCTAGTTAACATATGGCTGACTAATGCTGAGAATCCAGCTGATGTTTGAATCAGTTCAAACGAGATCGAGCACACATGTTGGCACAGACACGGGATTATTATGGTGCACAGCTAATCAATTCAAGGAATTTTTAGATGTACCAGGTATGTTGTGGTGGGTCACGAGTAAAAGAACTGTATGCTTACAAAGGTAGGAAGTGAAAAAGTATGTCAAAATGTATTTTTGCCGCTACATAACAGGAATGACAGTGTTTGCTGATGTGACGAATGTTATCAGCCAGATAACAGTCATGAGTACCACAGGCATGAGTGACTGTTTTGTGGTTGTTAACACTCTTGTGACAGCAGCAAACAGTGTACTATTCCATAGATATAATGGAGTTAATGTGACAGATAAAACGTTACATCTGTGAATAATTATTAGAAATTTATCTAAAAATGATTTCATCTTGCATATGCCATTTTACCTTCAGATAATAAATATTATGCGACAGTACGAGCCATCAACAACATTTAGTTCCAGTTCCCAGTCTATTGCCGTCGACACCACGCCCCCGATCATCTACGCTGTCGATCACGTCACATATGGTGAAGACACCTTCCTGATTTCATATCGAGTTAATGGCACGTAAGAATTCATTTATTTGACTGGTCCATAATCAAGGTTGAAACTAAGTTGCCAATCCATAGAGATACTGCTTCATCCTAGTTTGTTAACTAAAATAATGTCTGCTGTATAATCCATCATTGCTGCAGTGACCCTGTGTCTGCATCAAGAGTACAAAGATGGGTCTGGGTCGAAGCAGAAGGGATACGTATGTCCTAAGCTGGACGGCTGTGGACAACTACTCCCACATCCAACATAACTACCACATTCCTGACGGCTTGGCAATCTGGGTGAAGATACGAGTCTCCAACAATGGTTTGTTCTAATCTCATTCTAAAAGTATACAGGCAGTACGCACTTTAGTTTACAGACAGTGTCTTTAATGTTGTGTTATGTGATTTGACGGTCCTTATAATATGGGGTTCCTTGTGTCTGAAATATATTCTCAGTTATTATTGTCAATATCTGCAGCTTCAAATGTTTTTGTAACCAGGTTGTAGTTTGCCGACAGCGAGGAGCAGTGATGCAGAAGGCACGATCACCATAAAGGCGGAGATGTGCACTGCGTACAGTCAGAAGAGAGTCTGATGAGGATCACAATGTTCTGCAGGGTTGGAAAAACTGGAGCAGGTATGCGATGTAGCTCGGTGCAAGCAGATGAAGAGCTTTGAACGTCATCAGTAAGACCTTGTATTCAATACAGTACCGGACAGGAAGCCAATGGAGTCTCGAGGATGGATGTGATGTGGTCATAGCGACTGGCTCTGACACCAATGCGAGCTGCCACATTCTGGACTCTCTGCAGCTTGTCCAGTAACTGGTCAGGTACACCATAAAGGAGGCCATTTCCATAGTCCAGTCGCGATATGACAAGGGAGTGAACCAGGAGTTCAGTGGCATGTTGTGTCAAGCAATCTCTGATGAAGCGAATCCGATGTAGGTGAAAGTATGCTACCTTGCACAGTTTCGACAGTTGAGATTTCATGCTGAGTTCATTGTCAAACATCACTCCAATGTTGCGAGCGACGGCAGTAGGCCGTAGGATGCTGTCACCGATGACGACATCAGTCAGACTGTGCTTGCTAGCCGAGCTCAGTGTAGTGATCACAAGCACTTCAGTCTTATCGTCATTCAGCTGAAGACGATGATAAGTCATCCATGCTTTTAGTTCTCCAATACATGCTTGGATGTGTGCCAGTGCAGCCATCTCATCATTGGTTTCCTTGATCTTAAATGGTGTCCTTGATCTCCCATACATGCTTGGATGCATGCCAGTGCAGCCATCTCATCACTGGTGTCCTTGATCTTAAATGAGACATACAGTTGAGAATCATCAGAAAAGAGGTGGAAGTCAAGTCGATGCCGCCTAACTATCTGCCCAATGGGTCCCGTGTAGAGTGTAAACAAGTGTAAGTGCTGTGGACTCCATCTCTTACGAGTAAGTGCCATGGACTCCATCTCTCATAACGAAATGCTGTGTACTCCGTCTCTCACAATTAACTGCACAAGAATCTAAGATGCAGTTAGCAGAATTTACTGGAATCCAAGATGCAATTCAATAAATTCTGCTAACTGCATCTCAAGAGAATGCAAATGAATGAATGAATGCTATGGCATAGGTGAGCGAGTAGATAATGGTGATGTTTTGTTGATAGGGCAAGCATATGGTGGACGTGGATAGTGCGGAGAGGTTCAACAACATGTTCCACGAGAATTTGATGTTACACAGAGAACAACAACCTGCGTATGCATGTGAAAGCGCTACAACAAACAGTCGACGGCATAACAGCCAAGAACATCGTCTTGCTGGCCTAGCACAACACAGTAATGATTGCCAGTGGTGACGGTAAGAACAAACTATGGCATTTTGTTTCAGTTTGAAGTTGGGTAAAAGCACTTTTATTGTCTAAACACAAATATGTTTGAAGATTGCCTTCCAAAGCAATATGTTCCAAATGGCTAGTGGATTAGGAAGCCATTGGCTTGTAATCCACCATTATCATACAGTTTTCCTACCAGGGCCGGCTAGAGGATATCAACTTGTCAAATAACAGTGACATGTCATCGGTGTGGAACAGGCTATTATCTGAGGAAGTTTGTCATTTGACAGGTTGATACTCATAGTATCAATTTAATTACTTAAATCCGGGTGTCACGTCAATATCCTCTCTTTTGTCATGCCTGTCGTCATTGGTGTAATACTAATAATGTCGCTGGTACATCAAATATCACCTGGTTCTGTGCTGGCTACGAGGGGAATGTTATTTTCTAGGGCACAAGAAAGAGTCCACAACACTATAGTTCTCTACTTCCAACACGCCACCAACCCTGTCGACCAAAAGGGTGGCGTCGCGATAATCTTGCACTTTCTTTACAGGCAACTGAGACAGTAAACTGGCTTCATTGGTTCGCAATGCTCTTGAAATCTAGTGTACATGATCTATGGCTTATCAAGTGTCAATATCAACCTATAATTAAATTATGTGACTTTTTTTCAGCTAATATTACGGGTAAGGTATTGTTTAGACTTGGTTGTAAAACAAATATAATAATGACTTGACAAGCAGGAGTGTTCTATAATGTGTCTATCTATACATTGTGCCGCAACTTGACATTTTACAGTGCTCAAACAAAAAATCCCTATTAATGTCGCTGCCAAACCTGTACTATAGCATAGAAGACCAAGACTAGTAGAGCCTAGAAGAGAAATGACACTTCCAATGCATGCACACAAACAATAGTTAAGAGCAGGTAAAAGGATAATAGCCTGTTCTGTTCAGTGTGTACAGGTGGGTGGGTGTTGGGGGGAGGGGGGGTGTTTGGAAGGGTGAGCATTTGATTTTGCAGCTGCATGGACTGAAATTATTCTGTGTGTCATACATTATTACTAATCTTGGCTAGTTGTGGTTTAAAAACTGGTTGTCCTAAAGCCCTCAGTTTTTGCCATTTTGTTTACGTGCTTCAAGACAGCAACAAACGCACATGTATTCTACATGCTTTTCAATGAAAATGCTACTGGCCAAATTGGCTCAAATGGGAAACTTTTGTTTAGCAAAATCTGATGCCTTGTGGTCTATGGCCCAAATGACCACCGGTAGCACTAGCCTAGCTAATGATGGAGATGATTCTGTTTCAGGCACAACTTCCTTTGGAAGGGTGAGCGTTCGTTGTTGCAGCTGCATGGACAGAAATTATTCTGTGTGTCAAACAGTATTACTAATCTTGGCTAGTTCTGGTGTAAACTGGTTGGCCTAAAGCCATCAGTTTTTGCATTTTGTTTACATGCTTCAAGACAGCAACAAACGCACATGTATTCTACATGCTTTTCAATGAAAATGCTACTGGCCAAATTGGCTCAAATGGGAAACTTTTGTTTAACAAAATCTGATGCCATGTGGTCTATTGCCCAAATGACCACCGGTAGCACTAGCCTAGCTAATGATGGAGATGATTCTGTTTCAGGCACAACTTTTCACACTTACGCTGCATCCACATAATACTTTTTGTGGGAGAATGTGTGGAGTATACAGTGCTTTGAGCAGGACGCACATTCCTACCCGGCCACCTGCCTGCCTCCCCGCGTCCATCCCTGTGTGGTTTCATCCCTGTCTCTCTCCCTTTCTGTGCGTGCATGCGTGCGTATACCGGTAGGTCCTATGTAAGGGGCTTTCCTTTTCTGTCCACATTGAAATCACATGTACATTTACAGCAGAACACTGAATTCACACAACTGATGTTTGTTTTTTGAGTAAACATGTTGTAACCAGAATGATTATGTGTCCTTGATAGAGCAACATGCATGTGTCGTTACAATTGAAATACCAGAATAATTGTGACATAGAAACAGCGCTTCTAGGTGAGGATTTCAATGTTGTTGAAGGCGTTGGCAAGTGTGAATACGTGGAGTTGCAAAAGATTATCTGATGCATACAGGACAACAATGATAATCGTGATTTGTTGCCCACCCTAAAAAAAACCACGGCTTATATCTGATATGTAGGAATAGTTTTCGTCGAGTAATTGCAGCATCCCTGCCTTATGTAAGACAATCATGACGTTAATTAAATATCCCAGGTAACATTCACACGTGATTTAACGTGTTCTGAAGGTGAATTCACATGTTTCCGTACATGAATTCATGGGATTGTGTGGACAAATTGGTGTACTGTACACACACGTGTACACTGGTGTATACACACGTGTGTACAGTGGTTCAGAACATGTGAAATAACGTGTCTCAATTGGTTCAATTGGGTAAGAATGTTGTCTAGTGGCGTAGATAAATTAGGCTAATCTAGTTCATTAATTCCGTGGGCATTACACATTTGGATTAGTGTTTTATTTATTTTTTGCTGACCAACCCATTTTTGTGTTAAAGAAAATTTGTAAACCAATTAATAACAAAATTAACCATAATGTTCACTGACAATTGAAATATGTATATTCAAGATTTTGAGCGATAATTTATTTTAAAACCAAAAATATTGGATTATAAAAACTTACATTGATCCTGTATTTGTCATACTTCAGTTGTTACAATAAGAACAGAATGTTTGGCTCCCTCCAAATGTCTGCTAGACTAGGAAGAATATCTTTTGTCAATAGTTAATTGACAGCACTTTGTTGTTTTAGATCCAGAGAGAAGGGTCACAATTTGCTGATGACTCACTTGTGATTGCAATGTTTGAAGGTTACTATGGGATACGACCTACAGAGGTAAGGTCAAACTTGATACACATAGTGAGTAAGAGATGTGTTTATTAGACTTGAAATTTGCCCGTTTCTAACATTGACACTTTCCCAACACAGGGACTCTTAAATATGTATTTGTACTGAGATATTACTTATCCTGTATCAGATTATTTAACAAGATTTAACAAGATTGCCATCTCAAACAACAAGTTCCAGATGGCAAGTGGACAAGGAAGCCATTGGCTTATCGAGAGTCCAACAATTTTCTCATCTATGTGTAGCCCGCCCTTATCAGATATCTGTCAATTCTATTTTTAAACATATTCACACTACTAGCATTAACACAATCATTTGGCAGTTTGTTCCATTCATTTATCACCCTCTGTGAGAAAGAGTACTTTCTCATGTCCAACCTACACTGCTCCTTAACTAATGCTGCTTTGTGTCCTCTGGTTCTACTGCCTTCTTTAAGTTTGAAAAACATATTCCTATCAACATCCTCATAACCGTTCACTATTTTAAACACTTCTATTTGGTCTCCTCTTAGTCTCCTGGTCTCTAGTGTTGTCAAACCACATTGTAATAAGCGACTTTCGTAACTAAGGTCTCTTAATTCTGGAATCATCTTAGTTGCTCTTCGTTGTATTCTTTCTAGCTTATCTATATCTTTTTTACGATATGGCCTCCATGCTTGAATACAATATTCCAAATGTGGTCTAACTATTGCTTTGTACAGGGGTACAATTAGATGTTTCTCCTTATACGTGATAGTTCTCCTAATTAGCCCTAGAATTTGATTTCCTTTCGAAGCAGCAATCCCACATTGCTCTGAAACTTTCATGTCAGCATTAAATGTTACTCCTAAATCCTTTTCTTGTGTGGTTCTACCTAGTACAGCATCCCCCATTTTATATTCCTCGTCCATATTTCCATGTCCTATGTGTATACATTTACACTTCCCAAAATTGAATAACATTTGCCATTTTTCTGACCATTTAACAAATTTTTCTAGATCATCCTGTAAACTTTGTTTATCTGTATCATTAGTAACCTTTCTGAATACTTTTGTGTCATCTGCAAATTTGAGTACTTTGCTAGATATGTCATCCTCCAAATCATTTATATATATTAAAAACAGTATAGGGCCTAACACTGATCCCTGTGGTACCCCACTCAAAACAGATTTCCAGTTTGAAATCTTACCATCTACTATTACTCTCTGTCTTCTGTGTGTAAGCCACTTTTCTATCCAGTTGATTACATCATTGCCTATACCATGGGCTTTTAGTTTAAGTAACAATCTTTGATGTGGCACTTTATCGAAAGCTTTCTGAAAATCTAAGTAGACAACATCCACTGGTGACCCGTCATCTACCCACTTTGTAATTTCTTCTAAAAAACATAAGAGATTGGTTAGACATGACCTTGCTTTTAGGAATCCATGTTGAGATGTATTTATTAATTTATGTTTTATGAGGAATTCCACCATGTGGTCTCTAATTAATGTTTCGAGTAATTTACATACAACTGATGTGAAACTCACTGGTCTGTAATTTTCTGGCTTCTTCCTCGATCCCTTCTTAAATAGCGGCATAATATTTGCTTCTTTCCATTCTGAAGGAACTATTCCTTCTTCTAGTGACAAGTTAAATAAGTTTGCAAGTGGTGTACTAATTTGATCAACAATTTCCTTTAGCAGTTTTGGTGGTATCCCATCAACTCCAGGTGATTTATTATCTTTCATCTTCTTAATTTTCTTTGCTATCATTTCAGGAGTTACAAATAACTGCCAGTGCAGCCATCTCATCATTGGTGTCCTTGATCTTAAATGGTGTCCTTGATCTCCCATACATGCTTGGATGCGTGCCAGTGCAGCCATCTCATCATTGGTGTCCTTGATCTTAAATGGTGTCCTTGATCTCCCACACATGCTTGGATGCGTGCCAGTGTAGCCATCTCATCATTGGTGTCCTTGATCTTAAATGGTGTCCTTAATCTCCCACACATGCTTGGATGTGTGCCAGTGCAGCCATCTCATCATTGGTGTCCTTGATCTTAAATGGTGTCCTTGATCTCCCACACATGTTTGGATGCGTGCCAGTGCAGCCATCTCATCATTGGTGTCCTTGATCTTAAATGGTGTCCTTGATCTCCCACACATGCTTGGATGTGTGCCAGTGCAGCCATCTCATCACTGGTGTCCTTGATCTTAAATGAGACATACAGTTGAGAATCATCAGAAAAGAGGTGGAAGTCAAGTCGATGCCGCCTAACTATCTGCTCAATGGGTCCCGAGTAGAGTGTAAACAAGTGTAAGTGCTGTGGACTCCATCTCTTACGAGTAAGTGCCATGGACTCCATCTCTCATAACGAAATGCTGTGTACTCCATCTCTCACAATTAACTGCACAAGAATCTAAGATGCAGTTAGCAGAATTTACTGGAATCCAAGATGCAATTCAATAAATTATGCTAACTGCATCTCAAGAGAATGCAAATGAATGAATGAATGCTATGGCATAGGTGAGCGAGTAGATAATGGTGATGTTTTGTTGATAGGGCAAGCATATGGTGGACGTGGATAGTGCGGAGAGGTTCAACAACATGTTCCACGAGAATTTGATGTTACACAGAGAACAACAACCTGCGTATGCACGTGAAAGCGCTACAACAAACAGTCGACGGCATAACAGCCAAGAACATCGTCTTGCTGGCCTAGCACAACACAGTAATGATTGCCAGTGGTGACGGTAAGAACAAACTATGGCATTTTGTTTCAGTTTGAAGTTGGGTAAAAGCACTTTTATTGACTAAACACAAATATGTTTGAAGATTGCCTTCCAAAGCAATACGTTCCAAATGGCTAGTGGATTAGGAAGCCATTGGCTTGTAATCCACCATTATCATACAGTTTTCCTACTAGGGCCGGCTAGAGGATATCAACTTGTCAAATAACAGTGACATGTCATCGGTGTGGAACAGGCTATTATTTGAGGAAGTTTGTCATTTGACAGGTTGATACTCATAGTATCAATTTAATTACTTAAATCCGGGTGTCACGTCAATATCCTCTTTTGTCATGCCTGTCGTCATTGGTGTAATACTAATAATGTCGCTGGTACATCAAATATCACCTGGTTCTGTGCTGGCTACGAGGGGAATGTTATTTTCTAGGGCACAAAAAAGAGTCCACAACACTATAGTTCTCTAGTTCCAACATGCCACCAACCCTGTCGACCAAAAGGGTGGCGTCGCGATAATCTTGCACTTTCTTTACAGGCAACTGAAACAGTAAACTGGCTTCATTGGTTCGCAATGCTCTTGAAATCTAGTGTACATGATCTATGGCTTATCAAGTGTCAATATCAACCTATAATTAAATTATGTGACTTTTTTTCAGCTAATATTACGGGTAAGGTATTGTTTAGACTTGGTTGTAAAACAAATATAATAATGACTTGACAAGCAGGAGTGTTCTATAATGTGTCTATCTATACATTGTGCCGCAACTTGACATTTTACAGTGCTCAAACAAAAAATCCCTATTAATGTCGCTGCCAAACCTGTACTATAGCATAGAAGACCAAGACTAGTAGAGCCTAGAAGAGAAATGACACTTCCAATGCATGCACACAAACAATAGTCAAGAGCAGGTAAAAGGATAATAGCCTGTTCTGTTCAGTGTGTACAGGTGGGTGGGTGTTGGGGGGAGGGGGGGTGTTTGGAAGGGTGAGCGTTTGATTTTGCAGCTGCATGGACTGAAATTATTCTGTGTGTCATACAGTATTACTAATCTTGGCTAGTTCTGGTGTAAACTGGTTGTCCTAAAGCCCTCAGTTTTTGCCATTTTGTTTACGTGCTTCAAGACAGCAACAAACGCACATGTATTCTACATGCTTTTCAATGAAAATGCGACTGGCCAAATTGGCTCAAATGGGAAACTTTTGTTTAGCAAAATCTGATGCCATGTGGTCTATGGCCCAAATGACCACGGGTAGCACTAGCCTAGCTAATGATGGAGATGATTCTGTTTCAGGCACAACTTCCTTTGGAAGGGTGAACGTTCGTTGTTGCAGCTGCATGGACAGAAATTATTCTGTGTGTCAAACAGTATTACTAATCTTGGCTAGTTCTGGTGTAAACTGGTTGGCCTAAAGCCATCAGTTTTTGCATTTTGTTTACGTGCCTCAAGACAGCAACAAACGCACATGTATTCTACATGCTTTTCAATGAAAATGCTACTGGCCAAATTGGCTCAAATGGGAAACTTTTGTTTAACAAAATCTGGTGCCATGTGGTCTATTGCCCAAATGACCACCGGTAGCGCTAGCCTAGCTAATGATGGAGATGATTCTGTTTCAGGCACAACTTTTCACACTTACACTGCATCCACATAATACTTGTGGTGGGAGAATGTGTGGAGTATACAGTGCTTTGAGCAGGGCGCACATTCCTACCCGGCCACCTGCCTGCCTCCCCGCGTCCATCCCTGTGTGGTTTCATCCCTGTCTCTCTCCCTTTCTGTGCGTGCATGCGTGCGTATACCGGTAGGTCCTATGTAAGGGGCTTTCCTTTTCTGTCCACATTGAAATCACATGTACATTTACAGCAGAACACTGAATTCACACAACTGATGTTTGTTTTTTGAGTAAACATGTTGTAACCAGAATGATTATGTGTCCTCGATAGAGCAACATGCATGTGTCGTTACAATTGAAATACCAGAATAATTGTGACATAGAAACAGCGCTTCTAGGTGAGGATTTCAATGTTGTTGAAGGCGTTGGCAAGTGTGAATACATGGAGTTGCAAAAGATTATCTGATGCATACAGGACAACAATGCTAATCGTGATTTGTTGCCTACCCTCAAAAAAACCACGGCTTATATCTGATATGTAGGAATAGTTTTCGTCGAGTAATTGCAGCATCCCTGCATTATGTAAGACAATCATGACGTTAATTAAATATCCCAGGTAACATTCACACGTGATTTAACGTGTTCTGAAGGTGAATTCACATGTTTCCGTACGTGAATTCATGGGATTGTGTGGACAAATTGGTGTACTGTACACACACGTGTACACTGGTGTATACACACGTGTGTACAGTGGTTCAGAACATGTGAAATCACGTGTCTCAATTGGTTCAATTCACGTGGTACCATTCGTGAATTCACGATATTCTGTGGACAAATTGGGTGTACAGATACTATTAACTCTGGTTCATAAACTTGTCCATAAACTTGTGTTAACATGATAAATGTACTTGGAATGGTTGAATGACTGCACTGGCATAGAAAAAATTTGGTAAGAATGTTGTCTAGTGGCGTAGATAAATTAGGCTAATCTAGTTCATTAATTCCGTGGGCATTACACATTTGGATTAGTGTTTTATTTATTTTTTGCTGACCAACCCATTTTTGTGTTAAAGAAAATTTGTAAACCAATTAATAACAAAATTAACCATAATGTTCACTGACAATTGAAATATGTATATTCAAGATTTTGAGCGATAATTTATTTTAAAACCAAAAATATTGGATTATAAAAACTGACATTGATCCTGTATTTGTTATACTTCAGTTGTTATAATAAGAACAGAATGTTTGGCTCCCTCCAAATGTCTGCTAGACTAGGAAGAATATCTTTTGTCAATAGTTAATTGACAGCACTTTGTTGTTTTAGATCCAGAGAGAAGGGTCACAATTTGCTGATGACTCACTTGTGATTGCAATGTTTGAAGGTTACTATGGGATACGACCTACAGAGGTAAGGTCAAACTTGATACACATAGTGAGTAAGAGATGTGTTTATTAGACTTGAAATGTGCCCGTTTCTAACATTGACACTTTCCCAACACAGATGCTGAATTAGGACTGACAGGATAAGTAATGTTTAGGAAAGATCGAATAGGAAGAAGGGGCGGGGGAGTTATTTTATATGTTAAAGAATCTATTCAGGCTTATGAAATAAAACTAGAAAGGGAAGCAGATTGCGATGAAGCTGTTTTGTGCAAAATTGTTTCAGGAAATTCAAAATTAACTATTGGATTAGTTTACCGAAGTCCAAACATAAACGAAGAGGACAACACAAAAATAAAAAACGCTATAAAGGAAGTTAGTAAAGGGGAATGTATCATAATGGGAGATTTTAACCATGGACACATTCAATGGAATTCTCTAGAGAGCACAGGGATTGAGGATCAACAATTTCTATGTTTAATCCAGGATAGCTTTCTTACTCAGCACGTACTAGAACCAACCAGGGGAGAAAATGTATTAGATATAGTTTTGTCATCACAAAAAGAATTAGTGGACAATGTAAAAATATTTGAACCATTGGGTAATAGTGACCATAATCAAATACATTTTGATATCAATGTAAAATCAGAAAGTAAAAATAAGAAAACGTACAAGAGAAACTTCCACAAAGGTAACTACAAAGATATGAGAAAATACTTAGCAAAGCTAGATTGGAATAACATGCTGATGAATAAGACCGCAATTGAATGTTGGAATATTCTAAAATATGAAATTGAGAGTATCATCGATAAATTTGTTCCCTTCCAAAAACAAGGAAAACGGTGTAGAAAGAAACACTTGTCAAAAGAGGCAATTAGAAAAATAATGCTAAAACAAACTATGTGGAGGGTTTATAGGTGTACCAGAAAGGAAGAAGACTATGCAAAATACAAAGAGGCACTTAATGCAGCTACAACTGAAATCAGACAATCTAAAAGAAGCTATGAGCAAAAACTGGCATGTAACATAAAAAATGACAGCAAGAGTTTTTATGCATATGTCAGGAGTAAACAAAACGTACAAGACAAGGTTGGACCTCTAGAAGACAGTGCTGGAAATATAATATCACAGGGGTTTTTAATGGCGGAAGACCTAAATGGTTACTTCAGTTCAGTGTTTACCAAAGAAGATATTAGTTCATTACCAGTTGCTGATGCTAAATTTCAGGGGGCTAAATCTGACTATTTAGGACCGTTAGTTGTAACTCCAGAATTGGTAGCTAAGAAAATAAAGGCAATGAAGGATAACAAGTCACCGGGAGTGGATGGGATTCCTCCAAAATTACTAATGGAAACAGTAGATCAAATCAGTATACCACTTGCAAGAGTATTCAACTTGTCATTAAAAGAGGGAGTTGTTCCGTTTGAATGGAAAGAAGCAAACATCATACCATTATTTAAAAAGGGTTCGAGAAATAAGTCAGAGAATTACAGACCAGTGAGTTTAACGTCAGTGATTTGTAAATTATTAGAAAGGTTAATTAAAGACCATATGGTGGACTTCCTCATTAAGCATAAATTATTAAATTCATCTCAACATGGATTACTTAAATCGAGGTCATGCTTAACAAATATGTTATGTTTTTTGGAAGAAATCACTAAGTGGATAGACGTGGGATCGCCAGTAGATATTATCTACTTAGATTTTCAGAAAGCTTTTGACAAAGTGCCACATCGAAGATTACTACTTAAATTGAAAGCCCATGGTATCGGGGATAGCATAACTGACTGGATAGAACAATGGCTGACTGACAGAAGACAACGAGTTGTAGTAGATGGAGAAGTTTCAAATTGGAAATCGGTTTTGAGTGGGGTACCTCAAGGATCAGTATTAGGACCTATATTATTCTTAATTTATATCAATGACTTGGACGACAGTATAACAAGTAACGTACTGAAATTTGCGGATGACACAAAACTGTTTAGAAAGGTTAATACTGATGGTGATAAACAACATTTACAAAACGATCTAGACAGATTAGTGAAATGGTCTGAGAAATGGCAGATGCTGTTCAATTTTGGGAAATGTAAATGCCTACATACAGGACATGGGAACTTGAATGTAAACTATAAAATGGGAGATACTGTTCTGGGTAATACTGTAAAAGAAAAGGACTTAGGAGTTACAATAAGCGCTGATATGAAAGTTTCAGAGCAGTGTGGTATTGCAGCTTCAAAGGGTAATCAAATTCTTGGATTGATTAGAAGAAACATAACATACAAGGGAAAAAAGTTAATTATACCTCTTTATAAAGCAATAGTTAGACCTCATTTAGAATACTGTATACAAGCATGGAGACCATATCGTAAGAAGGATATAGATACGCTTGAACGCATACAAAGGAGAGCAACTAAAATGATTCCAGAACTGAGAGACCTTAGTTATGAAGAACGCCTGAAAGAATGTGGTTTAACAACTCTAGAGACAAGGAGGTTAAGAGGAGATCAGATTGAAGTTTTTAAGATATTGAATGGGTATGAAAATATTGATAGAAATATGTTTTTCTCACTCAAGAAGGATAGCAGAACTAGAGGACATGAGGTAAAATTAGTAAAGGATCAATGTAGATTGGACATCAGGAAGCACTCGTTTTCACAGAGGACAATAAATGAATGGAACAAATTGTCTACATATTGTGTAACTGCTAGCAGCGTGAATATGTTTAAAAACAAGGTTGACACATATCTCAGGAGGGCGGGTTATAAGTAGGTGAACATTGTTGGACTCTCGATAAGCCAATGGCTTCCTTGTCCACTTGCCATCTGGGCCTTTGGCTTGGATGGCAAATCTTGTTAAATCTTGTTAAATAATAACACTATTTAGTAAGTATTTACATTGTGTGGCTTTCTTCCGCGCACCAAGGGCCTCGGTCCGAGGCAGTTGCACAAAAGAAATTGTGTGGCATTTGCACGAACTGCCGTGACGGGCGCATAACCGTCGAATACACATTGAATGCACAGGTTTGTGTATCCAATGGATGTGAGCTGTGAATGTGTTATCAGTCATTCGATCAAGAAATGTGTATTCAGACAAATCCAGTGATTCTACAACTGCACATAGACACAGCATATACGTAAAAAGCAATACATATGTGGTTTGGTTACTCACCAGTTTAGAAATATTAAAAAAACTAAATATGCATTTGGTGTTCCCCAAAAATATGAATATGCATATAATTTAATTATTATTTTTAAATTATTTAAATGATGTTAATGTAAAGAGAGTACATTAAATTGTAAATGTATATAAATTGACTTAAATTTATATAAATTGACTTAAATTTATATAAATTGACTTAATTAAATTAAAGTGCTCCTAAAGTACTCCTCCCTCCTTAAAGTTGCACATGCGCATGACATGCAATATCATCAGTATAATTTTTAATTACAAAATAATAATCTTTGTTCATCAAACAACAGATAATTTAACCCATGCATTCTTTTAAATTTAATTATATTTACAATGACATGCAATGAGATGTCCCCTTGTAGTTGCGCATGCGCATAACATCTAATAACGACCACATCATTTTCATACAAATAATATTTGCAACATCAAATATTTTGTTAAATAAAATATAAAATATTACGTTAGAAGTGACTGTATGTGCTTTACAAATGTTGTGTTTAATATGAAAACTGTGGAGAATGTTTTAATTTTTTTTCTAGACTTTCTTCATTTGAAAAATTTTTGGAGCCTATTTTCTCAATTTTGTTCTCTTAATTTTTTTACGTTGCGTAATTGTATACCCAGTACACACAAATATCGCCTTCGCAGTTCTGATGGCGCCGAGGCGTGCACACGCGCCATGTTTATCATGCAATCGGTTCTGCTGTTTTGATGTGTAAAACTAATTAAAAGTGGCCTAAAACACAATATTTTTAAAGAATATATGAACTTTTTTTACTGGAACATATGCTAAATGATGTAAGGAACGCATTCAGGTACAAAAATACTGTAAAAACCGTCGGCATAAAGCCGTAATAATTTAGGCCAGTTAAGTAAACGATTACCCGAAAATCTGACACCGATTTTGAAACTGTTTTCACATTTCAATTTCTCAACGCGTCAGCTATATCACAAAAATATAATACTAAATGGATCTGCCAGCTCAAAATCTCATTTTCATTTATAATCGAGACTAAAGTCAGTGACAGTGTCAGTGAAGACGAACTCACAAAGTTGACAAGTACCAGCCCAGGACCAGGTCCAGGAGGTTTTGACATACAGCAGGGATTTTCGGGGCCTGGTACTTGAGCTGCCTGCCATCAGCACTTGAAACGCATTCCTTGGTGCCTAAGCCTCAATGCTAGAGCCGGTATTGGCAGGATCCGGCGTTCATGATTCTCATGATGAATTTACATCTATACGCCGTAACTACGTTTATGGCTGGCGTCTGCGAGGTAAACGCGTCCGTGTGCGACACGGTAGTCCACGGTCCTTCCTGCTGTTCCGACATGGTGATTTCACACGATCCATCGCTGCAGCCATACTCTAGCAATGCTGTCAATCGTTTCGTTTCACAGCATAAAAAATGTACGTATAGGATTTCCATTGTGGAATAAGCAGTGGCGTTTTATTAGCTAGCAATAGGGAGTGAGAGCGATTGCTCTCCTAAAAATGATACCCTGCCACGATTATCGGAGAATATAGGCTGGCACAAATGTTTAAATTTAATAATAGAATAGTGCCAAATAAGGTGCATATAGGGTGGCATTTTTCATCAAATAAGTACGCGCATAGGGACGCTTATTCGGCACTCAAGAGTTTGATATTTTAATTGTTCATACGGTATGTGGTGTCATTAATTTGGACAAATACAGTATGGTACCAACAGTCACATTCGTCACACTGTATGGCGTAGTGGTGATCATGTACCTCATGGCTGCTGGTGCCACATGGATATTTTGGAGAGGGATCTGAGGTGGGACCAGGGTTTGGATGAAGGTCCCCTGCTTGTATTATAAGTCCACACAGATATAATAGAGATAGGGTATGGGGCTTAGTTGGCATCATCTTGTTTTTTTGTGGTTGAGAACATGGGGAATTGTGGCAGGTTTCTTGTCAGCATGGCTGAGAATGTTGTTGTGGAATCCTCATTGTTGGTGGAAATTTGACAGAGGTACTTATGCATGTTTGCTGCCAGGAAGCATAGTGTTATGAGTGTGAACTTTATGTTTACATCAGGCGAGAGGGGTGTTAAATAAACACAGGGTTTTTCCTAAGAGCCGGGACCCAGGTAATTTACCCGGCTATCGTAGAGGAAGGACTATTTTTATTATCCGTCGCATCGGCAAATGACCGACCTACTTTTGCTTAAATCATTGCAGCATCGACGTTCTAAAAACAGACAGGTCAGCGATCGTTGAATATCACCACATGTGGCAGCAAACCAGCACCGGTCAACGAATGTCATTTTACGTTAATAAACGGGAGTTTTTAAATCATTCGCACAGACATTTTACGTGTCGCCAAAGCATATTTATTCCCCACAATTCTGTTTATGACGTTGATTATTTGGTGACTTAGTGTCACTTGTTTCCTTTTGAAAAAATGTGTGACAAAGAAGCTAGTGCTACCAAATCAACCTTGAATAATCCCCCTTAACAAACACCAAAGCAGAACAATTATGTGACATATTGTGGCAAACGATGTACATTTTAACAGTTATGTAATACAAGTTTTTTTTCAATTTGGAAATGAATGAAGTTTGGATGCATGACCATTTCCAATGTTCATGTCAACAAGGTACTTTTGGTAACCTTTGCTATTTGTTGCTGTGTGATAATTCATAATATTTTCATTAATTTGTTACATACTAATAAACAGTCATGAACATGGGCATTATTGGCCTATTTGGGAGAAAAAGGTGATTAGGCAAACCAGCAATTTTTTATTGCTACATAAACTCCTGAAGTTTTAAGGTACAATTACATATATAAGTTCCTGGTGTGTCCACAGTGGTCTTTGATGCGTAGTGACTCGGCCACAGGCTGAGCATAATAAGTGATCCCTGCTTTGGGGTTCATGGTCCCTGATATAACCACACTTAACAAAAACCCTGTAAAGTGGTTTTGAATTTTCTTGCGAAAGTATGTATTTGCAGATGTTTGCTATAACTTGCCTTTAGAGGGCTAAAGTCACATTAGATAAATATTATTTAGAATGCTAAAGTCACATTAGATAAATATTATTTGGAATGCTAAAGTCACATTAGATAAATATTACACGTATGTACGAAACTGTTTAAAAGTGCATGTGCAGGGTTTGGGCTAGTGCAAACATATACAGATACACAGTAGGAAGTCTAGGGGTGCGTTATATCTGTGGTCCTGGGCCAACTCAGGAACTCCGGGTATATGAAAACACAGGGGTGGCAATGAAGCACCCGAAGAAGGGTCTGTTTGTTAGTACAAGATGTGATAAACACAGGGTAGGATTTCTTTGAAATTCTAAGCTAAGAGTATATTTAAGTGTATCTAGTTTATATTTATAACTAATACACAGTATATTTAAATTTGAATACATGCACTATTTTTTAGTTGTGTTGGGGATGATTTGGGTTTCACGTGTTTTAACAACTATTGTTTACATCCGTCATCTTGATTTATGTTCGTTGTTAAGCAAGGTAAACGCAGCTAATTGAATAAATTTGGTTTAGGATCGTGTGATCTCTAACGTTATAACACGATTATATTCTGATTGTGATACTATTGCATATCTGTAAGTTTAGGGTGTAAAGAGCCTTCTATCTCGGCACGTTGGACTATCCCGATCCCATTTAATTGTATGACTTTGTTTGTTATATATGCTTATTTCATTTGTAATTTGCATAGTTGGCTAATTCCTTGTTACTTTGGATTCTGCCAGGTACATTTTGTGAAGTGTAACACAAGTGAACAATAGATAAACACGAAGCAAGATCGCATTGTCAGAAAACAGGAAGGAGTTTTATTCATTAATAAGCATGCTAATCTAATTCATACAATCATTATAACATTTTTATTAAGTTGTCAAATCCTGTATCCATATATGTGTGCGTGCATGCGTGTCTGTGCGTGTGTGTGTGTGCGCATGCCTGTGTGTGTTTGTGGGTGTGTGTTGAAAATAACTTGCATTTATGTAAAATATTTACGAAAATTTAGAGCAAACATTAAGGTACACTGTCAGGTGTGGAGATGACATTCTACCACACAATGATCCCCATCAACACCTGACATCAGCCCCTGAATGGGCATTCCCACTCGCACTGCTGGGTAAGTAACCCAGGTAAGTAACTGTTTCTATGCTAACAGTTCTTTCTAACCTTTAAAACTGTCATGGCAAACAGGAAAATTTGAACATTGTGTTGTTCCATTATCATTCCAGTAGTGATGCTAGTACACCTAGGTCGAGTTTGACTTACCAACTTGTGAACAAAACCAACATATGACACTTGAGTACATGTCCATCTGACAAATCTAAACCAAACAAGAACTTGTCAACGCCAGTTGTTTCGTAGCAGAGACAAGCAAATATGTATATTATGAAACAAAAACGATAACGAAGAAGATGAAAGTAATACGGGCAAATACTCTTGTCATTGTCTACTTGTTTCCTATGACACTGTCTCGGTTGGCATGTTGACCAGTGGTTTACCAGAGCTTTCACCACCTGCAGGTGGCAGCAATGTTGGTGTGAAGTAATTTTGACAAAGCCAGATCAGACAGAATGCGTTCTGCTTAAGTTGGTTGTGATTAGAGCGAGCACTGGTCGGTGTTCGTCACTAATACAGGCAAATGCTCTTGTTTATGATGGTGACAACCTAAAAAAGGATATCTCCTTCCAGTCATCTTCCTCTCAATACTGTGCCAACTGGAACGGGTTTGGAGACCCAGAGAGTGGACTGAATATTACAGAGTGGGAAAATATTGTCAAAGTATGGTGGTCTGTCCCCTTTTTGTTGCTCCCTGCAGCAATGGGCAGACTGTTGATCTCAGTCATTTGTGTAATACTTTTTAAAATCAGTGAATTTGAATATTAAACTAAAATATGTTGGTTTATTCAAGCATAAACTGCACTGAAGCAGAAAGAAATTAGCTGTTAACACAATGTTTCAGTGTTTGCAAAATAGATAGATCAATTGATAATTTATTTCCAACAACAGTACAAATTCATGATAACAAAAATAAAAAATTTTTGCAGCATTTGGAATTTAGGTATAAGTAATAGTTTATTGGAAAGAGTGTGAACAGAAGTATAATACTTACCTATGGTTCATTCAAAGTAGTATACTTATAGGTATGTCACTGAGTGACTATTGTGATATAGATATAATGGTGTTTTGTATTGTTAATCAGTTCAAAAGTTGTACTGCACTATGCATGGTTTTCTTTCAGCCAAATATTTAATCACCCTGAGGACGTCTGCTGGCTCAGATGACATTGTACCTTACACATGACTGTCATATGATGTGACAAGTCAGTGTTTGGGCAGCCTTCACTTACAACAAAAAAAGCTGTCTACTTTGTCAGTGTCACCGCAGTCACTTGAGGACTCGTTGAAAGGAACGTGACAGTGAACTCAGATGGAGGTAGGGTACAACTGTATGTACTTACAAGCATCAATGTGTCTATAAGCAATGGTTTATTAAATAAGTACAGCCGGGTCTAATGTGTTATTTATAGAATGTGTCATATTAAAATCTCTTTCACAGAAGTTATTCTCCTGTCTTCATCATTCTGACTGACATGGACGTCACCCCACATTTGTTGCACTGTCTGTTGACCAGACACCCCCAGTGAGGGGTGTTGCGAAAGACGACAAGGACCCCAATGAGGATGAGAGGTACTCCTCAGAAGTGTTCACTGTTGCCAGCACCTGGAAGCAATTTGCTGACCCAGAATCTGACATAAAAAGTTATCTTGTCAACATATACAGAAAACCTACAGGTAAATATATAATGTTATATTTCATGATTGCACACTAACTGTGCTTACTCAGTACAAATGAGAAATCCAGCAGTGTCATTCAACAGTTGCTAGTATTTAAGTTGCAAATCAAATAACCAAATAGACCCTTAATATTTTAGGCCCCAGTAGCAGGGAGGTTGTACTACACACATAAAAGAACATAGCTTCATCGTTCAACCCTCTTGATAGACATCACTTCCATCCTAATAGACCCTTAATGTTTAGACCCCAGTAGCAGGAAGGTTGTGTTACACACAGAGAAGAACATAGTTCCATCTTTCAACCCTCTGGAGAGACATCACTTCCATCATAATATACCCTTTATGTTTAGGCCCCAGTAGCAGGGTGGCTGTACTACACATCGAAGAACATAGTTCCACCTTTCAACCCTCTGGAGAGACATCACTTACATCCTAATAGACCCTTAATATTTTAGGCCCCAGTAGCAGGAAGGTTGTACTACACACAGAGAAGAACATAGTTCCATCTTTTAACCCTCTTGAGAGCCAGCACTTCCATCTTAATAGACCCTTAATGTTTAGGCCCCAGTAGCAGGGTGGTTGTACTACACACAGAGAAGAACATAGTTCCATCTTTCAACTCTCTGGAGAGACATCACTTACATCCTAATAGACCCTTACTGTTTTAGGCCCCAGTGGCAGGAAGGTTGTTCTACACGCAGAGAAGAACATAGCTCCATCTGACAATTCCTTCGAGAGACAACACTCCATCTGCACCGACTTTGTCCATGTCGATGTGACGGCAACAAACAGAGCCGAGACAAACAGCTCGGTGACATCGGATGTTAGATCTGACAGACCCCGAGATGTTGCAGCTCGTTGATGACAACTTGCAGCGTGACATGGAATACACTGTGAGTGTGACGGTGTCTCTGGCAAGGAGTACAAGGCTGTAACACTAACAATGTATATTAATTATAGGTGTTCATTGTTTCTAAGTTCCTTGAATGGATTGACATTCTTTTTTTTGCACTATGATATTTGATGAAGGCTGAGTGAGTCAGCTGAAATATCAAAGAATAAAAAAATTGTTGGGATTGACCACTACAAAATATCAGCATACGAACTGCACCAGGGCAAGATGACTATGATATATCCCACCAGGTCAATGTAACTGTACTGGTTAGTCTTAGTTTAGCAGTAGCTGTTGTTGATGTTTACATTTGTAGTGTTTGCTGGTTTCTTGTTTCTCTTTTATTCTTTTACGCCACATATTTTGTATTGCTGTAGACTCTACAGAGACAGTTGCTAGAAAGTATTTATATGTTTGTATTCTCTCCATATGTGACATGTCTCATATAGAAAAAAAGAGGCAGCATACCAATCACAGCAGTTTGTTTTGACAACAGACATGATGTACTGATTATTGTGGGTTCTATGATGAACTAAACCATTTTCTGGTTTCATAAATCACCAGAGTAGAGTAGAGTAATACTATAGTTGCTAGTTGAAAAGGAATCATTTAAATAAGTGTAGATATGAAATCTGGGTGCATTGAACGCAGACCTAACCTAATGGCTGATTTATTACATATGCATTCAATAGAAACACTGTTAGCTGTAAGTACTGCTCAATCACATGTTGCTGTGAATTGTTAGGTCCAGATGGAAGATTGTGCCAGCCAGTGCAACCACGTGGACAACAGAAGAGGCTCTGAGTCTGAAGATCAGTGCATGTTACAGGATGCGCGTGACAGCAGTGAATGGGGCAGGGCTGGCCACTGTCCACTACACCAGTGGTCTGTTAGTTGACCCAACACCACTGAAGGTATGGTCGTTATCTTCTATCAGTATCTAGTCCAAGTGAACAGGGCAGAGCTGGCTGCTGTCCACTACACCAATGGTCAACTGTCACATCAAACCAGATCAACCAACCAAGCATACCATTGCAATTATTGTGAAAAGTGACAAGACACAAATTGACAAAAATCATTGAATAATTTAATATTGGATTAACAGCTATTAAAAAATATATATACCCCAAAATTACTCGCTCTACTGCTATGATATTGTGACCTGCAGCGCTCCATGGGTCCCCAAACCAATCAAATTTCATTAAGGCAAACATAATATATATAATTAGTCACTAAGTCAAACTTGGCTCTTGTGCTACGTATACTTCTGTGTGTCCAAATGTGTATTTTGTTTTTGCTGTGCTTTCTGTCTTCTCTGTTTCTCCCCTGTCTCTATATTTCATTGTCTCTGTTTCTTCCTCTCTTTTTATGAGACTTTCCTTCTATCTCTCACAATAATGATGAAGTAAACACAAATCTCATTAATATGTTACTACTGATATCCTCTCGACATTCACAAATGTATGCTTAACAAAGTCTAAGAAAGAAGCAGTTGTGTTTTATCAAGTAGAATAATGCATGATAATAAAACTACCTCATTGGTCTTATGTATTTAACCATCAATTATCCTCCTAGTTAACACATGGCTGACTAATTCTGAGGATCCAGCTGACGTTTGAATCAGTTCAAACGAGATCGAGCACACACGTTGGCACAGACACGGGATTGTTATGGTGCACAGCTAATCAATTCAAGGAATTTTTAGACGTACCAGGTATGTTGTGGTGGATCACGAGTAAAAGAACTGTATGCTTACAAAGGTAGGAAGTGAAAAAGTATGTCAAAATGTATTTTTGCCGCTGCATAACAGGAATGACAGTGTTTGCTGATGTGACAAATGTTATCAGCCAGATAACAGTCATGAGTACCACAGGCATGAGTGACTGTTTTGTGGTTGTTAACACTCTTGTGACATCAGCAAACAGTATACTATTCCATAGATATAATGGAGTTAATGTGACAGATAAAACGTTACATCTGTGAATAATTATTAGAAATTTATCTAAAAATGATTTCATCTTGCATATGCCATTTTACCTTCAGATAATAAATATTATGCGACAGTACGAGCCATCAACAACATTGAGTTCGGTCCTCCTGCGCTTACTGTGTGCCATGCCCAGTCTATTGCCGTCGACACCACGCCCCCGATCATCTACGCTGTCGATCACGTCACATATGGTGAAGACACCTTCCTGATTTCATATCGAGTTAATGGCACGTAAGAATTCATTTATTTGACTGGTCCATAATCAAGGTTGAAACTAAGTTGCCAATCCATAGAGATACTGCTTCATCCTAGTTTGTTAACTAAAATAATGTCTGCTGTATAATCCATCATTGCTGCAGTGACCCTGTGTCTGCATCAAGAGTACAAAGATGGGTCTGGGTCGAAGCAGAAGGGATACGTATGTCCTAAGCTGGACGGCTGTGGACAACTACTCCCACATCCAACATAACTACCACATTCCTGACGGCGTGGCAATCTGGGTGAAGATACGAGTCTCCAACAATTGTTTGTTCTAATCTCATTCTAAAAGTATACAGGCAGTACGCACTTTAGTTTACAGACAGTGTCTTTAATGTTGTGTTATGTGATTTGACGGTCCTTATAATATGGGGTTCCTTGTGTCTGAAATATATTCTCAATATCTGCAGCTTCAAATGTTTTTGTAACCAGGTTGTAGTTTGCCGACAGCGAGGAGCAGTGATGCAGAAGGCACGATCACCATAAAGGCGGAGATGTGCACTGCGTACAGTCAGAAGAGAGTCTAATGAGGATCGCAATGTTCTGCAGGGTTGGAAAAACTGGAGCAGGTATGCGATGTAGCTCGGCGCAAGCAGATGAAGAGCTTTGAACGTCATCAGTAAGACCTTGTATCCAATACGGTACCGGACAGGAAGCCAATGGAGAGTCTCTAGGATGGATGTGATGTGGTCATAGCGACTGGCTCTGACCACAATGCGAGCTGCCACATTCTGGACTCTGCAGCTTGTCCAGTAACTGGTCAGGTACACCATAAAGGAGGCCATTTCCATAGTCCAGTCGCGATATGACAAGGGAGTGAACCAGGAGTTCAGTGGCATGTTGTGTCAAGCAATCTCTGATGGAGCGAATCCGATGTAGGTGAAAGTATGCTACCTTGCACAGTTTCGACACTTGAGATTTCATGCTGAGTTCACTGTCAAACATCACTCCAATGTTGCGAGCGACGGCAGTAGGCTGGAGGATGCTGTCACCGATGACGACATCAGTCAGACTGTGCTTGCTAGCCGAGCTCGGTGTAGTGATCACAAGCACTTCAGTCTTATCGTCATTCAGCTGAAGACGATGATAAGTCATCCATGCTTTTAGTTCTCCAATACATGCTTGGATGCGTGCCAGTGCAGCCATCTCATCATTGGTGTCCTTGATCTTAAATGGTGTCCTTGATCTCCCACACATGCTTGGATGCGTGCCAGTGCAGCCATCTCATCATTGGTGTCCTTGATCTTAAATGGTGTCCTTGATCTCCCACACATGCTTGGATGCGTGCCAGTGCAGCCATCTCATCATTGGTGTCCTTGATCTTAAATGGTGTCCTTGATCTCCCACACATGCTTGGATGCGTGCCAGTGCAGCCATCTCATCATTGGTGTCCTTGATCTTAAATGGTGTCCTTGATCTCCCACACATGCTTGGATGTGTGCCAGTGCAGCCATCTCATCATTGGTGTCCTTGATCTTAAATGGTGTCCTTGATCTCCCACACATGTTTGGATGCGTGCCAGTGCAGCCATCTCATCATTGGTGTCCTTGATCTTAAATGGTGTCCTTGATCTCCCACACATGTTTGGATGCGTGCCAGTGCAGCCATCTCATCATTGGTGTCCTTGATCTTAAATGAGACATACAGTTGAGAATCATCAGAAAAGAGGTGGAAGTCAAGTCGATGCCACCTAACTATCTGCCCAATGGGTCCCGTGTAGAGTGTAAACAAGTGTAAGTGCTGTGGACTCCATCTCTTACGAGTAAGTGCCATGGACTCCATCTCTCATAACGAAATGATGTGTACTCCGTCTCTCACAATTAACTGCACAAGAATCTAAGATGCAGTTAGCAGAATTTACTGGAATCCAAGATGCAATTCAATAAATTCTGCTAACTGCATCTCAAGAGAATGCAAATGAATGAATGAATGAATGCTATGGCATAGGTGAGCGAGTAGATAATGGTGATGTTTTGTTGATAGGGCAAGCATATGGTGGACGTGGATAGTGCGGAGAGGTTCAACAACATGTTCCACGAGAATTTGATGTTACACAGAGAACAACAACCTGCGAATGCACGTGAAAGCGCTACAACAAACAGTCGACGGCATGACAGCCAAGAACATCGTCTTGCTGGCCTAGCACAACACAGTAATGATTGCCAGTGGTGACGGTAAGAACAAACTATGGCATTTTGTTTCAGTTTGAAGTTGGGTAAAAGCACTTTTATTGTCTAAACACAAATATGTTTGAAGATTGCCTTCCAAAGCAATACGTTCCAAATGGCTAGTGGATTAGGAAGCCATTGGCTTGTAATCCACCATTATCATACAGTTTTCCTACCAGGGCCGGCTAGAGGATATCAACTTGTCAAATAACAGTGACATGTCATCGGTGTGGAACAGGCTATTATCTGAGGAAGTTTGTCATTTGACAGGTTGATACTCATAGTATCAATTTAATTACTTAAATCCGGGTGTCACGTCAATATCCTCTCTTTTGTCATGCCTGTCGTCATTGGTGTAATACTAATAATGTCGCTGGTACATCAAATATCACCTGGTTCTGTGCTGGCTACGAGGGGAATGTTATTTTCTAGGGCACAAGAAAGAGTCCACAACACTATAGTTCTCTACTTCCAACACGCCACCAACCCTGTCGACCAAAAGGGTGGCGTCGCGATAATCTTGCACTTTCTTTACAGGCAACTGGGACAGTAAACTGGCTTCATTGGTTCGCAATGCTCTTGAAATCTAGTGTACATGATCTATGGTTTATCAAGTGTCAATATCAACCTATAATTAAATTATGTGACTGGTTTTCAGCTAATATTATGGGTAAGGTATTGTTTAGGCTTGGTTGTAAAACAAATATAATAACGACTTGACAAGCAGGAGTGTTCTATAATGTGTCTACCTATACATTGTGCAGCAACTTGACATTTTACAGTGCTCAAACAAAAAATCCATATTAATGTCGCTGCCAAACCTGTACTATAGCATAGAAGACCAAGACTAGTAGAGCCTAGAAGAGAAATGACACTTCCAATGCATGCACACAAACAATAGTTAAGAGCACGTAAAAGGATAATAGCCTGTTCTGTTCAGTGTGTACAGGTGGGTGGGTGTTGGGGGGAGGGGGGTGTTTGGAAGGGTGAGCGTTTGATTTTGCAGCTGCATGGACTGAAATTATTCTGTGTGTCAAACAGTATTACTAATCTTGGCTAGTTGTGGTGTAAACTGGTTGTCCTAAAGCCCTCAGTTTTTGCCATTTTGTTTACGTGCCTCAAGACAGCAACAAACACACATGTATTGTACATGCTTTTCAATGAAAATGCTACTGGCCAAATTGGCTCAAATGGGAAACTTTTGTTTAGCAAAATCTGATGCCATGTGGTCTATGGCCCAAATGACCACCGGTAGCACTAGCCTAGCTAATGATGGAGATGATTCTGTTTCAGGCACAACTTCCTTTGGAAGGGTGAGCGTTCGTTGTTGCAGCTGCATGGACAGAAATTATTCTGTGTGTCAAACAGTATTACTAATCTTGGCTAGTTCTGGTGTAAACTGGTTGGCCTAAAGCCATCAGTTTTTGCCATTTTGTTTACGTGCCTCAAGACAGCAACAAACGCAAATGTATTCTACATGCTTTTCAATGAAAATGCTACTGGCCAAATTGGCTCAAATGGGAAACTTTTGTTTAGCAAAATCTGATGCCATGTGGTCTATTGCCCAAATGACCACCGGTAGCGCTAGCCTAGCTAATGATGGAGATGATTCTGTTTCAGGCACAACTTCTCACACTTACACTGCATCCACATAATACTTGTGGTGGGAGAAGCACCAATGTGTGGAGTATACAGTGCTTTGAGCAGGACGCACATTCCTACCCGGCCACCTGCCTGCCTCCCTGCGTCCATCCCTGTGTGGTTTCATCCCTGTCTCTCTCCCTTTCTGTGCGTGCATGCGTGCGTATACCAGTAGGTCCTATGTAAATGGCTTTCCTTTTCTGTCCACATTAAAATCACATGTACATTTACAGCAGAACACTGAATTCACACAACTGATGTTTGTTTTTTGAGTAAACAGGTTGTAACCAGAATGATTATGTGGCCTCGATAGAGCAACATGCATGTGTCGTTACAATTGAAATACCAGAATAATTGTGACATAGAAACAGCGCTTCTAGGTGAGGATTTCAATGTTGTTGAAGGCGTTGGCAAGTGTGAATACGTGGAGTTGCAAAAGATTATCTGATGCATACAGGACAACAATGCTAATCGTGATTTGTTGCCTACCCTCAGATAGATCACATGGCTTATATCTGATATGTAGGAATAGTTTTCGTCGAGTAATTGCAGCATCCCTGCCTTATGTAAGACAATCATGACGTTAATTAAATATCCCAGGTAACATTCACACGTGATTTAACGTGTTCTGAAGGTGAATTCACATGTTTCCGTACATGAATTCACGGGATTGTGTGGACAAATTTGTGTACTGTACACACACGTGTACACTGGTGTATACACACGTGTGTACAGTGGTTCAGAACATGTGAAATAACGTGTCTCAATTGGTTCAATTCACGTGGTACCATTCGTGAATTCACGATATTCTGTGGACAAATTGGGTGTACAGATACTATTCACTCTGGTTCAGAACACGTGGAATCACGTGTTTCAGCTGGTTCAGTTCATGTTTTACCGAACGTGAATTCACGAAATTCTGACATTTTCCCGTGAAAACACGTGTCCATAAACTTGTGTTAACATGAAAAATGTACTTGGAATGGTTGAATGACTGCACTGGCATAGAAAAAATTGGGTAAGAATGTTGTCTAGTGGCGTAGATAAATTAGGCTAATCTAGTTCATTAATTCCGTGGGCATTACACATTTGGATTAGTGTTTTATTTATTTTTTGCTGACCAACCCATTTTTGTGTTAAAGAAAATTTGTAAACCAATTAATAACAAAATTAACCATAATGTTCACTGACAATTGAAATATGTATATTCAAGATTTTGAGCGATAATTTATTTTAAAACCAAAAATATTGGATTATAAAAACTTACATTGATCCTGTATTTGTCATACTTCAGTTGTTATAATAAGAACAGAATGTTTGGCTCCCTCCAAATGTCTGCTAGACTAGGAAGAATATCTTTTGTCAATAGTTAATTGACAGCACTTTGTTGTTTTAGATCCAGAGAGAAGGGTCACAATTTGCTGATGACTCACTTGTGATTGCAATGTTTGAAGGTTACTATGGGATACGACCTACAGAGGTAAGGTCAAACTTGATACACATAGTGAGTAAGAGATGTGTTTATTAGACTTGAAATGTGCCCGTTTCTAACATTGACACTTTCCCAACACAGGGACTCTTAAATATGTATTTGTACTGAGATATTACTTATCCTGTATCAGATTATAACTGGCATATGTCCCCTGTGCTGACGTTTAGCATTGCTGATACATGATTGGTCCGTCACCTGGCACGGTGATAACCGGTCATTTCATTGTATATGGCCGCTGATCACAACGATTAATCCAACGGATCCGTCACAGAACATAAAATGGTGTTAATATTTGTTTGATCAGCATTGTTTAGAGCTTGGTGTACATTAGTTAGAGCTTGGTGTACATTGGATAGAGCTTGGTGTACATTGGATAGAACTTGGTGTACATTGGTTAGAGTTGGGTGTACATTGGTTACAGTTTGGTGTACATTGGTTAGAGCTGGGTGTACATTGGTTACAGCTTGGTGTACATTGGTTACAGCTGGGTGTACATTGGTTACAGCTTGGTGTACATTGGTTACAGCTGGGTGTACATTGGTTACAGCTTGATGTACATTGGTTACAGCTTGGTGTACATTGTTTAGAGCTTGGTGTACATTGGATAGAGCTTGGTGTACATTGGATAGAACTTGGTGTACATTGGTTAGATTTCAAGACCCTGTTGGAGCTAACACTGTCTCATCTCAAGATCCTGTTGGAGCTGACGACACTGCCTAATCTCAAGATCCTGTTGGAGCTGACGACACTGCCTAATCTCAAGATCCTGTTGGAGCTGACACTGTCTAATCTCAAGATCCTGTTGGAGCTGACACTGATTCTTGAGATTAGGCTGTGTCACACTGCCTGATCTCAAGACCCTGTTGGAGCTAACACTGTCTCATCTCAAGATCCTGTTGGAGCTGACACTGTCTAATCTCAAGATCCTGTTGGAGCTGACACTGGGTCTTGAGATTAGGCTGTGTCACACTGCCTGATCTTAAGATCGTGTTGGAGCTGACACTATCTAATCTCAAGACCCTGTTGGAGCTAACACTGTCTAATCTCAAGATCCTGTTGGAGCTAACACTGTCTAATCTCAAGATCCTGTTGGAGCTGACACTGGGTCTTGAGATTAGGCTGTGTCACACTGCCTGATCTTAAGACCATGTT
This sequence comes from Lamellibrachia satsuma, assembly GCA_033239005.1. Lineage (NCBI taxonomy): Eukaryota > Metazoa > Annelida > Polychaeta > Sabellida > Siboglinidae > Lamellibrachia > Lamellibrachia satsuma. Next base: position 9,136,048 of record BSQZ01000003.1, on the reverse strand, counting down.
GGAGCTGACACTATCTAATCTCAAGACCCTGTTGGAGCTGACACTGCCTAATCTCAAGATCCTGTTGGAGCTGACACTGTCTAATCTCAAGAATACTGTTGGAGCTGACACTGTCTAATCTCAAGATCCTGTTGGAGCTGACACTGGGTCTTGAGATTAGGCTGTGTCACACTGCATGATCTCAAGACCCTGTTGGAGCTGACACTATCTAATCTCAAGACCCTGTTGGAGCTGACACTGCCTAATCTCAAGATCCTGTTGGAGCTGACACTGTCTAATCTCAAGATCCTGTTGGAGCTGACACTGTCTAATCTCAAGACCCTGTTGGAGCTGACACTGTCTAATCTCAAGACCCTGTTGGAGCTGACACTGTCTAACCTCAAGATCCTGTTGGAGCTGACACTGTGTAATCTCAAGACCCTGTTGGAGCTGACACTGTCTAATCTCAAGATCCTATTGGAGCTGACACTGTCTAATCTCAAGACCCTGTTGGAGCTGACACTGTCTAATCTCAAGACTCTGTTGGAGCTGACACTGTCTAATCTCAAGATCCTGTTGGAGCTGACACTGTCTAATCTCAAGACCCTGTTGGAACTGACACTGTCTAATCTTCAGATCCTATTGGAGCTGAAACTGTCTAATCTCAAGACCCTGTTGGAACTGACACTGTCTAATCTCAAGATCCTATTGGAACTGACACTGTCTAATCTCAAGATCCTGTTGGAGCTGACACTGTGTAATCTCAATACCCTGTTGGAGCTAACACTGTCTAATCTCAAGATCCTGTTGGAGCTGACACTGTCTAATCTCAAGATCCTATTGGAGCTGACACTGTCTAATCTAAAGATCCTGTTGGAGCTGACACTGTCTAATCTCAAGATCCTATTGGAACTGACACTGTCCAATCTCAAGACCCTGTTAGAACTGACACTGTCTAATCTCAATATCCTACTGGAACTGACACTGTCTAATCTCAAGATCCTATTTGAACTGACACTGTCTAATCTCAAGATCCTATTGGAGCTGACACTGTCTAATCTCAAGATCCTATTGGAACTGACACTGTCTAATCTCAAGACCCTGTTGGAGCTGACACTGTCTAATCTCAAGACCCTGTTGGAACTGACACTGTCTAATCTCAAGATCCTATTGGAGCTGACACTGTCTAATCTCAAGACCCTGTTGGAGCTGACACTGTCTAATCTCAAGACCCTGTTGGAACTGACACTGTCTAATCTCAAGATCCTGTTGGAGCTGACACTGTCTAATCTCAAGACCCTGTTGGAACTGACACTGTCTAATCTCAAGATCCTATTGGAGCTGACACTGTCTAATCTCAAGACCCTGTTGGAACTGACACTGTCTAATCTCAAGATCCTGTTGGAGCTGACACTGTTTAATCTCAAGATCCTATTGGAACTGACACTGTCTAATCTCAAGACCCTGTTGGAGCTGACAGTGTCTAATCTCAAGATCCTATTGGAGCTGCACCTGAGAGTGAAAATATAGGTGCCACTAGAAGTGTATTTTGGGGTCATTGGGTCAAATCTCCCTGTGGCTTAAAGTTTAGATTTTTTGTATGTAACCTTTTGCACCACTACATGGTAGCACAGGAACTTATGGGTGACTAAACTTGGCCCCCCTTTGTGAGATCCTAGATACGCCAGTGACTTGGAGACGCTGTGACTGGGCGGTCAGAGGCCAGACTGTTAATTGAGATGACGGGGTTTGAATCCAATTGCTACCAAAAGCCGTTGGTCGGTTCTACCTGGTGTCTATGCCAGGGGATATAAATATCACTCACTGGATCAATGTAATGTAAACATTTGAGCATTTGTGTAAATGTTTTGCTGAACTGTTCATTGATTTGTAGACATGTTTCAGTGTTGTGTGTGGCAGGTTCAATCCCTGCTGGTGTTTGCAGTGTGCATACAAACACTACTGGTTGTGTACACATCTACTGAATTCACATCGCTACATTCAGACTATTTAACTATATGTACAATTTAGGTAGAATATTGTCATTGAAAAACATTTTTATAAGATGCATTAGTTATGATATCAACTATATGTAAAATATGTTTTAAATAGTTATATTAGAGCATCAGATATCAGAGTATCCCACAGGCCGGGCTGTTTGGTATATAACCGCATAAGATATGAGGAGTCAAGTCATGTCTAATAATTAAATGTTTCACCTTGCAGTGAGATCATGATGTCTGTGCTCTATGCTACCGAAGTACCTCCTGGTAAGTTTACAGCCACCGCCTCCCCCCATGTCTCCTGGTAAGTGTACAGCCAACCCCACCCTGTGTCAGAGGTGGGTTCAGTTACACAGCATCATAAAAACTTAATTAAAATTAAGGCGCTTCACTTTGAATCAGGTTCATTGATGTTCAAATTAATAGTGTGAAAGTTTAAGTTACGTGCAGTCGATTTAATAAAAGAGGGCATATTTTTTTATAATTTTCAAAATAATTAACTTTAGTATAACTCACAAAGTGTGAATAGTCTGAAGTTATAATATATAGCCTGATGTTGTAGTATATAGTCTGATGTTATAGTAGTTAGCCTCATGTTATAGTATTTAGCCTCATGTTATAGTATTTAGCCTCATGTTATTGTATATAGCTTGTCATATTGGATACTAGATGGGGTATATTGTTTGCCAAATTAATCTGAAACGAGACAAACAAAACACTCAAATTGAGGAGGGACCTTAATGCCTTCAAACTGCTATTAATTGCAGCATGGCTGAATGCTTCCCAAAGAAATTGAGATGGCGTTCAAATGAACAGGTCTGGAAGGGGTGAAGTGTTTTAGCAGTCCCAAGGACTAAATACCACGCGATATAAGAACATACCTTTACCTTTTTAATTAAAAAAATTACATGTCCGACATTCTGTTTACTCTTTCTTTCACAGTTCATGCTGTTTGTAGGCTGACGCCATTTACCAGGCTAAACAGAAACTGAAGTCAGTCATGCGTTCGAAAGAATAGAGGATGTCTTCAGAGGAACTCATTAAATATGCTCACAAAATCAGCGCCAGCAATGCAGAGGCTGCCCCAGGGACCTGGGCACCAGGTAAGTAATAGGGTGTAAATAGAGCCTACCCAAAATAACCCGTTGTGCCTGTAGGCGTGTGTGGTATAAAGTGGAATCACATGAGGTAGTCAACGTAGGTACAACATGTAATTCATGACTCTTACTGTGCACTGAAACAATTGTGTATCTAAGCCAACTCATGCTCAATCGCGTTCAAAGTTATTCAAACGTCAGATCAGCCCACTTTGTTGAGCAACTATCCATGTAAAAATATGTATACTGCATGGAGTGATAAAGCATTGAATTAATATCCAGGATGTTGTAAGCTAAAACTGAGCGGGTAAACCCTTTGTACTTCTCCCTTTCATTCTTGAATTTTGCATAGATAATCTTTACCAATATGTCTACATGTTTAACCAATATGTCTACATGTTTAATCAATGTAAGATATGTAGCTGTGTCCAGTTATTTGACATGGGTTGTTCATAGTGTAAGACGAAAAAGAAACCAAAAATGGGCTAATGTTTTAATCATTGTTCATTCCCTCTAAATGACTGCAGTTGTGGTAGGGCTCATTATAACATAATTATGTGGTAGGACTCATTACAACATAATGATGTGGTAGGGCTCATTATAATCTAATTATGTGGTAGTGCTCATTATAGCATAATGTTGTGGTAAGGCTCAATATAACAATGATGTGGTAGGGCTCATTATAATATAATTATGTGGTAGGGCTCAGTATAACATAATGATGTGGTAGGGCTCATTATAACATAATTATATGGTAGGGCTCATAATATAATTGTTACCACATCAGTTTTATAATATAATTGTTACCACATCAGTTTTGTGTCAGTCCTGGGGTGTCAGTCCTTGGGTGTCCGTCCTGAGGTGTTAGTGCTAGGGTGTCAGTGCTGGGGTGTCAGTGACGTGGTGTCAGTCCTTGGGTGTCAGTGCTAGGGTGTCAGTGCTGGGGTGTCAGTCCTTGGGTGTCAGTGCTAATGTGTCAGTGCTCGGGTGTCAGTGCTGGGGTGTCAGATAGCCAAGGTCCAGTGTCACCAGATGTATAAGTATCAGTGTTAATTAATTACCCAGGGACTGTTGCCTTGTGAGAAACCTGTGGTGTTAGTTAGTCTGTTCAAACTAGAAGGCCAGAAAGTGAGAGTTAATGAATGGTTAGTAAGTGTTTGGTCAGCCAGGCTTGGATGTTATATAGTTGTAGACAGAGAGAAAAACAGTGAAGTTGCAGACAGGCAGCGGTGTAGGCGGAAGAGGGTTTCTCTCAGTCAAGGGCTGGATACACTGGTGAGCTGCTGATAGGCGTCTTAAGCTTGGCTGGAACTGGCAGACTGTCAGGGTTTAACAACTACATTGACCAGTAATTTAATGTCAATTATAAATATGTGTTTGGCAGTATCCTTATGTCTTGACTTTGTCTACACATTCAGTTAAGCACAACTTTATTTTCTTAACGATGTCACCATGACAACAGTTTCCATGACAGCCCAGCAACAGATTGCGATGGAGAAGAGACAGAGACAGAGACATCCGACTTCTACAAGGACCTCCTGGTAAGTTTACAGCCACCCCCGTGTCAGGGGGGTGTTCAGTAACACAGCATCATGAAAACTCTTACAGTTACACATTTCACTTTGAATCAGGTTCATTAATGTTTAAATTAATAGTGTGTGACAGTTTAGTTATGTGCAGTCAGTTTAATAAAATATTTTTGTTAATATCCTCAAAATAAAACCCGTTCCCCGGGTTTTACCTAGGTTTAACCTGGGTTGGTCGAAACCTCCATTTTGGGTTAAACTGGGTTAAACCCGGGTTAAACTATTTTCCAGGCATATTTTATCACAGTATGAAAGAATAAATCTGGTCTTAGTTGGTGAGTTAAGCTAAATGACTTGACCATGAATTGGTGGTGGCTCTGATGATTGTTTTAACTTTAGGGGTTAGAGGGTGAATCCAGTTGTTGGCAGTGAACACAAGTGCTGCTTGCTGAGAGAGTGGATTACCACCTGTCAGTCTCCAAGGCTCAATATTCCCTCTGCAAGCTGACACCAGACTATACTGGTTGCCTGGCTTGAATCACTACACTTCTTTTTCAGAAGACTCAGCTTGCAATTCATGGCACTGTCCATTGTGAGGTCAACAAAGGCATTTTATGGTTATGGCTAACTGATAAAAGTCCCTTTTATTATGGACTTCCTGACCTGGTTTAAGCAAATACAAGGATTATGGTCTGAACTGGAAACTAGTACAAGCTGTTTCCATAAGATGGATATTAAGTTGAGGTTTCTGGCTAGGGAAAATACCACCAACTGAAGGGAAATCTGTGTAGCTTCTATGCATTCAATGTGCAGAAAAGTTGTTTCAATCAATAACAGAACACACCAACAGCACGATTATCATACAGTGATAGGTAGACACATTGACAGACTTATTTAAAGAGCAATTTTCATCTTTTATTGCATCAATAATATGACACCAATGTTAAACCATCATTAATCCACATGCCACCTGTATTAATATTGAGAATGTCCCCCCACTAATATCATCCTCAGTTCTCAAAGTAAAGCCCAGTTTAACCCAGGTTTAACCCGGGTTAAACTAGTAAAATGCAGGTTTAACCTGGGTTAAACCACCGGGCTGGACAAAACCAGTTTAACCCAGGTTAAACTCCCTGATAGTATATAGGCTGAAGTAATAGTATATAGCCTGATGTTAAAGTATATAACCTGATGATAAAGTATATAGCCTGATGTTATTGTATATAGCCTGATGTTATAGTATATAGCTTGATGCCATAGTGTATAGCCTGATGCCATAGTATAATAGCCTGATGTCATAGTATATAGCCTGATGTCATAGTATTTAGCTTGATGTTATAGTATATAGGGCCAGATAACTTTTTCCACCAATTTTTCCCGTATCCAGTGAAAAATAATTTAATAGTTTGTCCTTTGATTTCACACACAAAACTATGTAACAAATCTCAACAAAAGTGCAGCTTGTCGTATTGGATATTAGATAATCAAATTGAGGAGGGACCTTAATGCCTGCAAACTGTTATTAATTGCAGAGTGGCTGAATTCTTCCCAGAGAAATCGTGCTTGAATGAACAGTGTAAAGTGTTTTTACCAGTCCCAAGGACTAGATGCCGGGCTACATAAGAACATACCTTTACCTTTTTTAATTCCAAAAATTGCATGTCCGACATGTTGTTTACTCTCTTTCAAAGTTTATACTATTTGCGGCCATTGTCATTTACCAGGCTAAACAGAAACTGGAGTTGATCAAGCATTCGAATGAACAGCGGACGTCTTCAGAGGAACTCGTTAAATATGCTCACAAAATCTGCACCAGCAACGCAGTGGCTGCCCCAGCAACCTGGGCACCAGGTAAGTAATATGGTTCTAATAGAGTCTACGCGATATAACATGTGGCTCTTCTGGAGTGTAATAAAAAGGAAAAACATGAGATTGTGAACATAAGTACAACACATGCTGTGCACTGAAACAGTCACATATCTAGGTCAACACATGCTCAATCATGTATCTAGGCCAACACATGCTCAATAATGTATCTAGGCCAACACATGCTCAATCGCGTATCTAGGCCAACACATGCTCAATCACGTATCTAGACCAATACATGCTCAATCACGTATCTAGACCAATACATGCTCAATCACATATCTAGGCCAATACATGCTCAATCATGCTCAAACTTATAAAAACATCTGATCAGCCGATTTTTGCATTCTGGTAGTAGCATTATGATTTCTGTTAATATAAGTAAGCATTATTGTTGATATGCTGTATTCTTTCCTGAAATAGTAATTCTTTAACAATTTACATACTCGTTGTTGCCATGGATACATCATTGTTGTTGTTGTCATGGATACGTCATTGTTCAGACTCTCTAATTTAAAGTATAAAATTACGTGTTGTACTTCCATCGGCAACTGATCCCACGATCAATGTTTTTATACACACCTGTCTTCTAGCAATCAAAATCATGCCTTTCCAAGTACACATGTACCAGCTATTGAAATTGCATAATTTTAATGTTTTTATTTAAAATTGACCATTGTAATTGAAACCATTCCTGGCAGCAAGAATGGATTAATTCAGCCAAAACACTGACTAAGATGAGCAAGTATTTTTATAAAGGAGTATAGTTATATACTCAACCAAAGAACTATTGCAATTAACCCTTTTTGAAGCATTGTTGCCCTATGCTCTACCTCGAGCGAATATATTAAATAAGTAAGAAGCATTCTAGTGATTTTTTTTAAGTTTTGCAATTGTAATATAACTTGTGTGTAATGCTTTGTATTTGACAATTGTAATTGAGTCCAGCCCAAGTCAGTAAGTTAGTGGCTGTCCACCAACCAACATCTGTCTTCTAGCAATCAACATCATGCCTTTCCAAGTACCAGCTATTGAAATTGCATAATTTTAATGTTTTTATTTTAAATTGATCATTGTAATTGAAACCATTCCTGGCAGCAAGAATGGATGAATTCATCCAAAACACTGACTAAGATGAGCAACGCTGGCACATGTAATGTTTTTTATAAAGGAGTATAGTCATACTCCACCAAAGAACTATTGCAATTAACCCTTTTTGAAGCATTGTGGCCCTATGCTCTACCTTGAGCGAAGATATTAAATAAGTAAGAAGCATTCTAGTTAATTTTGTGAAGTTTTGCAATTGTAATATAACTTGTGTGTAATGCTTTGTATTTGACAATTATAATTGAGTCCAGCACAAGTCGGTAAGTTAGTGGCTGTCCACCAACCTTAGTACAAGGTACATCATTTAGTGACCACCTCTCTGATTTAGTACACAGTCAATAAGGCAGTGACCACCCCATCTAAGGCAGTGACCACCCGATCTAAGGCAGTCACCACCCCATCTAAGGCAGTGACCACCCCATCTAAGGCAGTGACTACCTCATCTAAGGCAGTCACCACCCCATCTAAGGCAATGACCACCCCATCTAAGGCAGTGACTAACCCATCTAAGGCAATGACCACCCCATCTAAGGCAGTGACCACCCCACCTAAGGCAATGACTACCTCATCTAAGGCAGTAACCACCCCATCTAAGGCAATGACCACCCCATCTAAGGCAGTCACCACCCCATCTAAGGCAATGACCACCCCATCTAAGGCAGTCACCACCCCACCTAAGGCAATGACCACCCCATCTAAGGCAGTCACCACCCCACCTAAGGCAATGACTACCTCATCTAAGGCAGTGACCAACCCATCTAAGGCAATGACCACCCCATCTAAGGCAGTGACCACCCCACCTAAGGCAATGACTACCTCATCTAAGACAGTGACCACTCCACCTAAGGCAATGACCACCCCATCTAAGGCAGTGACCAACCCATCTAAGGCAATGACCACCCCATCTAAGGCAGTGACCACCCCACCTAAGGCAATGACTACCTCATCTAAGGCAGTAACCACCCCATCTAAGGCAATGACCACCCCATCTAAGGCAGTCACCACCCCACCTAAGGCAATGACTACCTCATCTAAGGCAGTAACCACCCCATCTAAGGCAGTAACCACCCCATCTAAGGCAGTGACCACCTGATCTAAGGCAGTCACCACCCCACCTAAGGCAATGACTACCTCATCTTAGGCAGTGACTACCCCATCTAAGACAGTGACCAACCCATCTAAGGCAATGACCACCCCATCTAAGGCAGTAACCACCCCACTGAATTTGCATAACTATAATATTGCAACATGTGTTAATAGATTTATTTGATTCTCAGAAACTAGTCCATGGTTCAGTTTAAATACAGATGTGCAGCATGTGTTGTGTCAAGTTGTATGGGATTATACTATACCATACACAGCCATCAGTAGTGAAGTTGTCAATGGCAACTTGCAGTGCCTACGTAAATGTGCACTTTAATTAATATGGGAAATGTGTTCCTTACATGTGATTTTGTTGCATAGAGCTTTAAAGCCCTTGTTACCTGAGGATGATAGTATGAGACCCAATGTAAAGATGTGTTATGTTGTAACTAGTCTGAAGTAAACATTTGTATTATGTAATATTCAGGTTGATCTACGCTGCCAGCATCAGGCAAGAGCAACATCTTCTACTGCGGGCCACAGAAAAGGATAAAAGAATACCTGCTGTCCGAGCACAAAGACCATTGTAGTGACAAGAGTACAGAAATCTTGTGGACGTAATCGCTAATAATTATAGTATTATGACCTGTTGTCATATGAGTTGGTTGAATTGAAACCCAACATTTGCTCATTTTGGAAATGATAAAGTATTTGTATGTATGTATGTGTGTGTGTATGTATGTATGTATGTATGTTAGCATGCATGCATGCATGCTAACATACATACATACATACATGCATGCATGCATGTATGTATTTGACATTTCACCAATAATCACTATTATACACACCCACTATGTTGATCAATGTGTTCTTATATGTACCTATAATGCAAGTAAACATTTGCCCAACAAGCTATATATGCTATTACGACACTGGTGCTAATAGCAAGTTTCCTTCAAACAACTCTAAAGTTGTGTTGGTAGACTAATCAAAAATGTTGTTTGAATCGCATCAGTTTCTTAACACAGTTCACAGTCTTATTTTTATGACTTGGGAATTTATCTGAACAGGTCAACTGACTATTTTAATGACTTGGGAATTGATCTGAACAGGTCAACTGATTGGCAGGTCCTTGCTGGGTATCCCACGACAGTCACTCTTCACTGGACACACAACTGATTGGTCAGTCCTTGCTGGGTATCCCACGACAGTCATACTTCCCTGGACACACAACTGATTGGTCAGTCCTTGCTGGGTGTCCCACGACAGTCACTCTTTACTGGACACACAACCGATTGGTCAGTCCTTGCTAGGTATCCCACGACAGTCACTCTTCACTGGACACACAACCGATTGGTCATTCCTTGCTGGGTATCCCACGACAGTCACTCTTCACTGGACACACAACCGATTGGTCAGTCCTTGCTGGGTGTCCCATGACAGTCACACTTCACTGAACACACAACCATTACATGGAAAGTACAGATGCAGTGCACCATCGTGACGTTTGTGCAGATACACAAACAACGACACTGGAGCTCTTACGTTTAGGGAATTCTCCTTCATCAGCACTGGACACCTTGGAATAGGATTTGTAAATCGAACATGGTGACGGGTATCCCCAGATCTCTGCTGACCGAGCATACTCTCCTGATCTGCAATGGTGCTATAAGTAATTATTCGGTGGGTGAAGTGTTCGCGTATGGACTGTTCCTTACCAAAGTGGATGTAGAGTACCAAAATATAATTATGAAGATAATTAAATTATAACACTGTATCTAATATAAAAATGTGTACATTAAAAAATGTGACAAGAAATCACCATATGTCATGACATTGTAGCAACTTGCCTTCATTGTTTTTAATGACATTGTCACCATTTGTTGATCTTTCTTCATGACAACTACTGATGTGTTAACTGATGCAGTGATATAACATGCTTTATCATTCAATCAAATTTCCGTTTTTATACATTATACACACTACTTCAAACTGCAATCCCCGTTCCCCAGCAAATATGACGCGGCATCGAGTCAACCTTAGACTTTGTCAGATGACGCTCGCGTAGATTTAAGAAGATGCTGGCATCGAAGTAGCAATATCAATGTTATCAACAATTATGTACCATGTAAAACGTCCGTGTCATAAGATTATTCCTGTAAATTCCAGATATCTATTCATGTGATGGCTGCACTGTGCGAGTTAACAATATATAGTTAGCTTTCTACTCACCAGATGTCAGTATTGTCATCTGCTGTTCACTGAAATGTGATATGAATATCTATGCAAATATCAACCTATTCTATATAATTATCACCAATAGTAATTACTGGATTAAAAACTGCCAGAGTCTTTCTTGTTTCAGTGTATACTGAACCTGTTGTCGTTTATTGACATCTGACATTTCAGTGTCCAGTCTCAACATTATTGAAGAGTTTACAAGCAAACTTCAGGTGCTGTGATTTTTGTGATGTGAACACAATAGAGCCTCCCTCCCTCTCTCTCCTCCCACTATGGTCTCTCTCTCCTTCCCTCCCTCCCTCCCTCCCTCCCTTCCTCCCTCCCCATCTCATACTCACTCACTCCCTGAAACACTCGCTCCCATTCCATCCCTCCCCACTCTCACTCTATCATCTCCCTGTCTCTCTCCCCTCTCTCTCTCTCTCTCTCTCTCTCTCTCTCTCTCTCTCTCTCTCCCACTCTCTCTCTCCCCCTCTCTCTCTCTTTCCCCCCTTCTCTCCCCCCTCTCTCCCCGTCTCTCTCTCACACTATATTACATGCAATATTTTACTATAATGCAGAGAGAGGGGTGCGGAGGGAGAGTGAGAGAGAGAGAGAGAGAGAGAGAGAGAGAGGGAGGGAGGGAGTGTGAGAGAGGAGAAGGGAGAGGAAAGAAGAGAGAGTGGAATGGGAGGTGCGGGAAGAGGGATGGGATAGAGAGCGAGAGAGGGAATGGACGGAGGAAGGGAGTGAGAGAGGGGGAGGGGAGGGGGAGAGAGCAAGTGAGATGGAAGGAGGGAGGGAGGGGGAGAGAGAGTGTGAGTGACACAGAGGAGGAACGGAAGGAGAGAGGGAGAGACGGAGGGGAGGAAAGGATGCAGGGAGAGTAAGAGGGAGGGAGGGGGAAGTGGGAGAGCGAGACTGAGGATGGAGGGCGAGTGAGAGGGGTGAGGAGGGAAGAAAAGGGAGATACATCCTGTAACTGTCCGGACCATTTATTCTTGTGAACTGCTGCTTCAGATGTTGTTGCTCTGTCGGTGGCTCCCACGACAGTGACCAAGCTTGGTCTTGCCCTCCCTCCCTGTCTCAGCAGCGATGTCACGTCTGTCACGTAAATTGAATACATCAAACTACCGCTACAGAGGTCAGGCCACAGTGCGTTGGTGGCCATGTTTACGTTTTGTCTGATTATAATAAAACTAGACAATCACAAAAAATCAAAGCCATCGTCATAATGTTGATATTCTGAACAAGCTTTATCAAAATCACATACCTCCAACTGTTTTAATTAAGTCGCAAACACGCCTATCCTAAAAAATTGCATTTTTTGCCATATGTAAATATGCATATCGATGTTTCCGGAATGTCACCATCAATATACTTGCGCGGCTTCGAATCCGCTGCAACATCTCACTGCCAAACGTGCGACATTTCGATAGTTCCAACTTGACTGGCTGAATACAGTTACTTCTTGAGATTAAAATAGAAATAGGCCATATTACGTATTTCTTGTTATTCCCGTCCATAAGCATCTCTGATAGTTTCATCAAGTAACTTATACATGTGATACCTCCTTACTTACCCGGGTCTTTCACCTCTCCCTTCCTCGTTCATATACTTCCCACATATACGCTCTTCCCAACCTCCGTCCACACTCCCCTTTCCCCAACAAACATGACACGTCATCGAGTCAAGTTAACTCGCCGTCAGATGACGCTCGCATAGATTTAAGAAGCTGCTGGCGTCATAGTAACACAATTAACGTTATTAACAATTATGTGCCATGTAAAAGGTTCGTGTTATAAGGTTATCCCTGTAAATTCCACAACGCAGAGACCGCCAGAGGGCGACGTAGTTCTTCAATAGACCTGTTGGTCATGCTCTGTCGCATCTGGTGATCTTACTTTGGCATATTCAACTAAAGTCCATTATCTGACGACTCGTGTCTAGATCTTATCAAGTGTTGTATAACAAGTTGTCACTCGGGTTCCTTGATGCTTCTCTCAGCTATAGACATGTCATGTTTGTAGACATTTTATGTAATGCACAGGCGTCAACATCTACTCATGGAAAAGCGGGAAACATCAGGGAAAGCGGGAAGCGTCCTCCGCCACTCAAATTTCGTAAATTTTTAGCTGATTCAAATGTTTTTTACCGGCCGCCATTTTGATTCGCCGTTTTGATATATGTGTGTGCGTGCGTACGTGCGTGTATATAGACACGCACGCACGCACGCACGCACGCACGCACGCACGCACGCACGCACGCGCGCGCGCACACACACACACGCATACACACACACACACGGTGCAACTGTGCCACATTAGGCGACAGTGTACCTGCGTCTAATTAACATACAGCTAGAAAATGACCATTAACACAACAAATTAACATGACAGAACCCACACGGAACTCGCCAGATGGCAACGCCGTCGTGTGAAGTGCCGAAAACGCGCTAACTGATCGCACTCTATTTGAGTAAAGGATCAGTGTAGATTGGATATCAGGAAATACTCGTTCTCACAGAGGATAATAAATTAATGTAACCAATTTTCTACGGATTGTTTAACTGCTATGAGCGTGAATATGTTAAAAACAAGGTTGACACGTGTCCCAAGAGGGGGTGACACGTAGATGGACATTGTTGGACTCTCTGTAAGCCTTCCTTGTCCACTTGTCATCTCGGCGTTTGGCTTGAATGGCAAATCTTGTTAAAATGTGTTAACTCTTTTTTACAAATCATGTGTATCAACGACAAATGTTGGCATGATTTTCACTAACAAATAAATACCGGTTCACATTGAAAAATAATATTCATGCTGTACGATATATGCCTCCCCATCGTATCTTCTTCGGGGCCGCACGCAAAGGTCCGGGAGGCATTTCTCACATATGTAGATGTGTTTTAATTGTCCGTCTTCTATGCGCTCGCCATGTCAAGATTTATAATTGATTCTGTACTCAATCGACCAATCAGTACATATATTACTACATAAGTGTAGACAACGCTTTGTTCTCCAGTTTCGAACAGATTTTAATCGTGTAAATCAGACGGCTACGTACATAGTAGCATTATAATCACTCATGATGATAATGAAAAGAAACATTGAAGATATATATCACCGTAAACCGTAAAGAAAAGTATTTAATGTAAACATCACGTAACATGTATAGACTCTTAACGTCTAGAAGACTTGACAAGTAAATTCTGACCTGAAAATTTTAATTATAAAGCTAAAGCAAGTACGGCCCGCCGCCTGAAAATTTGAATGCCTAAAATTAGTGTGAATTTTAAATAGTCTTGCTCGCCCTTTGGAAACGCGCTTCCAGTGCGCTTACGCTATCAGCTTACCACATTCAGACGTCGTCACAATAGGCGCTGTGATTGCTTAAATACCCAATTCGCTTTACCGTTGGTCAACTTGTTAAGCCATCTACCGTCTCAACCGCTGGACAGTGACATCTGCCAGCACTTCCTTGCCCAGTTAGTAAGTTAAACATTTGAACTCTTGGAGCTGGCCAAATCCAGGGTTCCCAGTGCTCCCACTCAGTTCCCTAATTACGTTGACCTCTGAGGTCAGAGCAATTTAGCAAATGTCAGGATTAAAGGGCGGAACATCGTGTTCCATTCAGGGAGGACTAAAGGGGCTAAACTTTGCCATCATATCCACTTGGGTGGTTTAACTATAATATTTTCGAAACCTGCCTTTCTGTTGCTAATCTAGGCTTAATACATCGATTAAACACCTCCTAATGACTTAGTAATAATAACTATTAAAAACTTATTAAATAAAACGGGCATATACTTCACAAAGCGATGCGAGTTCATTCTTTAGTTACGTCCGTATGATGCGATGATTACGTATATATTTATGTTGTTTGACTTTTTTCTACCTGAACATTGTAATAGCAACTGAGGGGTGTACACTCCTACTTTTTAAATGAGGCCTAACTATTTAGTTATTCAAAAATATAATAAGCTCTTTTTTCCATATATAATAATATATACTTCAATGAGTCTGTTTGTCCGTTGTGTCTTATTCACGGCCGCATTTGTCGGCCGATTCGGACGAAAGGAAAGGCTATAGCGGAAGTTGCGGAATCATTTTGATTTCTACGTCATCGGAAAGATAATAATTATGCGTACAAATGCGCTGGACGCACGTAGTAATTTGGAATACTTTTCAATTTGTATTTTTTTCTTATTGTTCCATAGAGGTGTTTTATATATAGAAACGTCAATATATATATATAGCATTACAAAGTAACACTGGCTACACTGCAGTGACATTGTAACTATCCATAGACATTGTTTCAGGGAAAAAGCTACATTATAGCAACATCGTAGCGCAGTCCATAGTGGCCACTTTAAAAAAGACCTATATAATAATAATGTAGATCAGTACAAAATACCTATGGCTGCCTTTTCTCTTAGTGCAACGCCGGGTAACTCAGCTATTTTGTTTTATTTTTCGTATGTTGTACTACCTTATGAAACTGCAAATGCACACAGCTCTGAATGTTTCCTATCAACACTAGCCTACTTGCTCGCGTGCGTTCGTGCGTGCGTGCATGCGTGCCTGGTTGAGTGTGTGCGTGCGTGCGTTCGTGCTTGCGTACGTGCGTGCGTTCGTGCGTTTAGGTATATTTCCCAAAATCGAATAACATCTGCCATTTTTTTAGGCCATTTCATTAATTTGTCTGGATCATCTTGTAAATATTATTTATCTCCATCATTTAAAAGTTTTTTTATTTTCTTTCGATTTCTTAGTCATCAATACAAACTACCTATGGCTGCCTTTTTCTCTTACTGCAACAGCTATTATGTTATGTTATGTTATGTTATGTTATGTTATGTTATGTTATGTTATGTTATGTTATGTTATGTTATGTTATGTTATGTTGTTATTATGTTGTACTACCATATGAAGTTGCAATTGCACACTGCTCTGAATGTTTCATGTCAGCACTTACGTACTTGCAAGCTTGCTCACGTGCGTTCGTGCGTGCCTGCGTGCGTGGTTGCATGCGTACGTGCTTGCGTGCGTGCGTGCGTGCGTGCGTGCGTGCGTACGTGTAAGTATATTTCCCAAAGTCGAATAAAATCTGCCATTTTTGGACCATTTCATTAATTTGTCTGGATCAACTTGTAAATATTGTTTATCTCCATCATTTATAAGTTTTATTTTCTTTCTATTTCTTTGTTATCTGCACATTGTAGTACCTTTCTTTTCATACCATCTTCCAATTCATTTTAGTTTAAGTAGTAATCTTTGATGTGGCACTTTATAAAAAGTTTCCGCATGAAACAATTGATGCATTAAACATGATATACGCAAAATACAACGAAATATTCCAGGATACGGATTTAATGATTGTGAATTCTACATTTTCAACATGGCCGTTCTCAGTAATAAGCAGCCACAACCCGAATCAGGATTTGCCGGTTGCTTAATACCTTCTGGAGCCGTATTTGAAGTATTGGTAGCATTTAGCGAAGCCACGTCGGTCACACTCGCAGCAGCAACACACATTACAAGAACTGTGATGGTAGTCGTAATCGTATCTTGTATCCTGGCATGAACAACACCCGTACCTGCAAGTTACACTGCAGCGTTTCACTGAAACCAGACAGCATATCAGCTTATTATCACACATTGATGCACGTCCTATACATAAATATTTGCGTGGACTTCGAAATCAGTGTATATTTTTGGTTGAATCAATACCTGCACAGCTAATTTAAATTGATGACCATCACTCCCGCCAACTGAACAGTTCGATATATACCATACTGGGCAATCTGGAGTAAGATGCACGCGGAAATATACGTATTATACCTGATTCAACATTTCTCCGGATATTTATTATTGTTAGACCACATTTTGCAAAATAGTAAAAACATCACGTGAACCAAATTGTGAACATTATACGAAGTTTAAAATATAAGTAGATTATAAATTGAGGAAGCAAACTTTTTTTGTACAAACATGCATTAATATATGTTCCAATCGTGTTGTATGTATCGTCAGTACGTTTCTTCGAGAGTAATGCCGGTTAAAATAACACATTTTAAATATAATATAGCGCGTGTTTATTTCATTTTTGTTGAAAACGCGACATTAGTTGTTTATTAATCCAGGAGGAGACTATACACGGGTGGTTCTTGATGAATTGTGTCTGATGTCCTCTAGGTCACAAAGACCTTCACTTGATTAAGGTTCTCGTAAAATCACTGCAAACACTAGAAGCTTATCTACAGTGCGCTGAAACGTTCGCTCAAAACGCCACAAAAGAAAGAAATGTGTAACATTATACTTAGAACTTGCAAATGTTAAAAGTGTTAACCTTTCACGAAGTGACATATCGGTGCTGGAGAGTTGGTAAAAAATAAAATATGCGATCATCTATTTTATAAAAATAAAGTTTCTCAACTTGAACTGGGCAAGGATTTAGTTTGGATCGTCTGAGCTATCATTATTTACCAATGAAATTGGATTGACAATTATACACACACACAATACACATGTATTGAAAATTGTATTGATGCATGTATTCTTATAATCCAATCGGCGACATTACTTACTGCTTTTTCTACGATTATAAACACACAAAAACAACGTTGGACGAAGCACAATTTTTTTTATAATGAATATGTTCTTCAATTACTTTGCCAGAATGAACATGGTAACCACAGAATGAACATGGTAACAACAGAATGAACACATTCTTCAATTAGTTTGTAGTCATCATGAACATACTCACAACAGTATCCACCGCCATTGGCCTCTGTGAGCGTCGCCAAGGCGACGATCATAACGAGCATAAAGACTGTCAATTTGAGAGCGTTCATGCTGGAAGACGAAATGTAGTATCTTTGTGACATTCACAGAGTTTCCACGATCGACAAAAGGTGCATTCTTAATGAAGACAATTGAAATACATAACGACAATATCAACATCCAAAGAAAAGAAAGGTTCACATAAGCAAGAGAATAATATTGCAGAAACTAGCTGTGGCATGTAATTTGAATGCACTGTTACTTGAATTTCACCCGGCGGATTTGTGTAAATTTTTTACAATTCTTAATTCTATATGTTTTTGTGATCAGTTTCGCAGAATTATTCTTTATCTGAAGAGTTCGAAAATGGCACACATTGAAAAAAACAGTTGAACTTCATCAACCGTATGTAATTAACAGGTGATCTGTCATGGGGCTGTCCAGGAAATATAGATTTGGAATAGTGTGGCGTTTGCATGACATCCGCTAATAAGCAATTATTATGAGGCAGCGTGTTAAACATCATTAAACTATTAGAAACATGCAATTATACTTACATGGAATTAAATTCTTCAATGTCCTGTGGTCTGCGAACAGCACTGACGGCAAGAGATGATGAACAGGTAAAACGCTCTGACTTTATATAGTGAGTTCTGGCTTGTGCGTGTGTACAGCTTGACACGAAGATTACGGTGTCTTTCTTTTTATCGAAAGAAAAAGAAAGATAATTTTTTTTTATGTTAATGGTAACCAGTCGTGTTGAAGCAATGTTTTTGTTTTCCAGTGCGTCATACCTGCTAAAACTTTTTTTTCGTGTGATGAATCGACACTGTATCTCCTGCTGTGTTCGAGAAGTTTATCGTGTTCTCAAAAAGGTTGTTCTCACTTTTTTGAAGGCGATCTGGCGCAAAGCGTTTCTTTGTGTTTTTTGTTGTGTTTTTCATTGCATCGCAACAAGTAGTCAATGGAAAACTAGGGGAAAAACGTTGTTTGAAAGCATTTTTTAGTAATACATTTTTCAACGTATGGTTTTTCATTTCAACAACATATTTGGAAAATGCATCGCGATGTTATGTTTGAAAACACCATACGTATGCCAAAGCTGTTTGTACCTTTTAATGTAAATATCATATCAAATTTGAAGATATATTAATTTGTTTGTGCTGACAATGAGGAACCAGTTCCATCGGCTGGTGTCCTGAATCATGTGCATCGGTAAGAGCTACGCGTGCATACATTCGTACTGCTCTTCGATAGATTGTGCGTCAGTAATAAAACTTCGATTGTGCGTCAGTAATAAAACTCAAGCATTTCGTTGACATAAACATCTTAATCTAACTGGCCATTTCTCAGAACGCTATCCTTCCTTTCACAAGGTAATTATGTTTTAAGCATTTCCAGTTTACGTTGGCTCAGCGATATCAACAGCCGCATGGAGGAAAGAATCATTGTAAACAAGTTTTAAGAACACAGCAGTAAAGAATCTTACAACATTTAAGGAGGTTGATTTCTTTCCAAGTTGACAGGCGTTCTTGTATCACCCAATCCTAACTGGTCTAAAGTATGCAGTTGAACATTGATATGACGTACATTGACACTCCTCTCCTATGCTTTACTCTTATGTTTTACCTTGTTTTTTTACAACACTGTTCTCTCAAGCATAAATCACCTTCCTCTTGTTGAATTTTGTAGACGAGTTATCCCGCTGTTTCTACGCCGCTTTACATGTTAATTAATCACCGGTCACCAACAGAATATGCATATTAAATTATGTAAACAGTAACAATAACGTACGTACATCAGCCGGTCGATATACCACAATAATGTCACAACTTGATCATTGACAGTTCGGGTACGATACGTAATACTCGTGTAAGAGACGGCAGTGTTAGTTGAACTTTTAGTTCCTTTTCATATGTAGGACACAGCCATATGTCAACATTGCATTTACTCACATTAGCTATGATTATTAGAACATAAATTTAGCCAACGATAATACATATATTATACATAGATGATTATATGTAACTTACTCGGCAGGGTTGGTAAACTAGCTCCACTGATACATAGTGTCAGGTAAGTTGAGCCACATTGAAGTGTACATTGAGTAGAAATGGATAAGCGCTTTTATTTGTATAATTTATGTAGGCCTTCGGCCCTGCTACGCACTCCAGAGGACAGACAACTCCGGCGAGGACTGTGCATGAATGGTGCCCCTACGACTGTCCCGGTAAAGGGACGAAGTTAAAAAAGATGACGTAGGCCTTCTAGTGAGATTTCGTAACACACTAATCCACTACACTTCATTACCAACACTAATCCACTACAGTTCATTACCAACACTAATCCATTACAGTTCATTACCAACACTAATCCACTACAGTTCATTACCAACACTAATTCACTACAGTTCATTATCAACATAAATACACTACAGTACATTACCAACACTAATTCACTACAGTTCATTACCAACACAAATACACTACAGTTCATTACCAACACTAATCCACTACAGTTCATTACCAACACTAATCCACTACAGTTCATTATCAACACAAATCCACTACAATTCATTACCAACACTAATCCACTACAGTTCATTACCAACACTAATCCACTACAGTTCAAATCAAATAGATTTATGATTTTTTTATTTAATATTTTTTTATCGCTGATTTATATGAATTTAACACATATAATTGTTTACAAGCATCGAGATCAACAAAGTTTTGTATGCTTTTTAATACAAAAGCACAATGTGCGCACACTTGTGTAGTTGTATTGTCACCAGATAGCCTGATAGTCAAATATTTATGACAGTGTGTATGTTTGAGCTATTCCCTTTTTCTGAATGCAGTAAAGCCACACAAACTTGTCTTCAAGAGGAAGTATCTTTTCAAGTCAGAAACCCTGAGATAAAGTTCACTTAGAGCTTGTTCTAGTTGTTACCAATTCAGTATTTTGACTCAAGTGAGACCGTTTTGGTGACAATTGTTTAATACTGTACCAGTTTGCAGTCTGTTTTGATACCCATAGAGTACACAGAGCCCTGGACAGGTGCTGATACACCCTCTCAGCAAACAATAATTATCACTGTTACAACCACAGACACACAGCATGCTTTCATTTGCAAGACATATTATGCAACTACAGGGGGTGAGGCCTTGTGGACATTGCCTAAAGTCTTTATATAAGCAAAAATCAAGTACCCTCTGTTAAGACAAATACCCAAGTCGATTTGAATAGAGCACGTTTGAAAGAGTTTATAAATATAAACATATATATATATATATATATATATATATATATATATATATATATATATATATATATATATATATATATATATATATAAGCCATATTTAAAAAATAAATAAATAAAAAATCCGATTTAAATTTTTAAAAATCCGATTTTTTTAATCATGATTTTTTTCAACCCTAGCAGTGTTAGGGTATTTATTATTTGTATGCGCATAATTCCAATCGGATTAACCTCCAGTCGTATGATAAATCGTCTGTCATGCTGTTCTGGAGAGCTATCTCCGTCTAGAACAATGGCTCTGCTGAGAGGCATCAGTAAACCATACAACTTGCGTGTTGTACGATTGGTTAGCCGCTGTTTTGCATTGATCTAATTTATACAGCTTTATGTATACTAGAAACGTGGCGTGGCATTGACGTCTTCGTTTTTGGCCGAAAAGAGCTTCCTCGTTCACAGAGTTTGTATTGTGTCCCATTGTCTCTGATCAATTACACATATGTTTGAAGAAGTTTATGTATGTGCACCTTCATTCCAGCCTGGATCACTGTAGATCGCTGGTGGTGGTTGCGGAGAGGTGAGGATCGATGGCCAATGAAGAAGAGACTTGTAAGAATGATATGATGCGTCTCAAACTGGGAAACATTGTTACCTGGTCATCTCTACAGATAAGACAAGTTCATATTAATTATAGAAAAAAACGAGCAAATTGAGATGTTAAGGTCATGTGATGTGACGAAGATTCTGTTCTAGAAGTGGCATTACGGAGGAAGATGACTGTAAAAAGACATAGGGTTAGGACCAGTTAACGTTGGTTCATCAATGTGACCCGTCGCATGGAGGAAAAGAACACCAGTGTCAAAAAGGTTGTAAGAACCCAACAGTAAATAACCGTACAGAATGGAGGAGGTTAATGTATTGCTTCAAAGTTAACAGGCGGTCTTGTGTCATAAGAGATGTGGTGAGCAGTTGAACACTGGCAAGAAGTTTTTCAAAATCCTCTGGGCATTATTCATATGCAATGAATTGGTGTTTTTGCACCACGGGGTTCTATCAACCGCAGAACACTTCGCTTTTGTTACGTTTATGCAGACGGGTCGTCCCGCCCTTTTCACGTCACTGTGCATGTTCACAAACGTAAATTGGTCAGTAACATAACATGCATGTTAAATAATGTGGTGTGTAGCGATAAAGACTCTACATCATGATATGATATGTCGGAATTGTGCCACAGCTTTCCTGTTGACGATACGTGTACGATACGTTATGCTCATAGATAATATTAGGTTTGAAGATTTTAGAACGATACACGTACTGGTGTATTTTTGAAGCATTTTTTTCCAAAAATTAAACGATCCTGTACTTTAGCATGTACAAAACACATATTTCCTTTCTACTCATATACACATGTGAAACACAATTTGTTTCAGTAATTAATACAGATCAATGTGTTTGCTGCATTTGTTTTTCACATAAATTAGTGTGGCTTGAAACATGAGGAAATGTACTTTTTATTGTAATACGTGACACAACCGTTTTCATGCATAGTCTGCTTACGTCTACATACTAAAGTAGTTTGTAACTACGTATGTCTGTATGTTTGTCTATGTGTATGTTTGTATGTTTGTATGTTTGTATGTTCGTCTGTTGTCTGTATGTACATACATCAGGTTGTCTGGGGCTGCCATGTTGTAGGCGTACCAGGTGGTCCATAATGGTGGTACGAACATTCAGACATATTGGTGGGTTTACGTCGAAAGAATAAACGTGGGCGTTTTACTTAAATTTCGTAACGCAGAAGAATAGCTCCGTGCAATTGTTAGCAACGCTTTGCCTGTTTCAACCACTGTTACATGATCTACATCAAACGCCCAAACGTCGTGAAATCGGCAGTTGTACGTGATTTATGGACGTGAAGTTGTCACTGCCATTGGCACAAGTTCTTGCCTTTTCTCCCGAGCTCCACCAGAAAACTTGGCTAGTTTGTAATAAAACGTATTGACGAATTGATAATGTGTTGCAAAAAAAGCAATTTATTACATTTGAGTAAACAGATCAAACGCTCTGACGTCATACAGCATGCTCTGGTTTATGTGTTCGTGCTTCATGACAGTAAACTGACGGTATCTTTCTTCTACTCGAAAGAAGAAGAAATGCTTTGCTTTTTATTATGCTATTGTGAACCAGAAGTGTTAGATACAATGTTTTTGCTTGTTAGTGCGTCATACCTTCTAGGGTACCAGGGGGTGCAAAGTGATGGTTCGTACATTCAAACACACTGGGGTGTCTACGTCGAAGGAACCAACATGGGCGTTTCATGTAAAGTTCGTAACTCAGAATGATAGCTATGTACAATTGTTAGCAACGCTATGCGTATTTTAACCATTGCTACGCGAACTACGTCAAACGTCCAAAGAACGCTTCGTGAAACCGGCAGTTGTACGTGTTTTGAGTTCGTGAAGTTGTCATTGCTAATGAGATAAGCTCTGACTTTTCTCTCGTACACCGCCGAGCAACTCGAATAGTGTGTACTAAAACTTAGTAATCAACTGATAATGTGTTATAAAAAATGTATTACATGTGAGTAAACATAAAGGTCAAATGCTTTGATGTCATATGGCCATGTATCGGCGTGTGGGTGGGATACTGATTTCTACTGAATACGGAAAAGTTGAATTTGAATTTGGGATGTGGATAGGAGACTGATCGACGGTCGCAACACAAAACTGGTCGGTAGCATTCAATCAATTTGATCGTCTCGGTACAAAGTGATCACAAATTAATCATTATATTATGTAGTTAAAACAAATTTGAAACAGTTGTTGATATGACCCCCATCTATGGACAAATAGCAGCTTTTCTCTGCTGCAGGAAGTTTAACCGCACGTCAATAGCGTAGCGAGGGGTTAACACATAATCTAACCAAAACATCAAAGTGTGTAAGTAAATGAGTAATGTAGGGTTAGATTAATTTCAAGGATACGTTGTCTCAACAATATCAAAAGACGTTTGAAGGAAGAGAACACCAGCCTAAAAAAGCGCACGTATTCACCAAAAAAGCAGCTCGCATGTGATGAAATGTTTACACCAACTGTTTGCACATATTGTCTAGTTTATGTTTGCACAGTCCAATATGTTGAAGATATTATATATGTGTTTGTTATTCTAATTTTAATGCTACGATATAATAGTCATGTTCATGAACAATAATAATATCAACGAACACGTAAGGCGCCTAAATTCTCATCAACCTGAGCTCTGGGGCCCAACAAACGAATTCATTAAGCATGATCGAGAACAGGGACGCAAAAAGTCATTATCAGAAAGAGGGACAACCGAAGGTTTATGGCAGAAAATTTGGAATAAATATGTATTGAGTGTTATTGCATGTGTATTGTGTGTTGTATCCGTGCTTCTGGGTTTGTCGTTTTGGGCCGAAAATAGCGTCGTGTTTCACAAAGTTATTATTTTTTACCACATTTTTCATTGTCTTTGATGCACCTATGTATGAAGTAGTTAATGTATATGCACCTTCATTCCGTCATGGATCACTAGATCGCTGGCGGTGAACGCGGAGAGGTCGGGATCGAGCGTCAATGAAAAAAGACTTAAAATCGAGCCACAGCAATACATATGGAAGTCATACGAATGACATGATGCGTCGCAAAATGGAAAACATTGTTGGTTGATCATGTCTTTGGATAAACCAAGATAATTCTAATTATAGATGAGACGATGACTCTGTTCTGAATGTGGCACTGAGCATGTATATGACCGGAAAGAGACCGAGAGTTAGGTCCAGTTTACTTTTGTTTCAACCGTATCAACAATGTCAGCCGCCGCATGGAGGTAAAGAACACAAGTATCAAAAAGGTTGTAAGAACACTACAGTAACTAACCGTACATATTGGATGAGGTTAATGTATTACTTCCAAGTTAACAGGCGGTCTTGTGTCATAAGAGATATGTTGAGCAGTTGGACACTGGTATGAATGTTTTCAAAAACTTCTGGGTATTTTTCATATGTAATGAATTGGTGTTTTTACACCACAGGGTTCTGTCAAGCGCTAAACACTTCCTTTTTGTTGCAGTTATGCAGACGAGTTTTTCCGCTGTTTTCATCTTATTTTGCATGTTCACTAATGTAAATGACGTGGATGCTGGTCAGTAACACAAAATACATATTAAATGATGTGGTGTATATTGATAAAGAATCTACGTCAGCCGGTCTATATGGCGGATGTTTGTTTGTTGTCGATACGTGTACGATACCTTGTGCTCATGTACTGTACATGGGTTGTGGAAAAGGGAGGTATATGAACGGAGAACCGATGTACAAGGGTTCTGGAAGAGGGTGAGGGTGGGATTGGGACACTGGAGCACGTAGACTATGGACGACTGTGGATGTGAATGTGGACTGATGTGTAAGGGAGAGGGAAAAGGGTGGGATGTGGATGAGTACGTACGTTCGTGGGAAATTGTCAACCCATGTTCTGAAAATTAACATTTTCAATATTGCGAAGCGATATGGTGTCAACAATAAAACATTAGGTCTTCGTGTTTGGTAGCGACATTTTGGATGATGTCTCACTTGAAATGCCCAATACAATATGATATATTTGAAGATTGTTCTATATTGAAAGGTTTCATTAGAAACAGTTCGCTGCCAACACAGATCCACGGTCCTGTAATTTAAAATGTACAAAGCACATGTTTCCTGTCTACCTACATGCACATATGATGCGTCATTTGTTTCAGTAATGGATGCTTGACGATTTACTGCCATTGGCAAAAACTCTTGCATTTTCTACGTTGCACCGCCGGGCAACCCGGCCAGTTTGCAAAAAACTTAGTAATGAACTGATAATGTGTTGTAAAAAGTAATTTATTACATAAGAGTAAACAGGCCAAATGCTCTGACGTCATATAGCGTGCTCTGACGTCATATAGCGTGCTCTGACGTCATATAGCGTGCTCTAACTAACGGTTTCTTTCTTCTACTCGAAAGAAGAATTAAGGGTTTGCCTTTTATTATGCTATTGTGAACCAGACGTGTTAAGTACAATGTTTTTGCTTGCGAGTGCGTCATACATTCTAGGGTAATTCTTTGTAGACGTTTATCATCATCTAGTCACAAGATGACTTTATATATAAAAACAATGTTTCATTTACGGGGCTGTTTCTCTCTCTTGCACCCATAGCTAGCTCGTCAGACCTTGCAGCGCTGTAGGCCTCTATATCCGTAGCTTTCGGCACTAGACATGTTCAACATGCCCCCACCGGCAGCCCGCGAACATCCACTGCATCACTGACACGTGTTGCCTGGCGATATTCCCCCTTCCCATATTCCCTCGTCCCACCTCTCAACTCCCGCTCTTCCCTCGTCCCGACATTCCTATACCATTCTTCCCAACACCCTCAATCTCATATTCGCTTGACCACACTCCCGAAAAAAGCGTATTCAGTGTGGACAAATATCATTATGACATATCCCCTAACACGTGCTGACACCTGGCGAGTAGTGAGATACCTTGGTTGTACAACAGAATCGCTGCACTTGATCTTCGGTAGTTACATTAACGACGAAAAACGGGCGAAGGATAAATGTGGGAGATAATGATACAGCGACATGTGTGTGTGTGTGTGTGCGTGCGTGCGTAGTTGTAACAGATAAGTTAGATAATGGTTGTTGTGTTCGAATTGACTGGAATTAGTTTATGCCCACATCCAAAATAAGCCTACGTGGAATAGCCGCGTGTTTTGGAGGTAGAAAGAGATGTGATGTTAGCTGCAGTGCAATTATAATATTATAGTTTTTAATGTGCGAAGTTGATCGACTGGTTCCATGAATGTGTTGTGTTCTGGGCCCAGTTATCGCTGCATGGGTTCTTACACAGAACATTACATTTATAGACCCTAGAGTGTATAGAAACTCAGGCTTCTTAGCTTGTTTTATCATACATTATTTACTTATTTACCTCATAAAAACTTAATTGACACAATGAACATTTCTGCCTTTTCTCACGGCCTTCGTCAGCGGACTGGCTTTGCTACGGGCGTGTCACGTGACCTTTACGTGACCTCTGCAATGAGCACGCGTCGTCCTATTCCCGTCACCCGGAAGAATAAACCACCTACAGCAGTAGTTTACTCGAAATGATTGCACGCACAATTTACGTATGCGACATATAATGTTAATTTCCCTAAGTCTGGTTCTGCGAATAAGCGTCCTCTCCTCTCCTCATTAGCAGTGTTCGCATGGCAAGAAGCAGATAGGCCTGTTTTAACATCGCAGCAACCAAAAACATGCTCTGAGCTGCACCTCGAAACTGATATTTACTTGGAATGCGTGCTGCTGTTGAACAGTGTTAGCATTATTCAGAAAAAGATGTACAAATTGGTACTAATCAGCCACATATCGGGTAATATTCATAGAAAATGGGGTGAACATTTCTGTTGCATGAAAGTTATAAGCTACATTTCGCCAGCGCTATATTTAACATCATCAAAATAGTACTGCGGAAACTTTTGGCATGGCTTTTTTTGTAACAGACCTTGGCATTTTTCTGGAATCTTCACAACACACACTTCCTGCTTTGATTTTGTCGCACCGATTATCTCGTATAATGTTGTGTGCTATAAATTACCTTTATAAATAATATAATATGTAAAATACTTCTATTGCGCTAAAATCCTCGGGAGATCCAAGATCGGCAGCGCACCCAAACAAAAGGGGTTACGCAGTTCATAATCGATAAGCAGTTCCAGTTGTAAATAGTTGGACTGATATGCTGGCGAGATAAGGAGGATAAGCAAGTTTAAATATTTGGGATTTTAGTTTAAGGTGAAATGTTGTTATGTTTCCTACAGACTTAACACTAACAGGGAATGAGTTCCACAGAGTCGGTGCAGCATCTGATAAAAGTCCTAGTTCCGACATTTCTCTTCTTAACGCTGGGAACAGAGAGTAAATTAGAATTAGATGATCGAAACTGTCTGGGCTGTCTTACAGGAGTTAGCAGTGAATGTAAATTTGCTGGTTGTTTGGAGTGCTTGATGGGTAATTGTACAGATCTTAAAAATAAAGCGATATCTTGACCCAAATACTCAGTGAAATGCTTCTTTTATTTCAGCTAATCTACCCAAACTACAGGGGTGTATATATAACTTGTCTACCTCATCTATTGGGAAGCAACATAAACAATAGCTTAAACTTCCCTGAGCCAAGACGTCGGTCAGGAGCTCCCACCAGTTCTTCTCCACCCTGTGTCACGTGACATTAGTCATGTGACACGCTCATAGCGAAGTAAGTCTGCTGAGGAAGACCGTTAAAAATGACAAAAATATTAACAGATTTCAGTCACGTTTATCAGATTATTTTCATTATGTCTATTGAAATAAGCCAATGCACCTCAAAGGTCTAGGATTTAGCTTTCAATGTGAACATGCCACGATATTCAATAAGGCTTCCAGATTATTCATTCATGAAGTCTGAGATAATATATTGGCAGTGTGATTCCAGATACATTATATATTCATGGAATTGTTGACAGCTTTCAGGTGGGCGACATGACATCTGCCAATATCCCTGTTGGACAACAGGTATTAGGTGGTTGACTAATTAATATGGGAATTAACATTAATTCAAACTTCCCAGTCGTGGAAACTGTCAACTAAAAGCCGCATTTTTGGTGTGTCGGCCTGTCTCCCTTTGTTGCGCATGCATGCGTATTCACGCATGCACGCACGCACGCACATTTCGCTGTGTCATGTCTTAACTTTATCCTCCTGTGGGTCTTCGTCAATTACAGCGAATGTTGTGTAATCAACAACTCGTTGTTACTCATTACTCGCCAGATGTCAGCACATGTTGGGGACAACCTTCATGGTGATATTCGTCCGCTCTTTTCGGGAGTGTGGACGAGATAATATGGGATTGAGTGTGTTGGGGGGAAGGATATGAGAGTGTCTGGAATTGAGAGGTTGGACGACGGAATGTGATGAGGAGGAGATGGAAATATGGGCGGATCGACGAGACTGTGTGGAGGAGGGAGACCGAGTGTTGGGATGGGGGACGGACGAATGTGGGGAAGAGAGTGAGCTATTGTGCTGAGTGGAGAACAAGTGAGAATACACACACAAATGCGCACGCACGCACGCACGCGCGCACTCACAGGTGCATATAGGTGAAAACTGTTCAATAACACGTGTAGCTTTTGTTTCATTAATCCCGTGGACTCAGTATCGGTGTGGGCAGCCAGTCTCGAAGCATGTAGCCACTGTCGCCAAGAAACACCCGTGTCAGCGGATTCTGGTGTGACTCAAACGTGTCAAGCAGTGGTGATTCCCTGAGTATTCTGGCGTCATGAACTGAGCTTGGCCACTTGGCTACACAGTTGATTATCAGCATATCAGCGTCACAAATCAACTAAAACAGAGAAAGTTGACATTCATTCAATGTGCGTGCTTATAAACATGAATCAGTGTAGGTTTTCTTCGTGTTTGAAATACATTTAAATATGTAGGTAGTACATGAAATAAATCTGTGTTTTATTTTGAAATGGTCAAAAGCAACCAGGACTGAAGTTAAATAAACATTAATTGTACTTATTCAATTTCGGATTTGAAATAAAAAAATTTAACAAGCAGATTTAAAAGATCTTGAGCAGGTTAATTTGGAATTGAATGAAAAGGTAAATCCGGCTTACAGCATTTGTATGGTCAAACAATGGGTGTACCATAAAATTTGACACACCAAATTTATTATCCAATCTATATCTTGAATATTTTTGTCAAAGTTTTCTAAGGATAATGATCTGTAATACAAAAACAACCTGCTCGTTGACAAACAGCCTCCATCATGATGAAAATTTCAGTTGAATCCAAACATGACAAACAACAATTTTGATTCAATTTTTTGGCAAACGTTTCACCCAATGTCATAATTATATGGTACATTTGACATCACTATGTTATGTACATCAAGTAAAAGCTTGTTTATCTTCTTTACAATGATGCATCACATTTGAAAACTGTTTCAGAAATAATAAAGTTACGCCCATTTCATTTAAAGCCCTGTCAATTTCTGATGCTGAAAAAGCATTTCCCGGATTTCTTCAGGAATTCACTGCACCTCATCAGCAGCCGTTTCAGGGTAAAATGGGTGGATGCTCAAACACAACATGCAAGCACGACTCCGATCGTGTTTGGTTGGCAACCGTTTACAGTATGACACCATCACAGTGTCAAATTTCTGCTTTCGAGTGGCTGTTTGAACTTATCAATACAGTGTTGTTAAACACAGCTATTTGTAATCACAGCTGTTGTTCTTGGGACATGGTCACGTTTTTGGGTCATGATCATGTTGGGTCATGATCACGTTGGGTCATGATCACGTTGGGTCATGATCACGTTGTTGAGCCATTCTTACGCTTTTGGGCTGTGATCACACTGCTAGACGTGTGTAATATTACTGAGCTGCTATGAACATTTTATATTGTAATGCTAATAACCAACGTGTGCAGAATTGTGGTATAAGCGTCACATTGATGTCCTTTTAAACATGACATGAGTTACAAGACAATGAAAAGTGAGATCCGAGCCGGTGGATTTTGTTTGGAAGGTGCACTAATGATGGGCATGACGAAGGAATCGTTTTCCCGTACCTATAAATTAGACACTGTGTGACAAAAGATGATTGCAACCAGTTCCAGATTCAGAATCCAAAATTGTTTCATTTAGTGACTAGAACCAGTCTGCATAAATATTCTGAAAATACACACAATGATAGAAATATCACAGAATATGACAGTAGACACAGAGTCTGCAAACACGAGTGACCAACAAGGTACACCACATTGTTTCCTCCACAAGGATGATACCCTTACAAGAATGCATACAATGAGTCTATTGTGATATGCCAGGCTTTTGGAGACGCCATTATGATATAGATACACAAACACGTGTGACGTCTCTACAACGTAGACCATTCACCCCTCAAGCGAGATACAAAATCAAACTCCAGACCCCACAGTATCAAATCACAGAAGGAGCAATGTATGAACCGGCAACGCAGAAACTATTTCAAACACAGAGTATCAATGAATCAATGGAACACACTCTGCAGGAATGTAGTCGATGTCTCATTGCTAAGTTCCTTCAAGACCAGACATGGTGCACTTACCTGTTAATTCCCACTCGTACGCACAAACATATCGAGGTCAGCTATCACTAGTAACAGGCTAGTGCTATTAGCCTATTTAATAAGACCTGTACATGATAAATGTAAGGTACATACGAGAAACACAAAGCAGACAATTACAGACAATCAGAGATGGGGGATTACACCACAGATGTCGATTACAGTTAACATAAAATGTTTGAGTATGACAATACTATGATTACAAAATGAGTGTAATCAGTTATGATTACTTACTTTTGCATGTAAGCATGATTACAATCATGATTACATTTATGAATATAATTTATATTATGAAATAAATAAAAACCCTCATCATTATCACAAATGTTATTCAAAACCAAATAAACCTTGTAATTAAAATACAGTCACTGTACAAGTAATTAGATACAAAATGAAGAGAAAAGCTTGCTTTATAGTTGGGACAAACTCAACAGGAATACGCACAAGAACATTGTAACTATAATCATAAGTACTTTGACAATGTAACCAAGAACGATCACTTGGCCTTTTCGACCGAATCCAGGACAATTCCCCACTCGGACAATTCCCAACTGGACAATAACCCACTTGGACAATTCCCCACTCCATAATGACAAATTTGGACAATTCCCCACTCTTAATTTTTTATAAGTGTCTTTTACATGTTTATCAGAGTATTATTTCTTTGATTGCACTTGAAAGGATGATTGTGTAATTGAACTTGATTACACCTGGTTGATCTTTGTGCACAAGGAAGCCACAACAAGGTGGCTTCTAACTATTTTCCAATTAGACACGAAGCCATGACAAAATGGCTTCTAACTAATTGCCAATTGCACACAAGATGAGGTCTTTATAAGGGGGCCAGTATACCTGGTTCATCACTTATTCTCAGATAGATATTTCTCAATACATGCTACACATATAATAAACCATGGAGATCATCAAAAACCAACGTGGTGGTTTGAAGCTAGTACATGAAGGCTATATGTACACTAAGAAGTACGTCCGGAAGAATGTCAGATGGGAGTGTGCCAATCGCTATGCATTCAGCTGTAAAGGCGGTCTCACTACAGATGCTGACGTAAATATTGCATGATCATGTTGATTGATTGCAGTTTGGAGTAATATTATATTTACTCATTTATTAACTCTTTCTCCTGTATTGGATGTTTTAATCGATTATTATTAATAGACATTAAAATATTAATTTTAGTAATTGATATCATTTCTAATGGTCATTTCACTTCTTATCTTTCCAGATGAAGACTGTTATCAGCTCCACACCACATAGCCATGATCCCCAGGAGCATTCCGTTGCAGTGACCAAACTACGTGCAACACTCAAGGAACATGCTGCAGGTTCACGTGGTACACTGAGTCAGCTACTAGTGGACCACACTACTGAGACCCCTGTAGAGGTGCGTGCAGAACTCGGTAATCCTGATACTGTGAAGCGTTCTCTCAGACGGGAACGTGCCAAGACTATGCCCAAGAACCCTGCTTCGCTTCGTGATCTCACACTTGATGAGGAGTGGACAATCACTAGTGACCAGGAACAGTTCCTCATCCACGACAGTGGAGTTGATTCCTCTGATAGGATGTTAGTGTTTGCTACTGACAATGTCCTGCGTCACCTCGCTAGTTCTGACTCCTGGTTTATGGACGGAACATTCAATGTTGCACCACTACTGTTCACTCAGCTGTATGTGATCCGCGTACCGTTAGGAGAGTCGGCTGTGACCTGTGTGTATGCATTCCTGCCGAACAAGCATCAGTTCACCTACGAGGAACTGTTCACTGCCATACAAGACAGATGTACAGAGCTCGGTTTCCAGGCTGATCCAACAACCATCACCCTTGACTTCGAGCAAGCTGTGATTAATGCCGTGACGTCATCCTTCGGACCCCAAGTCAACGTACATGGCTGCTTCTATCACCTAACACAGGCCACATGGAGGAAGATCCAGACTCTTGGTCTTGTACAGCGATATAGAGAAGAGGAGGACGTGAAACTCTTCTGTGGCATGCTAGATGGACTCGCCTTTTTACCAGTGGATGATGTTCCTGAGGGTATGACATATCTACGGGAGCACACACCAGAAGGACTTGAACCTCTCCTGGACTACTTTGACAACACCTATGTGTCCGGAGCCTTCCGTCGTATTCAGTCCCCACAACATCCAGATGGATCCATGCCTCCACTTAGGATGCGTCGCATGCCTCCTATGTACCAACCACCCATATGGAACGTCAATTCCATTACTCTTGAAGGGGGATCAAGAACCAACAACATATGCGAGGGATGGAACAACGCCTTTGCAAAGCTAGTTGGACACGCACACCCTACCATCTGGAGAGCCATTGATAGCATACGGAAAGATCAGGCCCAGGTTGCCACTGCCCTACTACGTGACCTGCGTGGTGAGCCACCAGCAAAGCGTGTAAGACGCCACACCCACAAACTCCAGTCAAAGCTGCACAAACTGTGCACTGACAGGCGTGACAACAGCAAGACTGTCCCAGACGTACTTAAGGGCATTGGCCATTGTGTAAGATTTAAGTAAACTGTGCACTGACAGGCGTGACAACAGCAAGACTGTCCCAGACGTACTTAAGGGCATTGGCCATTGTGTAAGATTTAAGTAAACCGTGCACTGACAGGCGTGACAACAGCAAGACTGTCCCAGACGTACTTAAGGGCATTGGCCATTGTGTAAGATTTAAGTAAACTGTGCACTGACAGGCGTGACAACAGCAAGACTGTCCCAGACGTACTTAAGGGCATTGGCCATTGTGTAAGATTTAAGTAAATCAAGCAGTTTTATATGTCAATACTTATGAAAATTATTGTTGAATAAAGTTTAATAAAAAATACTAATTCTGTTCTAAGTGTGGTATCATATATGTCAATACTAATAATAATAATAATAATTGACTTCTATGGCGCCTATATCCTCAAGAACCTGAGCTCAGAGGCGCATGTGTGGAGTGGGGAATTGTCCGAGTTGGGAATTGTCTGTGTGGGGAATTGTCCGAGTGGGGAATTGTCCAGTGGGGAATTGTCCTAGTGGGGAATTGTCCGTTTACCTTTTCGACCAGTTGTAAAAGTTTTAGTATGGAAACAATAAAAAAATATAGAATCACTTATTATGATCACCCCATCTCTCATATTATGATAAACAATAACTAGAATAGACATACCTTTTCCATAGGCATAGCTGTGGTGGCACTCCTCCCTGTCTTCTCTTTTTTGTTCCATTGCAGTTCCTCTTCTTCTCCCCCTCAGTCCCTTGCAGGGGGGGATTGGGGGTGGGGGCCACATCACTTAGTCTGTTCCTCCCGGGTGTAGGTCATTTGCCCCCCCCCCGGTCTTTTGCCCCTAGGTCTTTTGCCCCTAGGTCTTTTGCCCCTCCAGTCATTTGCCCCTTAGGTCTTTTGCCCCGTAGGTCTTTTGCCCCCTTTTTCAT
Organism: Lamellibrachia satsuma; assembly: GCA_033239005.1. Lineage (NCBI taxonomy): Eukaryota > Metazoa > Annelida > Polychaeta > Sabellida > Siboglinidae > Lamellibrachia > Lamellibrachia satsuma. The sequence goes on along the minus strand of BSQZ01000003.1, from coordinate 9,101,470 downwards.
TCATATAAATCAAACACAGCGATGTTTTTATGTCATGTAATTCTGAATCACACATAATAACATAACAAATATCAGGATATTACTTCAAACGAATACAGTGTCCAAGACTCTGGAGAGTATCTGCGATGATCTTATCCCCAGCACTGAACTGTGTGCATATGTTGACCAGTCTGTCTTGGAACTGCTTGGCAGTGCGACGTACACGTTTGCGGGGGGTTGTCCAAGCTGGTTGAGTCGCATAGTGCCTTCAACAGCCGCAAAATCCTTACGTAGTGCATCTATCAGGGTCCATATGGTTGGATGAGAATGTCCAACCAGAGTGCTGAAACCCCTGTTCCAGGCTTCACACATATTGTTAGTATGCGAGCCTCCATCCATGGCTGCATCATGTACGTTCCACAGGGTGGGGGAGTAGGATGGTGCGATGTGACGCATCCTGACCGCTGGCACTGTACCATCATCAGTGGGTGGTGCCTGGATTCGATGAAATGACCCAGTGACATAGGTAGAGTCAAAGTATCGTACAAGATTTTCAAGTCCATCTGGAGTGTTGTCCGTGAGGTACTCCATCCCCCCAGGAACATCACTCACTGGCAGGAAGGCTAGTCCATCTAACATGCCGACAAAGTGTCTGATCTTCTCCTCAGCTCTATAGAGTGTAGTCAGTCCCAGAGATTGGATCTTCCTCCAGGTGGCCTGAGTCAGGTGGTAGAAACACCCCTGGACCTGTACATCATCACCAAAGTGGTTTTTGAAATTGTTGTAGTTGTTAATGATTTGATAATAAGAAATTAAATAATTTTCACAATATATTGAAAAAGTACTCAGATGTACTCGTAATGTACTCTCGTAAAATCTGAGTACATTGAACACGAGTACGAGTGCATGACCATAATTTCAAAAAAAGGGGGGCAAATGACCAGATTTCCATTAAGGGAAGGGGCAAATGACCGCAGGGGCAAGTGACCTAGGGGCAAAAGACCGGGGGGGCAAGTGACCGCAACCCGTTCCTCCCTCTCAACGAGTCATCCCCATCTATCCCAATCTTCTATCATTCTCTCCCACTCTAAGCTGTCACCCTGCCTTTCAAGATCTCTCATGACATTGTCCCTCCATAGTTCCACAGGCAGACACTACGTAGAAGGGAACTATGACTTTTACTGCCTCATCACAAAGTCAAACTTCCAACTTCGTTCCCATAAACCAGGCGAATCGTCAAGTTGTACCGAAATTATACAACATGACTGGGTTGGCCGTCGGCCTGGAGTTCCATCCCATTTCCTTCTCGTGACGAAGGGAGCTCGAGCCACTGTGACAAAGAACAAATAACATCTAGAAAATTTTTTAATATCCAGTTTCATCTGGTCTGTTGTTTGGATGTTCAAAATGTTATTTTATTAATTAATACAAAAAAGAATTAAATTACAAAAATATAAAAAAAATAGATCTGCAATTGGAAATTCTAACTGACATCCATATTCAATTGTAATAGAATCCCACCTGGTAGTCTGGTCAAGTGTGCAGGGTTCCCAATATAATTATTTGGTTTCTATGCCAAGGCTCTATGCTTGGGCATGTGTGGATCCCATCCTGACTGACTTGAAGCTGCTCCTGTAATCTGTTTAGTGTGACACTCCTGACTGATACTAATGCAAAAATAAAAGGAAGCCATTTCACAGTGACAGTGCTACACACCACTCTGGAGGCCGTGCAATTATCCTGGCTTAGTATCCTAATTAATTCAGCTGCCAGCTGTAAATTACTCAGTGTCAGGAAGACAAAATATAATTGATACATTTCAACAATGAAGAAGACCAAACCAAACAAAGTGTTCTGTTTTATACTCTTATAATGTTTAAAATTGAAATAATGACGCGCACTTCCTGTTACTTTGTGTCCGTTACTTTTTCCTGTTGCTTTCTTGGAAATCAGGGAACCATGGAAACATTTGTCACCTCGATTGTTATTGAGTGATATTAATAATTAATTGTAAGGACCTATTTCTTGTGTACATGTATATTGTGCCATGTTTCCATTGTACACAATCCAAAAAAGCCAGGAGTGTTTCGGGTCCAGTGTAGACTAGTCATGTACACCATGAGCTTGGGCTGATGTAATGGGTAATGTTCATTCATTAAATCTTGCTATAACGTCACATTACTATTGTCATTATATTGTTCATTGTTGACAAGATGTCATTAACTTCAATTGCTTTGTAGTGGACACAACACATGATCACACACAAACAAACACACGCATTAATATTAAGTCGGTTTATGAAGACGTTTTTTCACAGATATTGCGTTGCGTTTATGTCGTACAGTTAGCATTTATAATGTAACACACGATCTGAGGTTACACACTATAAAAACTATGTATGTACATATAAGTTTGAATGAAATAATGGCATTATTCCAGCACTGCACAATACAAGAGGTGGCAAAGTCGGAATAAGCATTATATGTAAACGTTATTCACAGATATCGTGTTGCATTTGTGCTGTACAGTATAGCATGTATAATGGTCATACGGTAAAAAAGGACATTAATTTTGTGCTGTACAGTTAGCACGTATAATGGTCATCCAGTAAAAAAGGACATCGGCACACACGATTTCACCATGGCGCGAATTAAATAACATTATTATTTCCACTCTGCACAATACAAGAGGGGGCAAAGTCAGAATAAGCATTATATGAATAATCGAAATAATGGTATTATTCCCACTCTGCACAATACAAGAGGGGTAAGAATAAGCAAAACAAACAACACAGGATTAGCAAATTAATTATTCCTTGTTGTGACAGCTAGGCTACAGCATTAACACATTCAAAACACACACAAAGGGAATGGTTCACAATCTCTGCTGGCATGCCAATTATGAATTGGAAGCAAGCCAATGAGCTGTAACACCTAGGCCCTCTACTGGTGGAGTTCAAAGCCAAAGCTTTATGTGCTAATGAGCACTTATTGTTATTTTCTACAGCAGGACTTCTACAGATGTGTCAAGTTCAACAACAGTGCATGGGGGCAGTAGAGAATCATCTCTACTGCCCCCATTCCGAAACTGCCCGCAGCACCATCATGAAATATGCTTGAACGCAAGCTCAAGTGTGCAGACCACAGTAGAGAATTGCATTGGTGGCCATGTTAACGTTTTGTCTGATTATAAGAAAACCTGACCATCAAAAATTCTGAAACTTTTTCACAGCAACTACCAATATCTCACTGACATGCTCACCAGCTTTTAATCAAAATCACATACCCCCATCTCTGTTAAAACGCCCCCACGTGCGATGCCCGTCAATATTTATAAAAAAATAGCCATGTATTCATGCGCCCACGTGGCCCATAGGAGAAAAATTCCCATAAATCGCTCCGCCAGTTAAACTCTAAAAATGCACTGTTTCACTGACACAGCCAATAGCTGTGAATATTCCTGCTCAAAGGCACTCATGTCACATAATATGAATTTATTAAGTTCCCATTTCACAATTTCATACGCCCTACATTCGTGAAACAATAAACAGGAAGGTCAAAGTCAAACGTTCGAACGACCAATCACGATGCTGGTGCGACATTCACGCTGTGGCATGATTCATGGTTTCACATGTTATCGCCCACAACTATTTTGGAGATTTATACCACAAACTACAACTATCAAACTGTTAAGTTATATCAACTTTGTCTTTGTCCTTTCATGATCTAATTGTATGACATATGCCAATGGCTTCAGGGAATCATTTCGCGTCCTTGACTGATTACCGATGAATAATAAGTATCAGATTACCACCACGTGACCACCCTGGCCTGGGCCTGGTTAGTCGAGTTTGTACAGCAATAAAACACGTATTTCCATATATGACGCTACAGTATGCAGCCAGTGTAGAAAGCTACTTAACTACTATACCATTAGACATGTCGTGTTATCATATAATTAGACTTACTTCCATATAACGATCGCAATTTACAAAAAAAATCTAAAGCTAAACAGAAATTCCACAGATCGGCACGTCACCACAGCCATCAACTATGCTACCGTAAAATCGACGTTTATACTCATGCGTAGCCTCGATTACCCCAGGCTCCGTACTGTGGCGCCATCGTTTGGCGCACACATCAGTGCATGGATGCAGAGTGTACTTTTATTGTGACGGAAATTATGTATGCGTCCATATTCTGGTCCCATACATAATTAGATTCTGGCATTTGGCCAATTCATCAAATAAGAATAAAACATTTTCAGTTTATACATAATTCAATGCAACATGTTTGGGTTCAAATGTGAGTCAGCGCATTTAAATTAAAATTTTTGAAATTACTCAAATGCAAATGCACTGAGACATGATTGCATTTAAATGCAAGGGTTTGAAATTATTCATATACAAATGCAAGTATTTGAAGTGATTCAAATGCAAATGCAAGTATTTTTATATTATTCAAATGCAAATGCAACTGTTTTAAGCAAATACAAGTGACACTATTGATGGAAGACCGGTATCGCTATGCTTGGGCTTCACAGATACTCAGCGAGGTGAATTTATCTGAAGAAATTATGTTTTTTTTCAAACACATTTCATTAGCATTCTATCAAAAACTATGTATATGCAGTTGCCTTACAAAACCTTAATAGCAAATGCTCTGAAAATTTGTTTAAATTTGCTGTACCAATATTGATATTAGAAATAAAAAAATGCAACATTAAACAATATTGGGAATCATGGCCCTCATTGAATTTCACCCTGTAGTTTACATAGCAGGTGGCACTGTGACAGTGTGACTGCTGCATGGCTGAAGAGGTTCAAAGGTGTTTTAAGTTTAAAGCCATTCTCCTGCCAATTTAAGTGCTAACCTTCCTTTTAACATAAACCTGTGGGTTTAGTGGCTGCCTTGGCCTAGCAGTGCCTACAGAGTGCATATAGTACTGATCATAAGCTACCACAGGTGTGACAAACATCCTGATGTATATGTACTTGAGCCAATAATTAACTGTCCACCTTGCAGTACCTATTAGAGCAGTGTGGTTTAATTAGACTGTATCATAATCCGTGCCACCAACACTGCTTTTGTCTTTCATTCCAGTTTGGCATTGAAATATAAAATGATAAATATGTCCTATCTTTAGACAGTGTAGTTAGTTAATATTATAATTATAATTATATTTTGTTATGAATATTTATGCATACAATTTAAAGTTGTCTAATGGTCAAACGTCACATTTCCTGGTGTCTTTCTAGGGCATTCATCTATCTACCAGGTTCCTGATCATTTCAGTTAATTTACTATTTTATAAGACAAATCATATAATTTAACAATATTTAACAAGATTTCCATCCCAAAAAACAAGTTCCATATGGCAAGTGGACAAGGAAGCCATTGATTGACTTATAGAGAATCCAACAATTTTATCATGTGTAGCCCGCCCTAATCAGATATCTGTCAATTCTATTTTTAAACATATTCACACTACTAGCATTAACACAATCATTTGGTAGTTTGTTCCATTCATTTATCACCCTCTGTGAGTAAGAGTACTTTCTCATGTCCAACCTACAAGTACTGTTCCTTAACTAATGCTGCTTTATGTCCTCAGGTTCTACTGCCTTAAATTCTTTAAGTTTGAAGAACATATTCCTATAAACATCCTCATAACCATTCACTGTTTTAAACACTTCTATTTGGTCTCCTCATAGTCTCCTGGTCTCTAGTGTGTCAAACCACATTGTAATAAGCAGCTTTCATAACTAAGTTCTCTCAATTCTGGAATAATTTAAGTTTTTCTTTGTTGTATTCTTTCTAGCTTGTCTATGTCCTTCTTATAATACAGCCTCCATGCTTGAATACAACATTCCAAATGTGGTCTAACTATTGCTTTGTACAGGGGTACAATTAGCTGTTTCTCTTATACGTGATAGTTCTAATTAGCCCTGGAATTTGATTTCCTTTCGAAGCAGCAATCCGACATTGCTCTGAAACTTTCATGTCAGCACTAAATGTTACTCCTAAGTCCTTTTCTTGTGTGGTTCTACCTAGTACAGCATCCCCCATTTTATATTCTTCATCCATATTTCCGTGTCCTATGTGTACGCATTTACACTTCCCAAAATTTAATAACATTTGCCATTTTTCTGACCATCTAGATCATCCTGTAAACTTTGTTTATCTGTATCATTAGTAACCTTTCTGAATTCTTTTGTGTCATCTGCAAATTGCAGTACGTTGCTAGATATGTCATCTTCCAAATCATTTATATATATATATATATATATATATATATATATATATATATATATATATATATATATATATATATATATATATATATATATATTAAAAACAGTATAGGGCCTAATACTGATCCCTGTGGTACCCCACTCAAACCAGATTTCCAGTTTGAAATCTCACCATCTACTATTACTCTGTCTTCTGTGTGTAAGGCACTTTTCTATCCAGTTGATTGCATCATTACCTATATCATGGGCTTTTAGTTTAAGTAACAATCTTTGATGTGGCACTTTATCGAAAGCTGTCTTAAAATATAAATAGATAACATCCACTGATATCACAATAACCCCATCCGGACTGGGGTTAATGAAACTCCAGATCTGTGATATCACAATAACCCCATTTAGACTGGTGTTAATGTAAACTCCAGATCTGTGATATCATAATAACTCCATCCGGACTGGTGTTAATGAAAACTCCGGATCTGTTATATCACAATAACCCCATCCAGACTAGGGTTAATGAAACTCCGGATCTGTGATATCACAATAATCCCATCTGGACTGAGGTTAATGAAACTCCAGATCTGTGATATCACAATAACCCCATCAGGACTAGGGTTAATGAAACTCTGGATCTGTGATATCATAATAACCCCATCCGGACTGGTGTTAATGTAAACTCCAGATCTGTGATATCACAATAACCCAATCCAAACTGGTGTTACTGTAAACTCTGGATCTGTGATATCACAATAATCCCATCCAGGCTGGTGTTAATATAAACTGGTTGGTCAGTACAATTCACAAACTTGTTGTTCTCTGGAAATATTGAACGTGGCTGCTTTCGTGTCAAATGTGATATACTAGGACCACTTTGCCTGCTTCGTGCATATATATGATATTACTTGACACTCAGTGTACTGATTTTTGCCTGCTTTGTGCATATATATGATATTACCTGACACTCAGTGTACTGATTTTTGCCTGCTTTGTGCATATATATGATATTACCTGACACTCAGTGTACTGATTTTTGCCTGCTTTGTGCATATATATGATATTACCTGACACTCCGTGTACCGATTTTTGGGATTGTCTTGGAAAGTGAAAGGGACATCGGCGATGCAGCTTCCTTTAAAAGGAAACAAAAGTCAAGTATTTGGCTCACGAAAGAGTTACTAAAACATAACCATTTGCATCTTCAGCGTATAATTAATGATATCATGCCAGTGGCTTACTTGGAAAACCTTGTTGAACACAAATCATTTTAGTTTCACGGGCCGCGCCATGCTGTTCAATAAGCCTATGTCACTAGTGCATGCTGTCTGTCAATATATGCACTCACCCATTGACCATACAAATAACTAATCCTACAGCTTGCCAGTAGGATATGACCATGCTGTTTGCTTCCAACCTCAACTTATGTATCATATTTTGTCCTTTGTTTACAAAACTAGTCCCTTTCTGACTTAACAGTGATCTTGATTGAGAGTTTTCATTACGTGTGTGTACACCAGCTGGCCCTTCGGTCTAGGTCGAAACACTTAATGCATCGTAGCAGTCAAGCTGGTCCTCACATGTTCACGGGGGCGAATCTAGACTTGTTCGCATGAGGATCTTAGTCAGTCGTAGTCATATGTCATTCTACTTACAAACTGGGGGATGACACCTGTCTCAGGCAGTCAGCCAGCCAGCCAGCCAGCCAGCCAACCAGCCAGCCAGCCAACCAGAAGGGTTAATATTAACCTGCTGCCAATACTTGACATTAGTTCCAATGTAGGCCTCTATACGTTGTCCTTTACCATAATATTTTCCACGGACACAGACCCCCTCCATGGCCTGGGGGGTATTGAAACCTCTAAGACCCCCCTGGATCTGCTGCTGGATGTCCATTGAATGGTATATAATTCAAAAATTATCAACAAATGAGTGGTTAGTGGGTACAGCACTGGCCACGCACAGTAGTAGTTCAATATTTGAACACTTGAGAATGGTGTTGCAGTAAACTGTAAAGTTAGTTGTCAACAAAATCACGGATGGATATACTCTCCTGTGATACTCATTCAACTTAAAGCGAATAAATACATAGGAAAGGTATGGTTTCAGATATGTGTGTTTAGTTAATACAAACAGGTTGGTTTTCATAAGCAATTTTATGGTGACATCTATAAATAGATTGATTTTCAGCAATTGTAGGGTGAAAATCTAAAAATGCGGAAACTCATGAAATGTGTCAATAGTTGAAGGTTTCTTCTACACACAGTTTACTGGGTTTTTGTTATTCTCTACTAAAAAGAAGTGTTTGTTTACCAAGATGACAATCTGGAATAATAGTGAGATGGTCAAAAGGGTGAATTTTGCAACAATAGTCAATTGACATTCAGTCATACACAATAACACCCTACTTGAACTCGGCAGTCACTGCATACACTGAAGATCCCGTCATACACAATAACACCCTACTTGAACCCGGCAGTCACTGCATACACTGAAGATCCCGTCATACACAATAACACCCTACTTGAACTCGGCACTCACTGCATACACTGAAGATCCCGTCATACACAATAACACCCTACTTGAACTCGGCACTCACTGCATACACTAAAGATCCCGTCATACACAATAACACCCTACTTGAACTCGGCAGTCACTCATACACTGAAGATCCCGTTATACACAATAACACCCTACTTGAACTCGGCAGTCACTGCATACACTGAAGATCCCGTCATACACAATAACACCCTACTTGAACTCGGCACTCACTGCATACACTGAAGATCCCATCATACACAATAACACCCTACTTGAACTCGGCAGTCACTGCATACACTGAAGATCCCGTCATACACAATAACACCCTACTTGACCTCGGCACTCACTGCATACACTGAAGATCCCGTCATACACAATAACACCCTACTTGACCTCGGCACTCACTGCATACACTGAAGATCCCGTCATACACAATAACACCCTACTTGACCTCGGCACTCACTGCATACACTGAAGATCCCGTCATACACAATAACACCCTACTTGAACTCGGCAGTCACTGCATACACTGAAGATCCCATCATACACAATAACACCCTACTTGACCTCGGCAGTCACTGCATACACTGAAGCTACAATTTGCTGCGAGCCGACAAAAGCCTGTCTTCAGGCACTTTGCCCACATCTTTTATGTAACCTCTCATTTGCATATGTTCTTGAGGAGTTAGGCAAGTGAATTCATGGTTTGTCACATTAATAGGCGCAGTCTCCATCGCAACATCAGATACATGAAATAAAATGAATATTGAGTTTTACGCAATAATCTATACAAATTGCTATAACTATATTCAATACTTTGCTGGGTATAAATCACGGGGCCACGTCTAATAAAGTGACACTGACATTAACATAACATATCAACAACTGATCTGTATAAACTAGAAATTTATACAGTCAATCCACAATCTTGGATTAATAAAATTAAGTATGTGAACACATAAAAAACATGGAAAATCGTCATACAAAGCAGTGGCACATGTGTATTTAATTAGTGCTAACAAATACAAACAATTCCTACCGTCTTGGGCGAAATCGTGTACGTCATGGTGGTATATTTTCAGCTGACCTTTTTCTCGACTGGCGCGCTTCATTCAGCTGCAATTAACATCGTTGCTCCCCCTAACCAGATGGCTTCTTTGTCGAACAGATACACTTTCAGTAAGGCATAGTCGACTTGTAATTACTACTCAGGTCCTGCTCTTCCAGATCGTTCAAAATGCTATGAAATTACCTCCCCCCCCGTGGCCTAGGACGTTCTTGAGGCCACTAAGAGTAAGACTCCCGGGATCCGCTGACGGTTCGGTTGAGCATGGATTTCATTTGTCGACGTTTCTGTGACAATCTGGGTTGTTGGCCATTTGCCCAACTCTCCTCGTTTATCGTCCGGGCCTAGCCATAGGACCACCAGTAGCTAGGCTGGTTAAGTTCCCCAGACATAAATAGAACACGTACCGTCTATAGCGGAATGTTTAATGATGTAACTCTATGGTTAGGTCGAACCCTCCGTACCGAAAAGTCTGACTTTGTACATTAATTATGATCACATCGAATCTTCTCGAGTGAAATGGGCACGGACCACAGTCACTTTTCCCATAGACGACCATTATAACATTCTTGCGCCTACATTGAAAATTTATCCTACAATTTTTTTTTTAAATTCACAGAAAATGACAGACCCACTAAGACACCTGGTGTGCGAAATTCGTGAAAATTACATACCTCCTTTTCGCACAAATTGCTTCAAAGCATGAGGCCCATGCATTTCTGCCATGAAATTCCCCGGTTTCCCAAATATGAGTACATCCTGCCTAACAGCCACTGTGTCCTTACGCAACTGGTATACCTACTGACAAATGGCATCATTTCAAAGCTTAGATGCTACTGTGCACAAAAACATCACTTCAACTCACTCATACACACAATTTCTGCTCTCACAAATTAACCCTATCTGCACAATGAATTTTTTTCTTGGGACTCTTTATCTATGTAATGGCGGATGGATTCTGACTGTGGTCCGTGCCCAAATGGTAGATATAGGGGAAAGCAGGCTAAACTTCCTAAAATAAAGTGTAAGCCTATAGGCATAGCCGCAGCGTGGATTGAAGTACATTGTCATTGGTAAATACTAATAATGTTATGTTTTATTATCCAATTGATTATGTTGACTGCATGTAGTTAACATAATGTAACAACGCGCAAAACGGGGCCCCTGACCAAAACGGACCCTCGCCTGTTTGGTGTTACTGTATTATAATTAATTATACAGAGAAATTGGTGGCATCACTGCTAAGTAACTCACTAGGGGTCACCACTGAACGTCAGCGAAACGCAAATTCAAACGTGAGCTCAAAACGATTGTTTTGGCACTTTTCTTAATACAGTAGCACTGTTTTCCAAATGCCGCACCGCAATGGAAAGTCTGGTATACGCAAACCAGTTGTATGTATACATGCTCTAAGATGTGCGTGTTAGATTTAAAGTGCACGCACCGGTTTTCAGAAAGGAGAAAAAACAGAAGCCGCGTGTTGTTCTGGCGGCCCCTTCATTCTTTGTTAGTAGGGCCCCTCATTCTTAGTTAGTAGGGCCCCTCATTCTTAGTTAGTAGGGGCCTTCATTTGTCGGTGTGTTCTTGGTATATTCACCAGAAGTTGCGACGTAGAACGTGTATAACAGAGCTATAAGATAAATGAAATAAATTATATTAATGAAATAACACTAGAATAATAACAGCATCAACAAATTGTATAACAAAAGAAGAAACTTAATTCAGAAAAAGATATTACACCGTGTTTGTTCTGCTATGAACCGTTTTCCGTTAGCAAGGAAGGGAACGAATGGGTAAATTGTCACGCAACAATCGGTCCGGGGCCAAAATCGATCTGGCCGGACCAGTTTTAGCGAGAGCACACCAGTTCTGCACGCACATTTTTGAACAGACAGAAATCTTGTGTTTTGAAACACCAATTAGATATAGTGATTTAGGCGCCATGTATAAGCAGAGACGTAGTGTGATAAGAAGATTCCAAATAAAATAAATTGTCTTAATAAAACAACTCAATTTATATATATAACAAATCTTGCCTAAGCGGTCCGTTTTGAACGTTGTTCCCCTATGCATATTCATAATACTTCCTATGAATAAGTACTATAAATCAAATGTTTCTTTAAAGGCACCATTTTTTAATGGGGAAAAAAGCCAAAGGCCAAAGCGGGACCTCTCATAAAGACGTAGTCTCTCTACGTTCACAGTGTAAGTATATGCTCGTAGCGAATCTAACATTAAACAGTTGTCTACTTCAGAGTTGTAAAACGAAATGCCTGGCTAAAGGCCGCAAGCGTCTAGTATGAATGATAATGAAGGCGGAAGCCGAAGGCATTAACTTCCCGGCTTCACATTAGTTCCGTGCCGGAAGCGTTTTTTCACCGCAGTTATGAGAGTGATTGGACATTTACGACATGAAAATTACAGCTAATTTGCTATTCGAACGACAACGGCACAGGCGGTGTCAGCTACGACTTTCACTAACTCGTCGAAAATTGTTTTCGTGCTTCGAGGCGCTTTCGTGTTCATAACAAGGCTCAGTCGTTCTTAGCAGGGGTGTGGTAGATTTGTGGTAGGCGCAATTGTTCAGAAAACGCGCGTAATTTATCATGTGTCGATAAACCAACGCAGTTCTACAACCTGATTACGTGTTTGCGAAGTTAAAGGTTATCCTGTGTGTTCTGGCTTAAATTGCGTCGTGAAGCAAATCGCGCCACACCCCCGGCTCATATGGGTTGTGCCGCGCGAGCGGCGCGAGAAGCAGACGTAGTGCGTTTGGATATTGGTGGGTTCTGGGGCTTGCCAGAAGTTTTCGTTTCTTCGACTCGATTTTGTGACGTTGAAAGATTCGGATACAAGGCTTTTGTTTTGGATATAGAGGTCTATTACTTTAGTGGTAATATTTGTTTAGCTGCACCTTGCTACAAGGTGATCGATTAGCGAGAGAAGGGGCCTGCATGGCGTCGCGGTGTCGCGTTCTACATTCGCATACTGATTTCAACAAAACATAGGTAGTCAGTACTAGTTCGTTTGAACCTACTTGCTGGCAACGTGGACTGTTTTCAGTAGCTAGTTTCTTTATTGGAAAGAAAAGTTTGCTGTTGAGTTAAAAAAAAGTACTTTATGTGGTAGTTCATAGCTATGACGACGGACATATCTAGGTTGCCGGCAGGTGTCGCTAGCCCAGTGACATTCTCGACCGGCTACAGCGCCACTTATCTTGGTCACGTGCCCACGGAGAGCAGTGCAGGACGGGAATATATTGAATATTGCATTGAGAAGGTGGGTCGATCGACATGATTAATCATCATTATTATGTTGATATTTTTCTACAATGGGTAAAATAAAATAAAAGTGCTGAAAACCAATTGAAAGTTAATCCCATACTCGCATTACGCATGGTCAATAAACAAATATTCGCCTTCCGTGTTCCTTGTAAGTTTAGGATCATGGCTATTTTGTTCGGCCTTAGCCTAGGAGCGTGTTTACGGATAGATTAGATGGTTAAAGTACGACAGGACTAATTGTTATTATTAGTTTGTGTAGACCTGAATGGGCAGTACGGGTAATATGGGTAGTATGACTAGTATCGCCATAACATTATTTACATTTATTTGACGCATAATCGTTCACGCTCATGTCAAACGGAACGGTTATGTGAGTTCAGCTAATTAAATCAATTAACAACCTCTGCCCAGGTTCTCGACCGGTGCAACGTCACCGAGTCTAACATGGCCGACGCCTATGTGGCTGTACGCGCATGCGCGCTGCTCGTCTACTTCGTCGACGCGGATCGCCGAGTAACGCACACGAGACACTTCGACTTGGCTCGTATTGCAGAGTGCAGCGTCGCCAGCGGCAGTCACGTGACCACGCTGGCGTGGCTGTATCGAGAGCCGCTGAACGACACCTTCCAGGTGGGGAGGGGATACTATTCATTTGGCGACAATGTTAAAGTTTTTAAATGCTGTTCGTGAATTTGTATTTTGAATCTCGTGAAAATCAGCTATGTCACAGTAGAATAATGATTTCAGCAACCTGATGGAACAAATTCAGTAATTTTTTTCTCTCCAGAAAATCAACACACAAGATGCTCCCTAACAAATGATGTCCAAACAACTACACCGTGCATGCGCATCCGCAGGGGATCCTACAGTCACTGACATGTGCATTTGTTGCCAGTCATCTTGCGCAGGGGATCCTACAGTCACTGACATGTGCATTTGTTGCCAGTCATCCATTAGATATTTTAATCTTTAACCTACACCATAAGTCTCGGCCCCATGGCCATATTCCAATTTTAGAAGGAACAAACATTCCCTAGGGGGACCGTCTCAAAACAAAGTCATTAGTCATGAGCCCGAAAATAAAATAGTGATCCGTCCGAGCTTTGGGTTGACTAAATATGTGGGGTCAGACCAGTGGTGTTTTTGCACTGACGATCTTGGTGACATCGATTGCGATTTTTTTTCAGCGCACTAAATGTCGTTTTCTTGTCGTAAAATCATGTTATGGCTAATTACGTGGGGTCAGACCAGTGTTGTTTTTGCAATGAGTAGTACAAATTATATATATATATATATATATATATATATATATATATATATATATATATATATATATATATATATATATATATATATATATATATATATATATATATATATATATATATTCCAACACATAATCATGGCTGCCCAAACGTGTTTTAATGAACTACCAAATTTAATTTGACCATTATCTATTTATGAATATCGATCTTGCCTGTAAACATGGCATTCGGAGTGAAACATTCAAATTAAACACATGACTGTAAAATTATGTTAAACAGTTGTGGTCGTTTGGCCGGGCATGGTTATAATTGGCAGTGTTGATAGTAAGCGCGTTTGCAATAAGATTAAAAGAGGTGGAAGACGAAACTTGCTCAACACGTTGTTAACGTAGTCCGTGTGGATGCCAAGAAATGTTATAATTTTGTTATGATCATGTTTTTTCGCAAAAGCGTTAACATGGCAACCAGCTGCAAAATCAAAACTGCGGTCTCACCCCTTTACTCGTAAGCAAACATAACACCGACTGTTTGCAGGTGGTGTGTCACGTGACGAGATTTAAAAGCGAGAAGACGGCGAGAGTTGTTGCCGCTCAGGTCTACGACGCCTTCCAGAGATTATACACCGACTGCCAGATGGCGCTGGCGTCGAGTCGTCTGTTCGCGAAGATGGCTCGACAACGAGACTTGAGGGGTGGTTGTGAAAACGCGGAGGGATTCGTGTTTGATGAAGCAGACTGAACACACGTGTGGTGTTTGTTAGTATACAAAGGCCTGACTGCGCAAGCGATTAATTGTCCAGTTGGTCTGGCGAAACTGTAGCCCGACAAATGGGCAATTAATCGCTCGAGTAAACACCCTCGCGAGACCGTTTAGCGAGGCCAATTTGTGGCTTCGATTGAGTCGACCGAAATGCGGTTGGGTCCAATTCGAGCGTTTGTCGCTCGACAGTTTGAACCAATGACCAATCAGCGTCTGTCGCGACCGAGTGCAGGTATACCCGTCGTGACTTTTAATCAGAGCTCAAGTGGGCATTGGCGCCAGTCAACATATCTTACTTGAAGTGTCCAGACACGTCGCTCTTGTAAATGCATACATAATTTGCTGCGCTCAGTCATGCGACACGGTGACGTCCGACCAATCGAACAATTAGTCGCTCGTGCAAACAGCCTTTTTCACTTCCTACATTTGTTACATGCAGCTGGGGCCGATCTCACGAAGCTTCCATACCGTACGAAGGAACTGGTGCCGACGTTTGACGAAGAGTGCGTAAGTCACAACAAACAGAGAACACACACGAAGCGTTCCGAACCATCGCGTCTCTACGCCAACGCGCGTAGTCGATCGCGTTCGAAATTATTTAAACGTAAGATGGATTCTCCTAACGAGGTAGCCGTGTGTTATCTGGTTTGATATATAACTTTATAATGTTCTAGACCAATCAGGTAGTATTAGTACTGTGGTGCATCCATCCAGATTATTATTACTGTGATATATCCATCCAGATAACACACGGCTGAGAATTCTACGTTATGCATACGTTTACGAACGTCGAGTGGATATCAGCACGGAAGTGTGACTACCAGTATGTCACAAATTCAATATTGACTGGCTGCATCATGTACCAAGGCATAGATGGATATTTCTTTGGCAATGTTGTGTATCCTGAAATTTGGTGAACACGAACTACCAAGTTATCTCGTCCGGTGGATGTACACTTTTGCTAATAAAATTGCTTTTATTTTTTAAGGAAATATACAAATAAAGTAAATAGTTACTGAGTTACTTAAAGTAATACAATACAAAAATGCCAGTTCTAATACTTGGGAATCGCAAGCTCAGGAACACGGAAGAAGATCATTTAAACAGGTGGGGTTATAGGTGACGACGAAGTGGTATTATGATAATTATCTTCTGCCGAGTTAACGCTGACAGGGAGTGAGTTGGTGCGGCAATTAGCAAAACTGTACATACGACGTTTGTCTTATGGATGGGAGCGAAAGGTAGATTAGAATTAGATGATCGAAGATGGTTGGACTGTCATGCAGGAGTGAGCAATGAATGTAAATATGCTGGTTGCTTGGGTGAAAGTGCTTGATAGGTAATTGTATTGATCTTAACAATGATGGGAGTGAATTATTTCCTCTAAACGCAGGGGATCCACTTAAACAATAATATAATAAGGTTTATTCTGTCGGAAGCATCAAATATACTTGATAAATTAAATTATGTCAGTTCCAATTCCACTTACACACCAATTACAAACTACCAATTCCAGTTATCAATTCCATATCAAAAGTAAAAATATGTGAACAGAGAAACCATATTTCTGCGTATTATGGTACATAATGACAAACAAATATGCTATGCACATTATATTTTAAATATATTTTATTGATTATCCGCTTTTACGACAAAATGTACCGGTTTTTTTTCATTTTCACCAACATAAAATCACACTAAAATCTATATATTTGATTCCACACGAGATCATTCTAGACACATGTTATTTCTTTGGTCTCACGTGATTTCACATTTTCTCGCGCTTGCGTGCACCGCGAACGAGAACGGCACACCAAAATGGCGACCCGTAAAAATAACACGTTCAAAACAACAAAACTTTAAAAACCGACGACAGTGAACGAAGAATGGTGTTTCCCGCATCTCATAAGCACATTTCCGTTTTTCATGAGCACTTTTCAGGGTTTACATGAGCAGGTGTTGACACTTATACCACACTGACAGGAGTTCTAGTGTAAAGTGAATTTTCGTCTAAAATATGGTGAGTAGGCGAACTCAACCTATCCTTGTTCCGAGAACGGGAATAGACAAATATATTAATTAATCGATCCATCGGGTTGACTGAACAACATTAACATATTTTGACAAATCGTAGGTGTGGGCAATTCCACTCTATTCATTTTATTCCACCGCTGTTTGCAGACTACTGAAAACATAGAAACATTATGTTGACATGCGCGCCGTACATCGAGATGTGTGGCAGTGTAGCGTTTCGATTGATCACATTAATAGAAAGTTTCAGCTATACGTGTTTCGCTCTACGCACCTCTAGTTCCGTACCTTATAGACACTCACGTCGGCTGAATTTGCCGGTCACGTGTTCTAGAGGGTGTGTGGCAAGGGTCTCAACCTCATTCCCACCTACGTTTTTGAGAATTTACCCCCACCAATTCCACCTGGCCTCCTCCCACCGGCTACGTGTGAGACGAGTTCACGCATAGCGCGGTATCACATATAGCGCGGCATCCGTACCTTGGGTCTGTACAAAGCACTTTACACTTCACCCCCTGACAGACCAACGCCATTTTGACTTATATGTGAAGCATTAAGCTACGCTACAATTACTGCGCGAAGACTATTCGTTCAGATGTCCACCTCTGTCTGTAGCCAGGTACTCATTTATACAGCTGAGTGAACTGTGGCAAGTGGGATGAACGAAATTGCCAAAGCTTCGAAACGGCAGAAAGAGGGTTCAAACCCGGGTTCTCTCGATTGAAAGTCCGACATTCTAACCGCTACGTTACCGCGCCCTTCATAAGTTCAACGTATAGGTTATACGTTAAGTATCGTTATACGTTGGGAGCGAAAGACGTATTACTGAAACTATGTATTGTCGGTACATAGTGACGTAAACGAACCACTTAGGACGACATACACCCACACAGTGACCACCCTCAGTGATACTGCATGGAGACGTCGGTTTGCCGTAATGAACTGGTTGAATAAGGCCTCATAAGACCATTTGATTCTAGTGAATAAAACATACATACATACATACATACATACTAGTCAGTAAAAACTCTCTCCTCGTATAATTTAGCCTTTGGTGTATCAAATTCGTCGATGTTCAAATATGTAGTGCGTTAATAGTCTAACTAACTAATCAGCGCAATCTGTTTAATAAAAGGGTGCGCACTTGAGTTGCTCTCATCCAGCGAACTGACTTTGAATTGAGAATGTAACAGTTTGTCTGGATATTTGACCAAAACTAAATAACAAATTTATACCAACGAGCTATAAGATTTCGCGAAATGATTTTAGAACAAGACGAGTGGAAAATGAATCGAGGAAGGTTGTTGAGGGTTGGATACAAACAAGGACAGTAGTTCTATGTGCGTTCAATGACGTCTATATGTTGTACGCATGCGTCTTCGTTAGGGCTTTCTTTCTTTTACTTTTGTATATGTTGTATATGTATTTGTATATGTTGTACGCATGCGCCTTCGTTGGGGCTTTCTTTCTTTTACTTTTGTATATGTTGTATATGTATTTGTATATGTTGTACGCATGCGTCTTCGTTAGGGCTTTCTTTCTTTCTTTTACTTTTGTATATGTTGTATATGTATTTGTATATATTGTACGCATGCGTCTTCGTTGGGGCTTTCTTTCTTTTACTTTTGTATATGTTGTATATGTATTTGTATATGTTGTACGCATGCGTCTTCGTTAGGGCTTTCTTTCTTTTACTTTTGTATATGTTGTATATGTATTTGTATATGTTGTACGCATGCGTCTTCGTTAGGGCTTTCTTTCTTTCTTTTACTTTTGTATATGTTGTATATGTATTTGTATATGTTGTACGCATGCGTCTTCGTTGGGGCTTTCTTTCTTTTACTTTTGTATATGTTGTATATGTATTTGTATATGTTGTACGCATGCGTCTTCGTTGGGGCTTTCTTTCTTTTACTTTTGTATATGTACCATGGAATCTCTGAGTACTGTCCCAAATAAATGGGTAATTTCTGCTGTATTTTTGTTAAATATATGCCATAAGTACTTTAAAACGCATTGTATTATTCGAACAACAAATGCAAGGTATACAGTTAATGTTTGGCTATGAGGTCGATGTGTCAGGCATTATTTATAAAAAAAAACAATTAAAACTTCAGATCAAAACCCTGATTTCTCCTGATTATTTTCATGTTGGGGAAATTTTCTGAAACCGTCCGTCTGCAGTCATTCATATAGGAAAATGCAGTACAACAGTTCATTAAATAACACAGATTTCACACTCAACGTGATGCCGCAGCTGGATACATAGGTAGATACATAGGTAGATACATAGGTAGATACATAGGTAGATACATAGGTAGATACATAGGTAGATACATAGGTAGATGCATATGTAGATACATAGGTAGATACATAGGTAGATGCATAACTATAGAAATGTTTAAAAAAAAATTATTTTCTTACAATACAGTTTTATTTTACTCCAGGAGACCGGAAGCATGCTGCCCCAAATGCTCCCCGAGAAACTGACTACTTATACAGCACGGCAGAACCGGAACTTGTGGCCTTCCGGGCGAGATAGCAGCGTAATATATTTTATTATTATGTTTACAGATATGATAAAATGTTTACTTTGAAAATGTAATTTGTAGAAATATAAATATTTATTCATATCACAATTCAAATAAATATCAACCCTCTGTAAATGTGTAATCGTTTCAAGTAGATTCATAGTCATACAAATATATTATAAATATAACCGCGGCAACGTCACAGAAGTATTGCTATACAAGTCGGCCATACTAGCTGGCCATGAGCCTGAAGTCATCGAGATCCCCTTGAGAAGGAGACGCCCAAATGGCTCGGATAGGAAGTAAGTTTCCTTTCACCTGATATTACCCGTCAGTTAATTAATTAAATTCCATGTCATTATTATACGTGACGTACATACTTGACTTAAACATATAGGCCCATCCTTCGCTGTCCTGCTGGATGTCACACCCCTCCATGTCCTCCCATCTAGAGCACACCGCTCTGCTGCTGGCAGCGGGGGTCTAGTGCCATGTCTCACTTGATCACTCAATCTCTTTCGTGGTCTTCCTCTTTTTCTCGGTCCTTTGAAGTCTTCTTTGTAGGCTATTTTAATGAGGCTTTCATTTGGCATAGGACAAACCTTATACATGTTCATGTATATCTAATAAATGATGATCACTGTCACAGAGTCACCACCCAGTATCACCAGCTCCACATCTTGAAGCAGTCCATGGCGGAAAAGACGGAGGCAACAGTCCAAATGGACTATGCTGAAAATTGGGTGTGCAGATACTATGACGAAATAACCGCAGTGTACTATGACAAGTCCCAGGTGACCATACACCCAATGGTGGTACACTTCAAGCAGGACGGCAAGCTTTGTGGTAAGAGCTACGTGGGGATTACAAGTGTCACTGCTCACAGTGTGTCGACAAGTTTTGCTTTCATCAAAGCGCGGATGAAGGAAGTCAAGGATCTCCTTTCAGAACTGTCGACTCTGCACTTCATCACAGACTCACCGCACAATGTGTGCCCTAGTAGCAAAGTTTCCATCACTGTTCGGTCTTAGAGCTTCGTGGACCTGGTTGGCCACGGGAAAGGCCCCTGTGACGGAGTAGGTAGTTGCATGAAAAGGAAGGTTGACAAGCTGGTGAAAGCTGGAAGTGTAATCACCACGAGCCAAGAGTTCTGCCAGGCAATTCGTGCTAGTGACACGACCATGACCCTCCTGGAGGTAACCCCTGAAGTCGTCCAGGACTGCAAGGATGAGATTATGCTGTTGTGGTCCCGGGCTCAGTCGTGAATATCCGCAGTACTTCCTGCTTCAAGGATTGCTTCTACACGAAGGGCGGAGTGCTCCATCCAACATGTTCTAGTTGGGAGAGTACCTGACTGGCACTGGAGAGGGGGAGGAGGAGATGGGTGACATATAGGTGGTGAAGGAAAGGGTATAAAGACAGGTGGTGGAGGAGAGGGGTGACAGACGTGGTGGTGGAAAGGGTAGAAAGACAGGTGGTGGAGGAGAGGGGTGACAGACGTGGTGGTGGAAAGGGTTGAAAGACAGGTGGTGGAGGAGAGGGGTGACAGACGTGGTTGTTGAAAGGGTTGAAAGACAGGTGGTGGAGGAGAGGGGTGACAGACGTGGTGGTGGAAAGGGTTAAAAGACAGGTGGTAGAGGAGAGGGGTGACAGACGTGGTGGTGGAAAGGGTTAAAAGACAGGTGGTGGAGGAGAGGGGTGACAGACGTGGTGGTGGAAAGGGTTAAAAGACAGGTGGTGGAGGAGAGGGTTGACAGACGCGGTGGTGGAAAGGGTCGAGAGATAGGTGGTGGAGGAGAGGGTTGACAGACGTGGTTGTGGAAAGGGTTGAAAGACAGGTGGTGGAGGAGAGGGGTGACAGACGCGGTGGTGGAAAGGGTTGAAAGACAGGTGGTGGAGGAGAGGGGTGACAGACGCGGTGGTGGAAAGGGTTGAAAGACAGGTGGTGGAGGAGAGGGGTGACAGACGTGGTGGTGGAAAGGGTTGAAAGACAGGTGGTGGAGGAGAGGGGTGACAGACGTGGTGGTGGAAAGGGTTGAAAGACAGGTGGTGGAGGAGAGGGGTGACAGACGTGATGGTTCAAGAGAAGGATGAGAGAGCGACGGTGCTTTTTGAACATTCAGTTCAAACTTCATTAATTGTTCTTAACATTACCTTTCGACAAATTACAAAAGTGGGCGGTTAGACTTTAAATAAGTAACGTTATGAAAACATTGTATTCATGTTTCTGTTGTTCAGTATATTAAACAAATGATAAGAATGGTTGAGAAACACATATATGGAACAGTCACAGGAACAGTTTTACACTCGGCTATGTAAGTAAACAAAGTTTAGGTAAAAGTGGTAAAATAATTTAAAAAATACTCAATTCTACTGAAACCGTACATATGCATATCCGACAGTTTCTTAGCCGACACCTAAATATTTTTGCAAGTGTTGAAGTAACGTCATATTATGTATATGAAGTAACGTCAGTGCTTCGTATCTGTAACCTTTGTACAACCAATTTAAATACATCCTGACCTTTTGACAGTTGATACACATTATAAGAGGAGCT
Organism: Lamellibrachia satsuma; assembly: GCA_033239005.1. Lineage (NCBI taxonomy): Eukaryota > Metazoa > Annelida > Polychaeta > Sabellida > Siboglinidae > Lamellibrachia > Lamellibrachia satsuma. The sequence continues at coordinate 9,079,213 of BSQZ01000003.1, read as the reverse complement.
ACATGGAACGTCTCCGGCGTTTTCTTAATTAAAATAATAAGAATAAGACAGAATCAAAGATCACTAACATAATCAATTTAGACTGTCTGATATATACAAAAGCGTCCTTAAAACAAGTTAGAATTGTCCAGTGGTATTGCCAGTAATTTGCTTCATTGTACTGAAAAGTATATTATATGAAACCGTACATCTGCAAATTCTAAACTGTCTACAAATTGATAGTCATAAATCAGTGTAAATAAGGTATATCTTGTTGAAAAGCTCAATGTGTATACCTTGCCATGAATGTATTTTACAGATAAAACATGCATTACCATTGTAGTGGTAATGTGTAATAGAAAGTCACCTTTATAAAACATCGTAGTCTGAGAGAGCGCAAAATACTTCAAAGCTCCCCCTTAAAACGAAAAAAAGAAGTATGAAACATATTTCTTACTGAATTTCAACCACAAATGTGTTTTACATACATTAAAAATGAAATTTCACAGGTAGTTGTGATTTGAAATAGTTTCCAAGTTTCCAATATATATATATATATATATATATATATATATATATATATATATATATATATATATATATATATATATATATATATATATATATATATATATATATATATATATATATATATATATATGGTCGATTCCCACGAAACGTTGACAAATGGTGTTCCTAGGGGGCAAAAATAACCATATGCGTATAAAGTCGTGCTTTCTGTCGTACGAAAAGAACATATTGAGGTAATCGGAGCATTTCACAGCTGTCGGTTTGTCTGTCCGTTTGTCCGTATGTCTGTCTGTCGGTTGGTCTGTCCGTCTGTCTGTCTGTCTGTGTGTCTGCTTATTCCCTCATATCTCTGTTAGTTTCGCATATATGGGGCTGAAATTGTATCGGCGTGTCCAAGGGATGGTTCGTACATTAAGCATATTCGAAATTGGGTTTACGTCATAGGAGCCACCGTGGGCGTTTGACGTAAATGACGAACAATAGTTACGTGTTATTGTTAGCAACACGATGTGTGTTACGTCAAACGTCCACCGAACGCTTCCTGAAACCGACAGTTGTACGAGATAATTAATTACATTTTATTTTGCAGTACAATGTGATATATTATTGGAATTAGGCACCCCGTTGAACACCACTCAATGCAGTGACGTCAGCGAAATATGACTTAATTAAAATATTAATTCCATACCATTACGGGTAAACAGAAAACATGCTGTGATGACTTGAGCCACAACGGGTACTTACTTTCCTTCCTAATAATATACACCAATAACATATCTTCATTAATGAGTACAGTAGGAGTGAACAAAATAGAATGCATTGCATGTCTATAACTCTGTGAACGACTGGTGCTTTCAAGGCGCAGTTACCATAACCATACCAAACTCGGCTGATAACTCTCATACAAATGGACAAACTTCACATAGTATATTGAGCTGACTGAATCAACGTATGTTGCTTATTCATCTCAAAGTATATATAAATTAGTAATGTCATATTTTATGTTTTAATCGTTATTGTGCAATGAAATTGTTGCATACTCTTCTTAAAGGTAGTCTAGTTTTCATCACAAACTCATGTATACACAATAATCTAGCTTTTCTAAAACTTTGACCGCCCAAGTGTATTTAATGACCCACCATTTTAAATACAATTTGAATGTTATCTGTTTGATTTGATGTTTCCACTGAAATATTCTGCTTACATTGCATGCTGAACGACAACGTCAATATTCATTAACAACGTAACGGTTATTTTTTTATGTGATTCATTAAAACATTATTTGGGCGGTCATGATGTAAGAATATACATAGTTTATATTACATAGGCCCTAATGTGGTCTTACGGAAAAAAATATAAAGTTGAGTAGTTTATGAGCCAACTGAAACCAGTTGTGCTATTGTTACACATTCCAAACTTTCCTGAACATCCAAATTGGCTGACATCTTCTCAAGATGGCCGTCATTCTAAAAGCATGTAAAATTTCAACACACATCCTGATTTTTCGTGCATAATATATTGCGTAAAAAGTTAATGCTAATGTTGTTTTTGTATTGGATCACTGAATTCGTACAGATACCAATTACTCGCTTTCCGTGGTACATTCAGCTATATAGCACTACCCAGGTGAGACTGCAGCGAAAACACGTGCAGATCCGACTGCAGTCTTTCTTGCAGCCACTGGTTTGTCTAAAGATATACACTGGCTAGTTCCCACCAATTTGCTTATCATAACTGCAACAGCTGATGCAAGCACAAGGCGCTACCACGAATAAAAACAACAAACACTACCAGCATCCCTCATGATCTACCAACACGCTTTCTATGTTCTCTATAAGCCAATGTGGAAAGCGCTCGACCAGGAAGCAATCACAGCATCTACTGCAGAAGCATGCCAGAGAGCTGCCCTCCAAGTCACCATAGCATTGTAGAAATATCCTAGCCAGCCTGGTTAACCAAGGGGAAGAAGTATCCTAGCCAGCCTGGTTAACCAAGGGGAAGAAGAAGAAAAATATGAATGAATCTTTATTTTCAACAATAATAATAGACAAACATAATAGAATAACATTTTATAACTATAACTATGAAATTGTCGTAAAAAGGGCAAGAAGAAGTGTAATACTTATGTTACTTGTTGTATTACAAATAGAAATACATAGTACTGAATAAATTACAGTATACAATTGTACGTATGTGAGATATTGTTTTTTTTCAAAACGTGGTAGACTCAGACTTAATGGTCATGTCCATTTATATAGTTTATACAATAAATCATTGCAGTTCTATTAAAGTAATAATGTTGTAATGAAATTACACTCATATTATTAGTGTAATATGTATTCATTGCCATTGATTGCCAATTCCTTCGCGATCGGTCAGATATATCCAGAGGGTAATGCAGAAGAAACCTGACATGAAATTCAGTTAAAAAGGATTAAGTTACGTTCTCATATAGCGCAGTATCCAGTCATTGGAACTGCGCAAAGCGCTTCACACTACACCCACGCTGCTTCGGTGACGCTAGCAACCTGTCAGTCTAACATAGTTGAATGACGTATGTAGTCCGAGGGCCTATCGATTACAAGGTAGACCCCCTTTTTGATTCCAGTAATCTGGCATGTTCTTCGTCCTAAAGTTGACTATAAAAGGTAAAGCCACCGACGTCGTTATTCAGACGAACGTTTCCTCGCAACTGTCACTGAAGGCAAGAGACACACAAGAGTCATGAATCAGACGGTCTACTGCGTGCTCGCTCTTCTCTGCGTTGGTTCGCTCGTCATAGGTATGTGGTCGCTTCCTGCTTGTTCACTATAGCAGTGTGCGTGCGTGTGTGCCCGCGTGCGTGCGTGTAACTGTGATGCACGCTTTCGTGTGTACATTTGCATTGGTACAGAATATTGTACAAATGCCGAGAGATTGGCAATTTACAATGTTAGACATACGCAAGATATATTTGTATGTTGCAGTCAAAGTATGGGAGATAGGTGGGAGAGGCGGTGAAATATTACAAAAAAAGTTATTTCTTTTTCGTTATCTAACTATACTCGAGCTAGCGTATATTTGTTTGTATGTGGATTTTTCCTCCTAGACGGCTTGCACCTCTGGCGCCAAACTTTCAGGGATTAATCTCCGACCCCACGAATGAAACGTAACGCCTTTATTTTTTTCGAAATATCCAGTATATTAAGGGTTCTTGTTGTTTTTTGTGGTAAATCAAATGTTTGCTACGTAAAACGTTAACTTCCAGCAATCGCAGAAACCATGCACGCGCGTGGTGCATACTTCGGTACGTAAACCGTTTGAGAGTACGCAGCGCCATCTGGGCGGTTTATATTAACTATAGTAGAAAACGCGCACCCACGTATTAGAGACACAAGACACAATAAAAAGATATTCTACTATTCTACAACCAACACAAATATTCATGGGTCTAAATTCACGCGACCTTCAACATTTTGAACATGCAACGAGCATTGCATCACGTGCATGACGCGGTTGTTTCTTGTAATACGTTTGACGTTCCCTTAAACAATCTCGAGCGTATTGATGGCATATTGGCTTGAGGCATTTGATAAACATTGCTATCGTGACTGTCACGTATGAGCTACCACGTTATCCCGTCCTGAGGACGGGCATTTTTGCTTGTAAGATTAATGGTTCTGACTGCCTCTGAACATTATGTTTTACTATATTAATTTGCTTTATAGTTGCGATGAGGGTTGTCGTGTATGATGTGGTATGTTATCTTTAGATTTCAGTAAAACAAATACAATTATTAACTACTCTATCTGTTTTGTGGTTTTCAGTGTCAAATAAACTGTTCTTTGCTTTTACGCCTAAATGTATCCATTACATAACGTTAGTTTGAACTGTCATCCAATTTAAATGATGCGTTCAAAGTAGCTTCTTTTAAGGGCCTACTTGGAACACCGTGAAAATGACACATAACTCGTTTAAAACAGGTAGTATGACAGTCATAGTTCATCGTGATACAAGCCACAGCATGGGGGGGGGGCATGGACATGATCGCTTTTAAAGAAATACTGCCTGTTCGTTGTTATCGTAAGATTTATTCTATATAGCATAAAATCTGTATATACTAACACATTGACCGCCAAATATGCTTTAATGAACTACAATATTTTTTATATAATTAACCGTTCCCAGTTTATGTATATCGACCTTGGTGTTCGGCAAGCAAAGTAAACATGGTATTCATGCCGAAGTATTCAAATAAAACAGATAATAGTCATATCATATGAATCAATTGTGGTTCATTAAAAACACATTTGGTCTGTTAATACGTTAGAATATACATGGTGTATACCACACAACACTTTACGATACAACATGACATTTTGAATTTTTCAAAGTAGTCCCGGTTCACGGTATATGTTGTTTGCTCTTTATAGGGCGTCCAATGCAGAACTTGGTTCGGCGTAGTGATCCGAGAACCAGATTGATCGATAATGAGGCGCACATGAACAGTTTCTGCCTGTACTGCATGTCGCGTCCGTTCTTCTGCGGCCAAGCCATCCAGCTCTGCTACATCAGAAAACGACGTTAGACGGCTTCGGGCCGCCCAGCTCCACGGGTGAGTTGGTCACTATATTTAAAGGTAGCCATAGAATCATGTTATAGCCTATATGACGTTGTTATTTACGGTTTGTCACGTCATTGCAACTGTGCAATTGAGTAACTGATTCAAATAACAAAATAATTTGTCATACTAATTTATGAGGGAGTCTATTAGGTCTTTAAATTTTAGGAAGTGTAAATGTATACACATAGGACATGGAAACATGGACGAAGAATATAAAATGGGGGATAATGTCCTTGGGAGAACCACACACGAAAATGACTTAGGAGTAACATTTAGTGCTGACATGAAAGTTTCAGAGCAATGTAGGATTGCTGCTTCGAAAGGAAATCAAATTCTAGGACTATCGTGTATAAAGAGAAACAGCTATTTGTACCCCTGTACAAAGCAATAGTTATACCACATTTGGAATATTGTATTCAAGCATGGAGTCCATATCGTGAAAAGGATATAGACAAGCTAGAAAGAAAAAAACGAAGAGCAATTAAAATGATTCCAGAATTAAGAGACTTTAGTTACGAAAGTCGCTTATTACAATAGCATAAATTATATATTTAGAGACCAGGAGACTAAGAGGAGACCAAATATCAGTTTTTACAATAGTGAAAGGTTATGAGGATGTTGACAAGAATATATTATTCAAACTTAAAGAAGGCAGTAGAACCAGAGGACACAAACCAGCATTAGTTAATGAGCAGTGTAGGTTGGACATGAGAAAGTACTCTTTCTCACAGAGAGTGATAAATGAATGGAACAAACTGCCAAATGATTGTGTTAATGCTAGTAGTGTGAATATGTTTAAAAATAGAATTGACAGATATTTTATAAGGCCGGACTACACATAGATGAGAAAATTGTTGGACTCTCGATAAGCCAATGGCTTCCTTGTCCACTTGCCATCTGGAACTTGTTGTTTGGGATGGCAATCTTGTTAAATCTTGTTGAATCTTGTTAAATCTTCCGTCGACAATCTCACGTGATTTTACCTTTATATTAGTGTCATAATATGCACCAGAGGCGCCACTGGTTATTATTGTTATATAAGTGTTATATTATACACCAGAGGCGCCACTGCTTATTATTGTTATTATTGTTATATAAGTGTTATATTATGCACCAGAGGCGCCACTAGTTATTCCGAGTAGGCTCTATTGAAGACGTTTACCTATTCGTTCAAAACAAATTTCCAGACCCCTCCTCCTCCCAGAATACTTTAAAGTGTTGATAAGTTTCCAGAGTAAAAAACGAAGATACAGCAATGTCGCGACACAGTGCATGCACAATACAATGTCATGACACAGTGCATGCACAATACAATGTCATGACACAGTGCATGCACAATACAATGTCATGACACAGTGCATGCACAATACATTGTCACGACACAGTGCATGCACAATACAATGTCACGACACAGTGCATGCACAATACAATGTCATGACACAGCGCATGAACAATATAATGTCGTGACACAGTTCATGCACAATACAATGTCGTGACACAGTGCATGCACAATACAATGTCATTACACAGTGCATGCACAATACAATGTCACGACACAGTGCATACACAATACAGTGTCACGACACAGTGCATGCACAATACAATGTCACGACCCAGTGCATGCACAATACAATGTCGTGACACAGTGCATGCACAATACAATGTCACGACACAGTGCATGCACAATACAATGTCACGACACAGTGCATGCACAATACAATGTCGCGACACAGTGCATGCACAATACAATGTCACGACACAGTGCATGCACAATACAATGTCACGACACAGTGCATGCACAATACAATGTCACGACACAGTGCATGCATAATACAATGTCACGACACAGTGCATGCACCATACAATGTCACGACACAGTGCATGCACAATACAATGTCACGACACAGTGCATGCACAATACAATGCGTTTTTCTAACAACTACATAGTATCATATTCATAATTGTTTACCACGAAGTTGCGAATTTCCAAGATATCGGACTGTAATACAGCATGGCGCGGTTAAACGTTACACGACCGACATTCTAAAATTCAGTACTCGTTCCTTGACACTCCTCACCCGTCACCCAGTACGCTTTGTAAATGTCGACAATTGTGAACGGTCTCTATAGTATTAACCAGTCGGTATTCAGGAACATGTAGCGGTTGTTGCGTAAATATGTTCTGCATACGACTATGCTCGGCATAATTACTTAATTTTGTTGTTGATTTGTTACAGTTTAGGCCGAACGATACGAAACAAGACAACTCAGTGACGTAATCCCCAGTTCTGACCGCAGCTGACCGATGTACTGCCAAGCACCGTCCACGAAGCATCGGTGAACAACCAAACGTGGAACATCTGACCATCGCATCACAAATATCGCGCACAGACCTGTGTTGTATCCAGTGGCGTATTTACGGGGCGGGGGGCAGGGGGCATCGGGCCGTTTTCCCGTATATAACTTGTTGCGCTACTACACGGAATAATGGTCAACTAACGGGTGACTAAGCTTGACCCCCCTGGTCTCCCCTTTGCAAGATCCTGTGCGCCACTAGGTGTGTCAATATTCAACTGATTACGACGACACGTTACACAAACCGCAAATTAATCTTTCGATCTGTGATGTGACATGCTGTAACTTAAAAAAATCACCTTCTTACTTTGTATTTTGACGTGTGTCGCATCTGACCATTCTCGCTAACCGGTGGCGGTAGTAGGAATGGTGTACTCAAAGGCCCCTGGTGGCAGAGCTGCATCGGACTAAGTTTAATCCCATATAAATTAGACGGCCTTTACTTGTGCGATGCTACTAGATAGCTTACATGTCGAGATATTGTTATTCGTGCTTTTGTAGTCACCACTTGTAAATTTGACGTGAGCTTAATGTTCCCTGCTGAGCTGTTTGAGTTTATTAGTCTAGTGTGATGTTATATTGCTGTACGACAAATTCTACTATAGAGCCTAGGAACGTAACACTGCGCAAAGTTGCCTTACCGACTATTCGTGAAAATGTCCATTATGTTGGTAGGAAATAATGAAGTAGTCATTTTCTTCTAATCACAAATAATTATTTTTATTACTCGACGTTTCGGCTACAGTCGTGAACTGTATTATGGGACGACTAGTTCTTCTTCTGCTCGCCAGATTGCAGGGCGAAGAGGCCAACCCGTACGTGGCTGAGTCGGTTTCCATCTCGTCTCGATTCATAATTGGAGTCGTCTTTCTGATCCATGTGACCTCTTTAATCCACATTCTAAAAGAAGATATTGCAATTTCCAGAAACGCTATTTACACTGCGTTGACCGTTGTATCAAAATTGCTAGTTAATTTATTCACATTTAAGATGACATTGGTTATTATCTACCTTCTGCTATAATTGCTGTTAAAACCATGGTTTCTTTTGAAATGGTGCGTGCATGTTGTAATTGTTGTTTAGTCTTGACAGTCTGGAAATTGTCACACATAGCAAGTGAGGATTTTTCTGTGATTTTGTATGTGATTGTGTAACCGAAAGATTGTAACAAGGATTCACAGATGTGTCACATTTGCTGTGTATCGCTGCGAAGTTCCTAAGATGTCAATAAAAACAATTGTTACGTGAAACCGTGCAACGTATATATTGATGTTGTTTGTGCGTTGACCTAATTGATTCCTTTGTTACCCTTGCTGCGTGTGCCGGGAGGGTGAATATGATATACGACGTATAATATGTCACGACAGGGTCACCGCTATCTCCCCAAATAGTTCGTCTCCGTAAAACAAACCAGGTTCATTTGGTTTAACGTGACTCTTTACCTGCACACCACGTGGCGACTGTTATCGATACACACTATGTGGCGACTTTTATCGATGCACAGCATGTGGCGACTGTTATCGATACACACCATGTGGCGACACAATAATCGATATACGCGTTGAGCCACTTCGTAATTAAAGCATGTATATGTGTTTGTGTATGTGAGTGGTTTCTGTGCGTTCGTGCGTGCGTGAGTGTGAGTGGCTGGGTGCGTGAGTGTGTGTGGCGTACGTGTGTATGATCCGTTTCCGATAAGTAAAAACTGCCTTCAACCTTAAAATGGCGTGCGTGCTTGTGTGCGCGCGTGCGTGCCAGCGTGTGTGCGTACGTGCGTACCTGCGTGCGGGGTGGGGTGGCTAGGTGTACAAGTGGCTGGGTACGTGCGTGTGTGGCATGCGTGTGTATGATCCGTTTTCAGATAGGCAGAAAGTTGAAACTTTCTTGGGGAGGGGAATAGGTGACTTTATTGTGGTAGCTTTGGCCATAGTTATCATATTGATTCCATTGAAAAGAAATGTAGGTCAAGCCAGCAACCTATCTAAACGTTTTGTTGAGATTACAAAACAATTTACTAAAAACAATATTTCACGCAATTAAAACAGAAAAGAACACACAATAACTAAGATGAAGAGTATACATTTGCCTCACAATATTACTCGTTGTCTCCACATTCACGTAAGTAATTATGTAAAGATTCACGATGCAGTGGCGGCATCTTGTGGCGAATGTTGAACACTATCACGCAGTCGTTACGTTGTAGACGTTCAACGTTGTTGTCTCACAGTGGTGCTAATGAAAGATTCTAAGCTATCAGCAAGCGGCGAATAAATTAAAATCATCAAATACAAATTGCATAAATCATCCGTTATGATAAAATGCACACTGGTTTGACACGATAAAATACATTTGTTCAAACACAACGGAATGTATTTATGCATAACATTACACTTTTTAAGCAATACCAACGACGATATTCGCTTCAGTTATAGGTATACTGATTAAAAACAATTAAAAAGTAGACAACACTACTTAAATAGCATACATATAAAATGTTCTGTTCAATAAATTTGCTCAACAGTCATATTTCTGAAGTTGTGTGTTCGTTATATTTTACACATGCACAGTAAAGTTTGCGAATTCTGATACGCTATTCGTTGTGGTACTAAAATGCAGACATATATGATAAACTAAACATTGCATTGTTGAAGATAGGCAGTGACCTTATCTTGCCAGGAACATTTATTTTCTATATAAATAGAAAGTATGTAAACAAACCCAGTATTGAAGAAGTGAATGTTTATAATTAAATATTGTCATATACTAGTTACTGGGGTTTTCGCAAGTTATGATCGGTAACATTAAAATAGTGCACACGTTACATAACATATAAAGACAATTCTGAGTTTAAAATATAATCCTTCAACATAAAGATAAGTCTTATTCAATTAATTACACAATATTTAATAAGTTACCCTACAACGCTAAATTGGTCGTGACCATGACGTCACAAACCCGTGACGTCACGATAACGTTGGTACCAATGTCCTATGACGTCACAACAGTGTGACGTAAAGAGGAATCTGGCGCCCACGTTACGTCGATCGGTGCACTCCGCCTCATTTGCGTCTTTAGAGAAGGCTCGCAGGACGCTAATCTGCAACGAACATTGGAGAAGAACGATGAATTGCTGCATGACACACAAACTGTGTGTACTAGTATTTCTAGAGAGATACTTTGTTCAGATAATAACAATAGATAATATCTTATCTTGCCAGGAACGTTTATCTTCTATATAAATAGAAAGTATGTCAACAAACCCAGTATTGAAGAAGTGAATGTTTACAATTAAATATTGTCATATACTAGTTACTGGGGTTTTCGCAATGATCAGTACCATTGAAATACTGCATACGTTACATAACATATAAAGACAATTCTGAGTTTAAAATGTAAGCCTTCAGCATAAAGATAAGTCTTATTCAATTAATTACACAATATTTAATAAGTTATCCTACAACGCTAAAATGGTCGTGATCATGACGTCACAAACCAGTGACGTCACGATAACGTTGGTACCAGTGTCCTATGACGTCACAGCAGTGTGACGTAACGAGGAAGCATGTTACGTCAATCGGTGCACTCCGCCTCATTTGCGTCTTTAGAGAAGACTCGCAGGACGCTAATCTGCAACGAACATTTGGGAAGAACGATGAATTGCTGCATTCAGACACACAAACTGTGTGTGTTAGTATTTCTAGAGAGATACTTTGTTCAGATAATAACAGTAGATAACCACTAACTAACGTTGAAGCGTGACATGAGTGAATACGTCAATGACGACACTCACGTAGTCGGGGTGAACTGCCACATATTTAATAAGATTGAACAAAATTTACCAAGATTGCCATGCAAGGCAAAGGCCCAGATGACAAGTGGACAAGGAAGCCATTGGCATATCGATAGTCCAGCAATATATCATCTATGTGTAACCCGCCTTCCCGATATATGTGTCAACCTTGTTTTAAACATATTCATGTTGTTAGCATTTGCACAATCTGTAGATAATGTGTTCCATTCGTTAATTGTCCTCTGTGAAAATTGGTACTTTCTGGTATCTAATCTACACTAACCATTCACTAATGTTACTTCGTGTCCACTGGTTCTATTATCTTTCTCTATATTTTAGTACCCATTCAATATCTTCAAAAACACCTTAAAAATTCAATTTGATGTCCTCTCCTCCTGTTGATGCAACATCGGCGGAATGCGCCAACGTTATAATTGGTATTTCGTAACGTTGCTGCTGTAACTATTGGACAATGGTGCTAACGTTATTGTGACGTCACGGGGTTATGACATCACGATCACATCGATTTAATGGTTCTAAGATACATAATTAAATATCGTGTAACTAACTGAAATTGAATAACTGTTCACTATTCCCGGTCGTGGTTGTGATTTGTCTTTTACGTTGAAAGTGTACAAATTTGAAGCCTAACAACACATTTTAAACTCTGATTTTTTTGTATGTACTACTCTTATTTAATGGTACAATCTAAACTTCCAAAGGCCACAGTAACTAGTCTGTCGACGAATTGGATAATCATCCTTTTAAAGAAATGGGTAAATAGTGCTCACCCTCTAGTAACTTAACCTTATGTAACATTTGTTGCCGTGTATAAATAAGGTGGGGTAAAGTGTCATGGCCGCCGCAAACTGTACAGTGGCCTCAGTTGCCTGCAGTGTTCTTGTATACTTTAATGAATCTATTATGAACGGCAATAGGCATATAACTATCGATATTTGATATTGGATAAAATGTATTTTATTTGTGTGAGGGTTAGCTGTTGTTTTAGTAGTAGCAGCTGTTATATTTAACATTTCGCATGCAACGATGTATTTTGTTAATATATATATATATATATATATATATATATATATATATATATATATATATATATATATATATATATATATATATATATATAACCCTAGGTTGTAACAGAGCGCGAAGGTAGCAGCACCTGGTGGAGAACGAACGTGCGTGCGTTCGTGCGTTAAATAAACACGAAACTTAACTGTAAGTAGTACTGCCAGTCTTGAGATAATAAGCAAACAAATATTGAGACTGAAATAAAACAAAAGAAAATAACAATACCGTGGTCCCCCTCTCACCAGAGGCCACCTCCTTACGAAAGGCCGCCTTGCCATGCAGCAGACTTTTCCTTGACAATTCCCTTCTCAAGAGAGGTCACCTCTCTGATTCGGCCATTCAACTTTTGCAGATATGCTGTCCTTATAATCGGAGACCACTATATTACTATAATCCAACTAGCTCGTGTATGTATGTTTGTATGTATGTTTGTTTTTATGTTTGTATGCTATGATACTCCTCCTACACGTTTTGCATCTCAGGTGCCAAACTATCAGGGGGTCATTTGCGACCCCTCGATCGATTTTTTATTCGAAATTCACCTCGCTATTACATTTTCTATGAACAATCGTACGTACACCGCAACACTAAGCTATCAATTACGTAGAATTGTTAACAACGTCATGCTTCTATTCTACGATTGTCTGAAGTTACGTAATACAAGGACAAGGTGTCGCTAGACGTTACTATAACAGTATTAAAAATTGTTGCTTTACTAGTGATAACAATTATTAAACAATGCAGAAACATCGTGTTTATTCGGTGACCTACTTCAGCCACTGTCGTCAGCACATCGGGGATACTCTGAGTCATCTTCAGACAAACGCCGGCTAGTTTCATTACATTCCGATAGAGGTCGGTGTATGTCATTTCCGGGACGGAGTCGATTCGCTGTAGCCTCAGTGATACATCTGACGGCTGGATGTTGGTAGCACATCTCTATTGAAACAGAATGCATATACATACTCTCACTGGTCTATTCTCACATCGAACACATTATTAGTGAAATAGAAAGTTTTTTTCCAATAAGCCACTGTGAAGCATCCATTTATTACACACATTCACCTCAACCATGACTAAAGTAATGACAAACACATACACAAAAGAACTGATTCTGGTGTGTGAAGGAAACGAATGCAAGGGTCAAAGTATCACAAAAAGTGTCAATATAAGCACTTTGACCATATGATACACTCATAATTATTAATAAACCACCCTAAAACTCCAAGCGTTAGCCCTGTTTAGGAATGGCAACTTGAGACTTGTCAAACAATATCACCGTCGAGAGTATGTCCATTAGAGTTCTTAAATTGATGTTTTCGCTCGTCTAATTTCAGGCTCACTTCGCACAAAATTTAAACTATCTAGCAATAGTTTTATCTAGGACATACCAGCTCGTTATTTATTTTTGGTGAAATCATCGGACAAATTGCAAAATTATTTTGAACGAATCCGGTCAAAATTAGGCGAAAAATATTGACTGAATCAACGGATCTTGTTTATTCATCTCAAAGTACATATCAATTAGTAATGTCCTATTTAATGTTTTAATCGTTATTGTGCAATTAAATTGTTGCATACTCGTCTTAAAGGTGCGCAGTCAATCCGTTTTCATCACAAACTCATGTATACATTGTAATCTAGCTCCTCTAAAATCTTGACGGACTGTGCCAGAAATGCAAAAATGTCTATAAAGGCGTTGTAAAAGGATCGAATGATCAATCGCATCGAAAGCAGCTGAGATATCTAATAAAGTGAGTGTTGTGACTTTGCTATTGTCCATGTTGTCAGCTATATCGTTCTGTATCTTGAGAAGAGCCGTTTCGGTGCAGTGAAATCGCGTATATGCACATTCTAGATCATTTGATAAGTGTTGTTTATAAATATGTTCATGTAGGCGATTAGCAACTAGTTAATTTTTCGAATACTTTTGAAAGAGAATTAAGATTGGAGATATGACGATAATTCTTTAGGTCATTTTTACTTAGATTTTGTTTTAATGAGATGATTTACAGGAGCTTGTTTATAATGGCGTGGAACAACTCCGCCCTGCATTGAAAGGTTTATAATAGTAGTAATAGGAAAGACGAGTTGACTGATACAGCTTTTTAGCAGAAGTGTTGGAAATGGGTCGAGATCACACGATTAGTTGGGAGATTTTTTAAAGACTAGTGTATTTTCAGAAAGTGGTGGCTCAGAGAAATCATAGTCATTATCATTAATAACAAAATTCGATCGAAAGCGAGGAATTTTTTCTGTGAAATATTTTGAAAAAAGAACTACACGATGTATCCAATGAACAATGTTCAGGCAGTGCTTTTAATTTCTGCCGATGTAGAATTGTGTTTACATTTTATTTAGCAAAATACTGTGAGATATTAGCGGAATTAGACGCCCCTTTGAACACCGCTCAATGCAGTGGCACAAGCGAAATGTGACTTAATTAAATCAGTTCCTCAGCTTCAGATAAACATGTCGACGTTGCACTGATTTGATTTGGGCCACAGCGTGTAATCGCTTTCCTTCCTGTTAATAGACACGAACAACACATCTTAATTAATGATAACAGTAGGAGTCAACAAAATAGGATGCATTGCATGTCTCTAACTCTGTGAACGACTGAGGCTTTCAAGGCGCAGTTATCAAAACCATACCAAACTCGGCTGATAACTCTTATACAATAGGACAAACTGCACATTTTATATTGAGCTGACAGGAACAACGTAATTAGTAATGTTATATTTCATGTTTTAATCGTTATTTTGCAATCAAATTGTTGCATACTCGCCTTGAAGGTGCGCAGTCAGTCCATATACACCATAATAAAGCCCATCTAACATCTTGATCGCCCAAGTATATTTTAATGAACCACCATTTTAAATATAAATTGCCCGCTGAACGACAACGTCAATATTCAACAACGTACCGGTAATTTTTTTGTTTTAACAAGTTGGTTCATTATATCATTATTTGGGCGGTAAAGATGTAAGAATATATATAGTTTATATTACATAGCCCCTAATGTGGTCTTACGATAACAAATAAATGACAAAGTTGAGTAGCTTATGATCCAACTGAAGCCAGTTGTGCTATTGTTACACATTCCAAATGTTCCTGAACATCCAAGTTGGCTGACACCTTCCCAAGATGGCCGCCATTCTAAAACGAATGTATATTTTCAACACACAGACTGACTCTTCGTACATAATATATTGCGTACATGCCAATGTCGTTTTTGGAGTGGATCAGTAAATTAGTGCACGCATCAACACTTGCTACCCCTGGTACATACAGCTATAGTACACTATGCAGGTGAGACCGCAGTGAAAACATATGCACCTCCTACTACAGTCTTACTTCCAACCACTGTAGTAGAATTCTTAGCACACAAAACACATTGTTCAGATTGTGATACAAACGCCAAATTTGGAACACATGTGCTATGACATGTTCTAAGACAAATGAGAGGTGGACCCCAACGAAATGTGCCTTGTTGCATGGCACCATATTCAAAATGGCCTAAATGAAATTCAGAAATCTATATTTTCTGTATTAAATAAAACAATTAACATTGAACTATGCATCTGCGTGAACGATCTTTTTTGTGACGTAGATTGTAGAAAACAGCTTTTTTGACAATATATTCTATGTAATCTATGATTGATCTTCAATAACGCAAAGTTAATTTGCATATTAAAGTGGCACAGCCTCCTTGGCACACACGCACACGCACGCACGCAGGCACGCACGCACGCACACACACACACACACACACACCGGAGTAGATCCCGCCAACCGGGGACTTCGATAATAACAGACCGACATAGTTATTGGGTTATCATATGTAAGCATTCATGTTAGTGATTTGAAATTAAGTGTATTTTTTTAATAAATCATAATTTTTAATCACCGGACTATGTACATTCAGAGCGAGTGTTGGTTACTATCCATATGCGGACATGTGCCAATTGTTTGAATATTCAGTCCAGTAGCTTTATCGGGGAAATGGTCAAGACGTTGTTTAAATTAGATCGATAAGAGGTTGTGTTTGAGCCATGCAGGACGCGACACGCTTGCGTTTACTTTTATCACGTAACACAGAAGACTGAGCGACACCTGTGTCCCGTGATTTTCTTCAATGCCGTACACAGTGGAGTGGTTCTGATACTGCCGAGACAAGTTTAGAAATCGTGTATAATGCCGCGTACTTCAAATTGCGTCATCATCTTATGAATAAAGTCAGACACATGCGGACACGCGTCTGACGTTACATTCAGTTGTTGTCAGTATGCAAATATGAACTCGGGGAGAGGGGATACTTAATTTCAATTCCACAATGCATCACTTCAGTGACACCGATGGCATCAGTTAGACGCAGTTTAGACTCGGAAGTTCGTTGGTAGTGCACAGTATTCTTGTGTCGAAACAACAAATTGGTAGCATTTTGGCTTTATGTTGTGAACCAGGGGTTCCCAACCTGGAATGCGCGTAGCCCCGGATAAGCGAGAGGTTTTCCAGGGGGTGCGCAGAGAGTTGGCTGAAACTAAGGTCAAGTAGGGCCTACAATAATTTGGCCACCTTTTGTGGACCATGATTAATGGTATGTATTAAAAACAAGATGTGCCAACCAGTTAGGTGCTGTGGCTACGAAATGTAGGCGTAAAGACGTAAAGGCTGTGTAATTTATCATTTGTGCAAACCAGCAGCAATCAAGAGGTATGGGTATTCCCGATTAATATGAACCCTTTGTATGAACTTGTCATACATATTACAAGTTGAGAGATATATATTGTGCAGGATCACATTGTGTCAATAGTATGCTAGCAACATTTGCGTGATTGCTCACGATGAATAGTTTTTGCTTTTGCCTTATATTTAAGACATTATTCTAACCTAAGAGGAAGACATGCTACTCTTTAGTATATGGCGAAATTACATTTATTTTAACATGCAATTACAAACTTACAGTGGCGGTGAAAGAACAAATACTTTTGATCATAGGCAGATTTCGGACAAAACCTAGCGGAGTTTTCTTATATATCAAAAGCGGAAGACTGAGACCCTTGCCTCCTTCCCTTCAGAGGAAAGCGAAAGGTTGAGACCTTGCCTCCCTCCAATGAGCGGGAAGCGGACGGTTGAGACCCTTGCCTCCATCCCCTCTGAGGAGAGTGGGAGGTTGATACCCTTGCCTCCCTCCGCTCAGAGGAAAGTAGAAGGTTGAGACCCTTGCCTCCCTCCGCTCAGAGGAAAGTTGAAGGTTGAGACCCTTGCCTCCCTCCGCTCAGAGGAAAGTTGAAGGTTGAGACCCTTGCCTCCCTCCGCTCAGAAGAAAGTGGAAGGTTGAGACCCTTACCTCCCTCCGCTCAAAGGAAAGTTGAAGGTTGAGACCCTTGCCTCCCTCCGCTCAGAGGAAAGTTGAAGGTTGAGACCCTTGCCTCCCTCCGCTCAGAGGAAAGTTGAAGGTTGAGAACCTTACCTCCCTCCGCTTAGAGGAAAGTTGAAGGTTGAGACCCTTGCCTCCCTCCGCTTAGAGGAAAGTGGAAGATTGAGACCCTTGCTTCCTCCGCTCAGAGGAAAGTGGAAGGTTGAGACCCTTGCCTCCCTCCGCTCAGAAGCAAGTGGAAGGTTGATACCCTTGCCTACCTCCCCTCAGAGGAGAGTGGTAGGTTGATACCCTTGCCTCCGTCCCCTCAGAGGAAAGTGGAAGGTTCAGACCCTTGTCTCCCTCCCCTCTGAGGAGAGTGGGTGGTTGATACCCTTGCCTCCCTCCCCTCAGAGTAGAATGGTAGGTTGAGACCCTTTCCTCCTTCCCCTCAGAGGAAAGAGGAAGGTTGAGACCCTTGCCTCTCTCCGCTCAGAGGAAAGTGGAAGGTTGAGACCCTTACCTCCCTCCCCTCAGAGGAGAGTTGAACATTGAGGCCATTGGCTCCTTCCCCTCAGAAGAGAGTGGTAGGCTGAGACCCTTGCCACCTTCCCTTCAGAGGAAAGTGGAAGGTTGAGACCCTTACCTCCCTCCGCTCAGAGGAAAGTGGTAGGTTGAGACCCTTACCTCCCTCCGCTCAGAGGAAAGAGGAAGGTTGAGACCCTTGCCTCTCTCCGCTCAGAAGAAAGTGGAAGGTTGAGACCCTTACCTCCCTCCGCTCAGAGGAAAGTGGAAAGTTGAGACCCTTGCCTCCCTCCGCTCAGAGGAAAGTGGAAGGTTGAGACCCTTGCCTCCATCCGCTCAAAGGAAAGTTGAAGGTTGAGACCCTTGCCTCCCTCCGCTCAGAGGAAAGTTGAAGGTTGAGACCCTTGTCTCCCTCCGCTCAGAGGAAAGTTGAAGGTTGAGACCCTTACCTCCCTCCGCTCAGAGGAAAGTGGTAGTTTGAGAACCTTACCTCCCTCCGCTCAGAGGAAAGTGGTAGGTTGAGACCCTTACCTCCCTTCGCACAGAGGAAAGTTGAAGGTTGAGACCCTTGCCTCCTTCCGCTCAGAGGAAAGTGGAAGGTTGAGACCCTTACCTCCCTCCGCTCAGAGGAAAGTGGTAGGTTGAGACCCTTACCTCCCTCCGCTCAGAGGAAAGTTGAAGGTTGAGACCCTTGCCTGCCTCCGCTCAGAGGAAAGTAGAAGGTTGAGACCCTTGCCTCCCTCCGCTCAGAGGAAAGTAGAAGGTTGAGACCCTTGCCTCCCTCCGCTCAGAGGAAAGTTGAAGGTTGATACCCTTGCCTCCCTCCACTCAGAGGAAAGTTGAAGGTTGAGACCCTTGCCTCCCTCCACTCAGAAAAAAGTTGAAGGTTGAGACCCTTGCCTCCCTCCCCTCTGATGAAAGTTGAAGGTAGTGACCCTTGCCTCCCTCCGCTCAGAAGAAAGTGGAAGGTTGAAACCCTTACCTCCCTCCCCTCAGAGGAAAGTTGAAGGTTGAGACCCTTTCCTCCCTCCACTCAGAAGAAAGAGGAAGGTTGAGACCCTTGCCTCCCCCCGCTTAGAGGAAATTGGAAGGTTGAGACCCTTGCCTCCCTCCGCTCAGAGGAAAGTGGAAGGTTGAGACCCTTACCTCCCTCCCCTCAGAGGAAAGTTGAAGGTTGAGACCCTTGCCTCCCTCCGCTTAGAGGAAAGTGGAAGGTTGAGACCCTTACCTCTCTCCGCTTAGAAGAAAGTGGAAGGTTGAGACCCTTACCTCCCTCCGCTTAGAGGAAAGTGGAAGGTTGAGACCCTTACCTCCCTCCGCGTAGAGGAAAGTGGAAGGTTGAGACCCTTACCTCTCTCCGCTTAGAAGAAAGTGGAAGGTTGAGACCCTTACCTCCCTCCGCTTAGAGGAAAGTGGAAGGTTGAGACCCTTACCTCCCTCCGCGTAGAGGAAAGTGGAAGGTTGAGACCCTTGCCTCCCTCCGCTCAGAAGAAAGTAGAAGGTTGAGACCCTTACCTCCATCCCCTCAGAGGAAAGTTGAAGGTTGAGACCTTTGCCTCCCTCCGCTTAGAGGAAAGTGGAAGGTTGAGACCCTTACTTCCTCCGCGTAGAGGAAAGTGGAAGGTTGAGATCCTTGCCTCCCTCCGCTCAGAAGAAAGTAGAAGGTTGAGACCCTTGCCTCCCTCCGCTTAGAGGAAAGTGGAAGGTTGAGACCCTTACCTCCCTCCGCGTAGAGGAAAGTGGAAGGTTGAGATCCTTGCCTCCCTCCGCTCAGAGGAATGTGGAAGGTTGAGACCCTTGCCTCCCTCCGCTCAGAGGAAAGTGGAAGGTTGAGACCCTTGCCTCCCTCCGCTCAAAGGAAAGTGGAAGGTTGAGACCCTTGCCTCCCTCCGCTCAGAGGAAAGTTGAAGGTTGAGACCCTTGCCTCCCTCCGCTCAGAGGAAAGTTGAAGGTTGAGACCTTTACCTCCCTCCGGTTAGAGGAAAGTTGAATGTTGAGACCTTTGCCTCCCTCCGCTTAGAGGAAAGTGGAAGATTGAGACCCTTGCTTCCTCCGCTCAGAGGAAAGTGGAAGGTTGAGACCCTTGCCTCCCTCCCCTCAGAGGAAAGTGGAAGGTTGATAACCTTGCCTCCCTCCCCTCAGAGTAGAATGGTAGGTTGAGACCCTTTCCTCCTTCCCCTCAGAGGAAAGAGGAAGGTTGAGACCCTTGCCTCTCTCCGCTCAGAGGAAAGTGGAAGGTTGAGACCCTTACCTCCCTCCCCTCAGAGGAAAGTTGAAGGTTGAGACCCTTGCCTGCCTCCGCTCAGAGGAAAGTAGAAGGTTGAGACCCTTGCCTCCCTCCGCTCAGAGGAAAGTGGAAGGTTGAGACCCTTGCCTCCCTCCCCTCAGAGGAAAGTTGAAGGTTGAGACCCTTGCCTCCTTCCCTTCAGAGGAGAGTGGTAGGTTGAGACCCTTGCCTCCTTCCCTTCAGAGGAAAGTGGAAGGTTGAGACCCTTACCTCCCTCCGCTCAGAGGAAAGTGGTAGGTTGAGACCCTTACCTCCCTCCGCTCAGAGGAAAGTGGAAGGTTGAGACCCTTGCCTCCCTCCGCTCAGAGGAAAGTGGAAGGTTGAGACCCTTGCCTCCCTCCGCTCAGAGGAAAGTGGAAGGTTGAGACCCTTGCCTCCCTCCGCTCAGAGGAAAGTGGAAGGTTGAGACCCTTGCCTCCCTCCGCTCAGAGGAAAGTTGAAGGTTGAGACCCTTGCCTCCCTCCGCTCAGAGGAAAGTGGAAGGTTGAGACCCTTGCCTCCCTCCGCTCAGAGGAAAGTGGAAGGTTGAGACCCTTGCCTCCCTCCGCTCAGAGGAAAGTGGAAGGTTGAGACCCTTGCCTCCCTCCGCTCAGAGGAAAGTTGAAGGTTGAGACCCTTGCCTCCCTCCGCTCAGAGGAAAGTGGAAGGTTGAGACCCTTGCCTCCCTCCGCTCAGAGGAAAGTGGAAGGTTGAGACCCTTACCTCCCTCCGCTCAGAGGAAAGTTGAAGGTTGAGACCCTTGCCTCCCTCCGCTCAGAGGAAAGTTGAAGGTTGAGACCCTTGCCTCCCTCCGCTCAGAGGAAAGTGGAAGGTTGAGACCCTTGCCTCCCTCCGCTCAGAGGAAAGTTGAAGGTTGAGACCCTTGCCTCCCTCCACTCAGAGGAAAGTTGAAGGTTGAGACCCTTGCCTCCCTCCACTCAGAAAAAAGTGGAAGGTTGAGACCCTTGCCTCCCTCCCCTCTGATGAAAGTTGAAGGTTGAGACCCTTGCCTCCCTCCGCTCAGAAGAAAGTGGAAGATTGAGACCCTTACCTCCCTCCGCTCAGAGGAAAGTTGAAGGTTGAGACCCTTTCCTCCCTCCACTCAGAAGAAAGAGGAAGGTTGAGACCCTTGCCTCCCCCCGCTTAGAGGAAATTGGAAGGTTGAGACCCTTGCCTCCCTCCGCTCAGAGGAAAGTGGAAGGTTGAGACCCTTGCCTCCCTCCGCTCAGAAGAAAGTGGAAGGTTGAGACCCTTACCTCCCTCCCCTCAGAGGAAAGTTGAAGGTTGAGACCCTTGCCTCCCTCCGCTTAGAGGAAAGTGGAAGGTTGAGACCCTTACCTCTCTCCGCTTAGAAGAAAGTGGAAGGTTGAGACCCTTACCTCCCTCCGCTTAGAGGAAAGTGGAAGGTTGAGACCCTTACCTCCCTCCGCGTAGAGGAAAGTGGAAGGTTGAGACCCTTACCTCTCTCCGCTTAGAAGAAAGTGGAAGGTTGAGACCCTTACCTCCCTCCGCTTAGAGGAAAGTGGAAGGTTGAGACCCTTACCTCCCTCCGCGTAGAGGAAAGTGGAAGGTTGAGACCCTTGCCTCCCTCCGCTCAGAAGAAAGTAGAAGGTTGAGACCCTTACCTCCCTCCCCTCAGAGGAAAGTAGAAGGTTGAGACCCTTGCCTCCCTCCGCTCAGAGGAAAGTAGAAGGTTGAGACCCTTGCCTCCCTCCGCTCAGAGGAAAGTTGAAGGTTGATACCCTTGCCTCCCTCCCCTCAGAGGAAAGTTGAAGGTTGAGACCCTTGCCTCCCTCCACTCAGAAAAAAGTGGAAGGTTGAGACCCTTGCCTCCCTCCCCTCTGATGAAAGTTGAAGGTTGAGACCCTTGCCTCCCTCCGCTCAGAAGAAAGTGGAAGGTTGAGACCCTTGCCTCCCTCCCCTCAGAGGAAAGTTGAAGGTTGAGACCCTTGCCTCCCTCCACTCAGAAGAAAGTGGAAGGTTGAGACCCTTGCCTCCCCCCGCTCAGAGGAAAGTGGAAGGTTGAGACCCTTGCCTCCCTCCGCTCAGAGGAAAGTGGAAGGTTGAGACCCTTGCCTCCCTCCGCTCAGAAGAAAGTGGAAGGTTGAGACCCTTACCTCCCTCCCCTCAGAGGAAAGTTGAAGGTTGAGACCCTTGCCTCCCTCCGCTTAGAGGAAAGTGGAAGGTTGAGACCCTTACCTCTCTCCGCTTAGAAGAAAGTGGAAGGTTGAGACCCTTACCTCCCTCCGCTTAGAGGAAAGTGGAAGGTTGAGACCCTTACCTCCCTCCGCGTAGAGGAAAGTGGAAGGTTGAGACCCTTACCTCTCTCCGCTTAGAAGAAAGTGGAAGGTTGAGACCCTTACCTCCCTCCGCTTAGAGGAAAGTGGAAGGTTGAGACCCTTACCTCCCTCCGCGTAGAGGAAAGTGGAAGGTTGAGACCCTTGCCTCCCTCCGCTCAGAAGAAAGTAGAAGGTTGAGACCCTTACCTCCATCCCCTCAGAGGAAAGTTGAAGGTTGAGACCTTTGCCTCCCTCCGCTTAGAGGAAAGTGGAAGGTTGAGATCCTTACCTCCCTCCGCGTAGAGGAAAGTGGAAGGTTGAGATCCTTGCCTCCCTCCGCTCAGAGGAATGTGGAAGGTTGAGACCCTTGCCTCCCTCCGCTCAGAGGAAAGTGGAAGGTTGAGACCCTTGCCTCCCTCCGCCCAAAGGAAAGTTGAAGGTTGAGACCTTTACCTCCCTCCGCTCAGAGGAAAGTGGAAGGTTGAGACCCTTGTTCCCCCCGCTCAGAGAGTAAACTTAGTATTCTTGTTCATTTAAATACTCCCATCAACATCAAATCCCCAGAATCTATCAACTAGCCTGGTTAATTTTATTGCACCTTCCAGTCACCAGCCGACGGTATTCAGCCTACATCGCACACCAGGGATGCCATTAGCAGCCAGATAAGATCTGACAACACTTGATTCTTTCCTTAATTAACTGCATTTCACGTAGTTCACATTTTTTGCTCCGTCGTAAATGTGTCGTGGCAGTACCAGAGTCGATCCTGTTAAAAATTATGGGACGTGGGTTATAAATTCACACATTTTGTATTAATTCGTCGTACACTGAATTTCCTTGTTACTTGATTTTTCGAATAAACAATCCCTGACTCCCGATGTAGAAAGATGCTTTGCAGATGCAACTGCATCGGTCAGATCTAAAAGGCATCAGTCATATGCAACTGTATCGTGACGTGTCGCTTTGTGTATAATTCTTAGATAGAAAATTACGAGACGTGGGTGTCGCGCATTCTTCCTTGTCGTGCGACACTGAAATGGTGATGCTTCTGAACAACGGTTCGGACCAGAATTTATTAATTAATTCATTCGTAGTACATTGAATTTCCTTATATGTTACTTGTCTTATCGAATAAACTAACCAGATAAAATTGCAGTTCAGATGCAAATGCATCGGTTAGACCTAAAAGGAATCGGTCAGATACAACTGCTTCGTGACGTGCGTCAAAGTGAATGTTTGAAGACAGATTTTGCCGACTCGAGAGTCACATATACCTACACAGTTCACACAAAACCAGGCTCTGAACGGCTAACCGTGGTCTACATCAAATAGGCTGTAGGATATCGGCTAGCAGGCCTGTATTCTGGCCAATGTCTTCGGTTGACACATTTTACGTTTGCTTATATATGAAAGCAGAGTGTAATAAGAAATATTGAATCTGTCAGATCTTAGGCATACATTTTGCACTGTGCTGCACCATTGAAGATGTTAATTTGTAACGAAATATTAAATAATGTATTAAACGTTCATTAAACAAATGATTCGTACATAATAGAACTTTCATTACACAGTTTGTATATACATTAATATTGTTTTATTAATGGCAAACATACATTGATACTGAAAACATGCCAAAAGCTTCGAGTCTAAACAATGCGTACCAGACGCCATCTTAGTATTTGGCATATCAATGAATCACCTGAAAAAAATATATATAGATAGTGAGAACAACAATTTCGAGTCTAGACAATGCGTAGCGGACACCATCTTAATATCGGGCATGTCAATGAAGTATCTTGTGGGGTTTCATGTTAAGTATTGCCTCTCTCCGAATTCATATTTGCCTACCTATGCCAGCCGAATATTACGTCCGTGACATGAATATAGTATTTTGTGGAATATCTTTGCTGACACTTCATTCACAAGACGAATGCGTAATACCAAAAAGCTTCGCTATCCAAGATGCGTAAATATGTCATGGCAGAATCACAGTCGCTCCTGATAGAATTATAGGACTTGGGTTATAAATTCGCACATTTTGTATTAATACGTAGTACACTGAATTTCCTTATATGTTACTTTTTTTTAATTAGTTATTCAGATACAACTGTATTGCAGATGCAACTATATTGGTCAGATTTAAAAGGAATCGGTCAGGTGCAACTGCATCGAGACGTGCGTCGAAGCGAGTGTTTGAAGAGAGATTTGCCACCTCGAGAGTCATATATACCTACACACACAAAACCAGACTCGGAACGGCTAACCGCGGTCTACATCAAATAGGTGGTAGGACCTCGGTTAGCAGGTGTGTATTCTGGCCAATGTCTTCGGTTGATACCTTTTACGTTTTGCGTATCTTTGAAAGCACAGTATAACAAGAAAGATTGAATCGGTCAGATGTGAGGCATATATTTTGCCATGTGCTGCACAGTTGAAGATGTTAATTTGTAATGCATTAAAAAAATATTAAAATTTCGTCAAACAAATGATGCGTACATATTGAACTTTGAGTACCCAATTTATACATACATTGATAAATATGTTTATGTTAATGGAAAAATACATTGATATTAAGAACATGCCAAAAGCTTCGAGTCTAAACAATGCGTAGCAGATGCCATCTTAATATTGGGCATGTCAATTAAGTATCTTTTGGGATTTCATGTTAAGTACTGTCTCTCTCCGAATTCAAATTTGCATACCGACGTCAGTCGAATATTACGTTGGTGACTTGAATCTATTGCATTGTTAAAGATTTTAGTTTGTAGTGAATTAATAAATAATGTATTAAACGTTCGTTAAACAAATTATGCGTACATATTGAACTTTCAATACACAATTGATACGTACATTAATAAACGGTGCTATTTTAATGAAAAAAATATATATAGATAGTGAGAACAACAATTTCGAGTCTAGACAATGCGTAGCGGACACCATCTTAATATCGGGCATGTCAATGAAGTATCTTGTGGGGTTTCATGTTAAGTATTGCCTCTCTCCGAATTCATATTTACATACCGACGCCAGTGAATATTACGTCGGTGAGGTGAATATAGTATTTTGTGGAAGATCTTAAGTGCGTAATACCAAAAAGTGTCGAATAACTATCTGATATTCGTAAATTACGGGACTTGAGTGTCGCGCAGACAGTGAGATGCAGACGTTGCCGAGCAACGGCTCGGACCAGAATATTCACCTTAGAACGGAGGACGCGCGTCAAAGCGAGTGTGTGAAGACAGATGTCGCCGACTCGAGAGTTATACACACAGTTCACACAAAAACAGGCTCTGAACGGCTACCCGAGGTCAATGTCCTCGGTTGACATCTTACACATACGCACACACACACACGCACGCACGCACGCACGCACGCACGCACGCACGCACGCACGCACGCACGCACGCACGCACGCACGCACGCACGCACACACACACACACACACACACACACATACACACCATCCCCATTCCAAGGAACAAGGAAGTACTGGGTCGAGCGTGAGTGTTTGTCTCCATGTGTCCACTTTAATAACCGACTCGTTGGTAATGTTCCAACAGCGATGCCTCCGTCAGAGGAATGTTTTCTAGGGATCTTGAGCCCTGTGCGAACAACTGTCAGTTCCACGCTACTTGTAGCAATAAGTGGAAAGGCAGACCTTCGCTTCACTTTGCGTGGATGTCCGGCTCAGACGAATAAAAGAAAATTCGCCGGTTCTCGTCAACGAGCTTTGTTTAAACCGGATGTACAACCTGTCCTTGTTCCGAGAACGGGAGCGGCCAGGAATCTAACTTTTATAATTAGTGTCCATGGTATTGCTTGCTGGAAGACATGCTAACAGTAGTATCCTCATTACTTTCCTAGGCTTAAAGGTCCAGTTCTATTTTTTTAAATTAAATACCAAATATATCCTAAGGTAGCTAACGATATATGGATATAGTTCTTTATATATAGTAACAGAAGATGGTGGAAGGAGAAGAGGAAAACCGAAATTAAGAATATGTATAGTTTATATTACATAGGCCCCAACGTGATTTTACGATTTCTTCCCGAAACATTTAAATTAAACAAATAACGGTCAAAGTGTCTATATTAAATATAGTTTAAGGTAGCATATATATATATATATATATATATATATATATATATATATATATTAACAAAGGGTGGCAGAAGGAACAGAGGAAGACCGAAATTGTGATGGAAGAATAATTATGGTTTAGAGGAATCTCGAAAACTCAGGAATGAACCAGTAAGAGCGAGAGAGAATGGCTGAAGTTAGCGACGGATCATTACAGTTATATTAAAGTAATAATTTCTAAGTGTAATGCATATACATTGACATTGGTTTTCACACAAACCAACAAAAGAAAAACGTTACAATTCCTTCGCGATCGTTCATATATATACAGATGGCAATGAAGAAGAAATCTAAATTTTCATACGAGAATGACATGAAACGCAAGAAAAAGGAAATAAGGTACGTCCTTATATAGGGCAGTGTCCAGTCATTGGAACTGCTCAAACCGCTTTACACTACACCCACGCTGCTTCGGTGACGCTAGCAACCTGTCAGTCTAACAGAGTGGAATGACGTGTGTAGTCCGAGGACCAACCGGATACATGGTAGACGCCCCTTTTGATTCCAGTAATCCGGCATGTTCTTCGTCCTAAAGTCGACTATAAAAGGTAAAGCCACCGACGTCGTTATTCAGACGAATATTTCCTCGCAACTGTCACTGAACGCAAGAATCACACGAGAGACATGAATCAGACGGTCTACTGCGTGCTCGCTCTTCTCTGCCTTGGGTCGCTCGTCATAGGTATGTGGTCGCTTCCTGCTTCATCGCTGTAGCAATGTGCGTGCGTGTGTGTCCGCATGCGTGCGTGCGTATAACTGTGATGCACGCTTTCGTGTGTACATTTGCATTGGTACAGAATATTGTACAAGTGCCGAGAGATTGGCAATTTACAATGTTTGACATACGCAAGATATATTTGTATGTTGCAGTCAAAGTATGGGAGATAGGTGGGAGAGGCGGTGAAATATTACAAAACGTTATTTCTTTTTCGTTATCTAACTATACTCGAGCTAGCGTATATTTGTTTGTATGTGGATTTTCCCTCCTAGACGGCTTGCACCTCTGGCGCCAAACTTTCAGGGATTAATCTCCGACCCCACGAATGAAACATAACGCCTTTATTTTTTCGAAATATCCAGTATATTAAGGGTTCTTGTTGTTTTTTTATGGTAAATCAAATGTTCGCTACGTAAAACGTTAACTTCCAGCAATCGCAGAAACCATGCACGCGCGTGGTGCATACTTCGGTACGTAAACCGTTTGAGAGTACGCAGCGCCATCTGGGCGGTTTATATTAACTATAGTAGAAAACGCGCACCCACGTATTAGAGACACAAGACACAATAAAAAGATATTCTACTATTCTACAACCAACACAAATATTCATGGGTCTAAATTCACGCGACCTTCAACATTTCGAACATGCAACGAGCATTGCATCACGTGCATGACGCGGTTGTTTCTTGTAATACGTTTGACGTTCCCTTAAACAATCTCGAGCGTATTGATGGCATATTGGCCTGAGGCATTTGATAAACATTGCTATCGTGACTGTCACGTATGAGCTACCACGTTATCCCTTCCTGAGGACGGGCATTTTTGCTTGTAAGATTAATGGTTCTGACTGCCTCTGAACATTATGTTTTACTATATTAATTTGCTTTATAGTTGCGATGAGGGTTGTCGTGTATGATGTGGTATGTTATCTTTAGATTTCAGTAAAACAAATAAAATTATTAACTACTCTATTTGTTTTGTGGTTTTCAGTGTCAAACAAATTGTTCTTTGCTTTTACGCCTAAATGTATCCATTACATAAAGTTAGTTTGAAATGTCATCCAATTTAAATGATGCGTTCAAAGTAGCTTCTTTTAAGGGCCTACTTGGAACACCGTGAAAATGACACATAATTCATTTAAAACAGGTAGTATGACAGTCATAGTTCATCGTGATACCAGCCACAGCATGGGGGGGCATGGACATGATCGCTTTTAAAGAAATACTGCCTGTTCGTTGTTATCGTAAGATTTATTCTATATAGCATAAAATCTGTATATTCTAACACATTGACCGCCAAATATACTTTAATGAACTACAATATTTTTTTACAAAATTAACCGTTCCCAGTTTATGTATATCGACCTTGGTGTTCGGCATGCAAAGTAAACATGGTATTCGTGCCGAAGTATTCAAATAAAACAGATAATAGTCATATCATATGAATCAATTGTGGTTCATTAAAAACACATTTGGTCTGTTAATACGTTAGAATATACATGGTGTATACCACACAACACTTTACGATACAACATGACATTTTGAATTTTTCAAAGTAGTCCCGGTTCACGGTATATGTTGTTTGCTCTTTATAGGGCGTCCAATGCAGAACTTGGTTCGGCGTAGTGATCCGAGAACCAGATTGATCGATAATGAGGCGCACATGAACAGTTTCTGCCTGTACTGCATGTCGCGTCCGTTCTTCTGCGGCCAAGCCATCCAGCTCTGCTACATCAGAAAACGACGTTAGACGGCGTCGGGCCGCCCAGCTCCACGGGTGAGTTGGTCACTATATTTAAAGGTAGCCGTAGAATCATGTTATAGCCTATATGACGTTGTTATTTACGGTTTGTCACGTCATTGCAACTGTGCAATTGAGTAACTGATTCAAATAACAAAATAATTTGTCATACTACTTTATGAGGGAGTCTATTAGGTCTTTAAATTTTAGGAAGTGTAAATGTATACACATAGGACATGGAAACATGGACGAAGAATATAAAATGGGGGATAATGTCCTTGGGAGAACCACACAAGAAAATGACTTAGGAGTAACATTTAGTGCTGACATGAAAGTTTCAGAGCAATGTAGGATTGCTGCTTCGAAAGGAAATCAAATTCTAGGACTATCGTGTATAAAGAGAAACAGCTAATTGTACCCCTGTACAAAGCAATAGTTAGACCACATTTGGAATATTGTATTCAAGCATGGAGTCCATATCGTGAAAAGGATATAGACAAGCTAGAAAGAAAAAAGCGAAGAGCAATTAAAATGATTCCAGAATTAAGAGACCTTAGTTACGAAAGTCGCTTATTACAATAGCATAAACTATATATTTAAAGACCAGGAGACTAAGAGGAGACCAAATATCAGTGTTTAAAATAGTGAAAGGTTATGAGGATGTTGACAAGAATATATTATTCAAACTTAACGACGGCAGTAGAACCAGAGGACACAAACCAGCATTAGTTAATGAGCAGTGTAGGTTGGACATGAGAAAGTACTCTTTCTCACAGAGAGTGATAAATAAATGGAACAAACTGCCAAATGATTGTGTTAATGCTAGTAGTGTGAATATGTTTAAAAATAGAATTGACAGATATTTTATAAGGCCGGACTACACATAGATGAGAAAATTGTTGTTGGACTCTCGATAAGCCAATGGCTTCCTTGTCCACTTGCCACCTGGAACTTGTTGTTTGGGATGCCAATCTTGTTAAATCTTGTTGAATCTTGTTAAATCTTCCGTCGACAATCTCACGTGATTTAACCTTTATATTAGTGTCATAATATGCACCAGAGGCGCCACTGGTTATTATTGTTATATAAGTGTTATATTATACACCAGAGGCGCCACTGCGTACTATTGTTATTATTGTTATATAAGTGTTATATTATGCACCAGAGGCGCCACTAGTTATTCCGAGTAGGTTCTATTGAAGACGTTTACCTATTCGTTCAAAACTAATTCCCAGACCCCTCCTCCTCCCAGAATACTTTAAAGTGTTGATAAGTTTCCAGAGTAAAAAACGAAGATACAGCAATGTCGCGACACAGTGCATGCACAATACAATGTCATGACACAGTGCATGCACAATACAATGTCATGACACAGTACATGCACAATACAATGTCATGACACAGTGCATGCACAATACAATGTCATGACACAGTGCATGCACAATACAATGTCACGACACAGTGCATGCACAATACAATGTCGTGACACAGTGCATGCACAATACATTGTCACGACACATTGCATGAACAATACAATGTCGTTACACAGTGCATGCACAATACAATGTCGTGATACAGTGCATGCATAATACAATGTCATGACACAGTGCATGCACAATACAATGTCGTGATACAGTGCATGCACAATACAATGTCACGACACATTGCATGAACAATACAATGTCGTTACACAGTGCATGCACAATACAATGTCGTGATACAGTGCATGCACAATACAATGTCGTGACACAGTGCATGCACAATACAATGTCACGACACAGTGCATGCACAATACAATGTCACGACACAGTGCATGCACAATACAATGTCACGACACAGTGCATGCACAATACAATGTCACGACACAGTGCATGCACAATACAATGTCACGACACAGTGCATGCACAATACAATGTCACGACACAGTGCATGCACAATACAATGTCACGACACAGTGCATGCACAATACAATGTCACGACACAGTGCATGCACAATACAATGTAACGACACAGTGCATGCACAATACAATGTAACGACACAGTGCATGCACAATACAATGTCACGACACAGTGCATGCACAATACAATGTCACGACACAGTGCATGCACAATACAATGTCACGACACAGTGCATGCACAATACAATGTCACGACACAGTGCATGCACAATACAATGTCGTGATACAGTGCATGCACAATACAATGTCGTGACACAGTGCATGCACAATACAATGTCACGACACAGTGCATGCACAATACAATGTCGTGACACAGTGCATGCACAATACAATGTCACGACACAGTGCATGCACAATACAATGTCACGACACAGTGCATGCACAATACAATGTCACGACACAGTGCATGCACAATACAATGTCACGACACAGTGCATGCACAATACAATGTCACGACACAGTGCATGCACAATACAATGTCACGACACATTGCATGAACAATACAATGTCGTTACACAGTGCATGCACAATACAATGTCGTGATACAGTGCATGCATAATACAATGTCATGACACAGTGCATGCACAATACAATGTCGTGATACAGTGCATGCACAATACAATGTCACGACACATTGCATGAACAATACAATGTCGTTACACAGTGCATGCACAATACAATGTCGTGATACAGTGCATGCACAATACAATGTCGAGACACAGTGCATGCACAATACAATGTCACGACACAGTGCATGCACAATACAATGTCACGACACAGTGCATGCACAATACAATGTCACGACACAGTGCATGCACAATACAATGTCACGACACAGTGCATGCACAATACAATGTCACGACACAGTGCATGCACAATACAATGTCACGACACAGTGCATGCACAATACAATGTCACGACACAGTGCATGCACAATACAATGTCACGACACAGTGCATGCACAATACAATGTAACGACACAGTGCATGCACAATACAATGTCACGACACAGTGCATGCACAATACAATGTCACGACACAGTGCATGCACAATACAATGTCACGACACAGTGCATGCACAATACAATGTCACGACACAGTGCATGCACAATACAATGTCGTGATACAGTGCATGCACAATACAATGTCGTGACACAGTGCATGCACAATACAATGTCACGACACAGTGCATGCACAATACAATGTCGTGACACAGTGCATGCACAATACAATGTCACGACACAGTGCATGCACAATACAATGTCACGACACAGTGCATGCACAATACAATGTCACGACACAGTGCATGCACAATACAATGTCACGACACAGTGCATGCACAATACAATGTCACGACACAGTGCATGCACAATACAATGTCACGACACAGTGCATGCACAATACAATGTCACGACACAGTGCATGCACAATACAATGTCACGACACAGTGCATGCACAATACAATGTCACGACACAGTGCATGCACAATACAATGTCACGACACAGTGCATGCACAATACAATGTCACGACACAGTGCATGCACAATACAATGTCACGACACAGTGCATGCACAATACAATGTCACGACACAGTGCATGCACAATACAATGTAACGACACAGTGCATGCACAATACAATGTCACGACACAGTGCATGCACAATACAATGTCACGACACAGTGCATGCACAATACAATGTCACGACACAGTGCATGCACAATACAATGTCACGACACAGTGCATGCACAATACAATGTCACGACACAGTGCATGCACAATACAATGTCACGACACAGTGCATGCACAATACAATATCACGACACAGTGCATGCACAATACAATGCGTTTTTTTAACAACTACATAGTATCATATTCATAATTGTTTACCACGAAGTTGCGAATTTCCAAGATATCGGACTGTAATACAGCATCGCGCGGTTAAACGTTACACGACCGACATTCTAAAATTCAGTACTCGTTCCTTGACACTCCTCACCCGCCACCCAGTACGCTTTGTAAATGTCGACAATTGTGAACGGTCCCTATA
Source organism: Lamellibrachia satsuma (assembly GCA_033239005.1). Taxonomy (NCBI): domain Eukaryota; kingdom Metazoa; phylum Annelida; class Polychaeta; order Sabellida; family Siboglinidae; genus Lamellibrachia; species Lamellibrachia satsuma. The sequence continues at coordinate 9,045,834 of BSQZ01000003.1, read as the reverse complement.
GTATTAACCAGTCGGTATTCAGGAACATGTAGCGGTTGTTGCGTAAATATGTTCTGCATACGACTATGCTCGGCATAATTACTTAATTTTGTTGTTGATTTGTTACAGTTTAGGCCGAACGATACGAAACAAGACAACTCAGCGACGTAATCCCCAGTTCTGACCGCAGCTGACCGATGTACTGTCCAGCACCGTCCACGAAGCATCGGTGAACAACCAAACGTGGAACATCTGACCATCGCATCACAAATATCGCGCACACACCTGTGTTGTCTCCAGTGGCGTATTTACGGGGGGGGGGGCATCGGGCCGTTTTCCCGTATATAACTTGTTGCGCTACTACACCGAATAATGGTCAACTAACGGGTGACTAAGCTTGCCCCCCCCCCCCGGTCTCCCCTTTGCAAGATCCTGGGCGCCACTAGGTGTGTCAATATTCAACAGATTACGACGACACGTTACACAAACCGCAAATTAATCTTTCGATATGTGATGTGACATGCTGTAACTTAAAAAAATCTCCTTCTTACTTTGTATTTTGACGTGTGTCGCATCTGACCATTCTCGCTAACCGGTGGCGGTAGTAGGAATGGTGTACTCAAAGGCCCCTGGTGGCAGAGCTGCATCGGACTAAGTTTAATCCCATATAAATTAGACGGCCTTTACTTGTGCGATGCTACTAGATAGTTTACATATCGAGATATTGTTATTCGTGCTTTTGTAGTCACCACTTGTAAATTTGAAGTGAGCTTAATGTTCCCTGCTGAGCTGTTTGAGTTTATTAGGCTAGTGTGATGTTATGTTGCTGTACGACAAATTCTACTATAGAGCCTAGGAACGTAACACTGCGCAAAGTTGCCTTACCGACTATTCGTGAAAATGTCCATTATGTTGGTAGGAAATAATGAAGTAGTAATTTTCTTCTAATCACAAATAATTATTTTTATTACTCGACTTTTCGGCTACAGTCGTGAACTGTATTATGGGACGACTAGTTCTTCTTCTGCTCGCCAGATTGCAGGGCGAAGAGGCCAACCCGTACGTGGCTGAGTCGGTTTCCATCTCGTCTCGATTCATAATTGGAGTCGTCTTTCTGATCCATGTGACCTCTTTAATCCACATTCTAAAAGAAGATATTGCAATTTCCAGAAACGCTATTTACACTGCGTTGACCGTTGTATCAAAATTGCTAGTTAATTTATTTACATTTAAGATGAACTTGGTTATTATCTACCCTCTGCTATAATTGCTGTTAAAACCATGGTTTTTTTTTTTAAATGGTGCATGCATGTTGTAATTGTTGTTTAATCTTGACAGTCTGGAAATTGTCACACATAGCAAGTGACGATTTTTCTGTGATTTTGTATGTGATTGTGTAACCGAAAGATTGTAACAAGGATTCACAGATGTGTCACATTTGCTGTGTATCGCTGCGAAGTTCCTAAGATGTCAATAAAAACAATTGTTACGTGAAACCGTGCAACGTATATATTGATGTTGTTTGTGCGTTGACCTAATTGATTCCTTTGTTACCCTTGCTGCGTGTGTCGTGGAGGGTGAATATGATAAACGACGTATAATATGTCACGACATGGTCCCCGCTATCTCCCCAAATAGTTCGTCACCGTAAAAGAAATCAGGTTCATTTGGTTTAACGTGACTCTACCTGCACACCACGTGGCGACTGTTATCGATACACACCATGTGGCGACACTATTATCGATATACGCGTTGAGCCATTTCGTAATTCAAGCATGTATATGTGTTTGTGTACGTGAGTGGTTTCTGTGGGTTCGTGCGTGTGTATGATCCGTTTCAGATAAGTAAAAACTGTCTTCAACCTTAAAATGGCTTGTGTGCGCGCGTGCGCGCGTGCGTGCCAGCGTGTGTGCATGCGTGCGTACGTGCGTGCGGGGTGGGGTGGCTAGGTGTACAAGTGGCTGGGTACGTGCGTGTGTGGCTTGCGTGTGTATGATCCGTTTTCAGATAGGCAGAAAGTTGAAACTTTCTTGGGGAGGGAATAGGTGACTTTATTGTGGTAGCTTTGGCCATGGTTATCATATTGATTCCATTGAAAAGAAATGTAGGTCAAGCCAGCAACCTATCTGAACGTTTTGTTGTTATTACAAAACAATTTACTAAAAACAATATTTCACGCAATTAAAACAGAAAAGAACACACGATAACTAAGATGAAGAGTATACATTTGCCTCACAATATTACTCGTTGTTTCCACATTCACGTAAGTTATTATGTAAAGATTCACGATGCAGTGGCGGCATCTTATGGCGAATGTTGAACACTATCACGCAGTCGTTACGTTGTAGACGTTCAACGTGGTTGCCTCACAGTCGTGCAAATGAAAGATACAAAGCTATCAGCAAGCGGCGAATAAAATAAAATCATCAAATACAAATTTCGTAAATCATCCATTATGATAAAATGCCCACTGGTTCAAACCAGTGGGCATTTTATCATAAGATAGAAGACATCTGTTCAAACACAACGGAATGTATTTATGCATAACATTACCGTTTTGAAGCAATACCAATGACGATATTCGCTTCAGTTATAGGTATACTGATTAAAGACAATTAAAAAGTAGACAGCACTACTTAAATAGAATACACATAAAATGTTATGTTCAATATATTTGCCGCCGCAGCAGCTCAACAGTCATATTTCTGAAGTTGTGGGTTCGTTATATTCTGCACATGCATAGTAAAGTTTGCGAAGTTATTCGTTGTGGTACCAACATGCAGACATATATGATAAATTAAACATTGCATTGTTGAAGAATGGCAGTGACCTTATCTTGCCAGGAACGTTTATCTTCTATATAAATAGAAAGTATGTCAACAAACCCAGTATTGAAGAAGTGAATGTTTACAATTAAATATTGTCATATACTAGTTACTGGGGTTTTCGCAATGATCGGTACCATTGAAATACTGCATACGTTACATAACATATAAAGACAATTCTGAGTTTAAAATGTAAGCCTTCAGCATAAAGATAAGTCTTATTCAATTAATTACACAATATTTAATAAGTTATCCTACAACGCTAAAATGGTCGTAATCATGACGTCACAAACCAGTGACGTCACGATAACGTTGGTACCAATGTCCTATGACGTCACAGCAGTGTGACGTAACGAGGAAGCATGTTACGTCCATCGGTGCACTCCGCCTCATTTGCGTCTTTAGAGAAGACTCGCAGGACGCTAATCTGCAACGAACATTTGGGAAGAACGATGAATTGCTGCATTCAGACACACAAACTGTGTGTGTTAGTATTTCTAGAGAGATACTTTGTTCAGATAATAACAATAGATAACCACTAACTAACGTTGCCGCGTGACATGTGTGAATACGTCAATGACGCCACTTACGTAGTCGGGGTGAACTGCCACATATTTAACAAGATTGAAAACAATTTAGCAAGATTGCCATGCAAGACAAAGGCCCAGATGACAAGTGGACAAGGAAGGCATTGGCTTATCGAGAGTCCAGCAATGTATCATCTATGTGTAACCCGCCCTCCAGAGATATGTGTCAACCTTGTTTTTAAACATATTCATGTTGTTAGCATTTACACAATCTGTAGATAATGTATTCCATTCATTGATTGTCCTCTGTGAAAATGAGTATTTCTGGTATCTAATCTACACTGACCATTCACTAATGTTACTTCGTGTCCACTGGTTCTATTATCTTTCTCAATATTTTCATACCCATTCAATATCTTCAAAAACACCTTAAAAATTCACTTATATCCTCTCGTCCTGTTGATGCAACATCGGCGTGATGCGCCAAAGTTATAATTGGTATTTCGTAACGTTGCTGCTGTAACGTATTGGACAATGGTGCTAACGTTATTGTGACGTCATGGGATTATAATACCACGATCACAGCGATTTTAGGGTTCTGAGATACATTATAAAATATTGTGTAATTAATTAAATTATTGGACAATGGTGCTAATGTTATTGTGACGTCACAGAGTTATGACATCACGATCACATCGATTTAATGGTTCTAAGATACATTATTAAATATCGTGTAACTAACTGAAATTGAATAACTGTTCACTATTCCCGGTCGTTGTTGTAATTTGTCTTTTACGTTGAAAGTGTACAAATTTGAAGCCTAACAACACATTTTAAACTCTGATTTTTTTATATGTCCAACTGGTATTTAATGGTACAATCTAAACTTCCAAAAGCCACAGTAACTTATCTGTGAACGAATTGGATAGATATCCTTTTAAAGAAACGGGTGAATAGTGTTCACCCTCTAGTAACTTAACCTTATGTAACATTTGTTGCCGTGTATAAATAGGGTGGGGTAAAGTATCATCGCCGCCGCAAACTGTACAGTGGCCTCAGTTGCCTGCAGTATTCTTGTATACTTGTAATGCATCTATTATGGACGACAATAGGCATATAACTATCGATATTTGATACTGGATAAAATGTGTTTTATTTGTAGGAGGGTTAGCTGTTGTTTTAGTAGTAGCAGCTGTTATATTTAACATTTCGCATGCATCGATGTATTTTGTTAATATATATATATATATATATATATATATATACATATACATATACATATAAATATACATATAGATATACATATATATACACATACACATACACACATTATGTAGGATTGCAATTAAAATGTAACTTGGTTGTTGTCGCTGTAGTTGTCGTTGTTGTTACTAAGATTCTGCAATTCTACTTCAGTTTAGACAACATATGTGTATATGTGATTGTGTTAACGGTTTCCGCCTGAAATAAAAATAAGTTGGCCAAATCGTGTTTGCTTCTAAAGGGGTGAGCTTTGCCCCAAACTACTCTATATGGACGAGGAAAAGGTCGATATCATTGTAAGTTCCATGTAGACGGAGGGAGTCTGAGATGAGATGTTATTGGTTTCATGTGTGTCACACTCTTGTGTTTGTAGCGGTCCCCCAAAAGTCGGTGACATCGTCTAGTTGATCAATATTGGGTTATCATTCATGCAATCGTATATACTCTTGCGAAGTAGTTAGCAGAATTGACTGACCGCATTGTGGGCGGTTCTGCGGTGGCTCATGAGAGAGGAAGTCCACAGCAGGTTACACATTTACCCATATTTTACTTCCTCTGACAAAGACACCAGGTAGAAGGGACCAACGGCTTTTAATGTCTCTTCCGAAAGACACGGGCAAAGCGGGGTGAACGAAATTGCACCAGACGTTTCGAAAAGGCAACTTGTGGATTCGAACACCGGACATTACGACTGAGAGTCCGGTGCTCTATCGATCGGGTATTACCCACCTTGATTGACGCAATCTTCGGTCAGCCCGGCGGCGACGGCAAACAGCGCCACCACGCGACCCTAGGTTGTAGAAGAGCGCGACGACAGCAGCACCTGGTGGAGAACGAACGAAAATGAGAAAGTTCTGTGTGTGTGTGTGTGTGTGTGTGTGTGTGTGTGTGTGTGTGTGTGTGTGCGTGCGTGCGTGCGTGCGTGCGCGCGTGCGTGCGTGTGTGCGTGCGTGCGTGCGTGTAAATAAACATATTTTATTTGCTAGACATTAAACACGAAACTTAACTATCAGTAGTACTGCCAGTCTTTAGATAATAAGTAAACAAATGTTGAGACTGAAATAAAACAAAAGAAACTAACAATACCGTGGTCCCCTCTTATAAAGCCCCTCTCACCAGAGGCCACCTCTCTGATACCGTTGTCCCCTCTTATAAAGCCCCTCTCACCAGAGTCCACCTCTCTGATACCGTGGTCCCCTCTTATAAAGCCCCTCTCACCAGAGGCCACCTCTCTGATACCGTGGTCCCCTCTTATAAAGCCCTCTCACCAGAGGCCACCTCTCTGATACATTGGTCCCCTCTTATAAAGCCCCTCTCACCAGAGGCCACCTCCTTACGAAAGGCCACCTTGCCATGCAGCAGACTTTTCCTTGACAATTCCCTCCTTAAGAGAGGTCACCTCTCTGATACGGCCATTCAACTTTTGCAGATATGCTGTCATTATAATCGGGGACCACTATCTTACTATAATCCAACTAGCTCGTGTATGTATATTTGTATGTATGTTTGTTTGTATGTTTGTATGCTATGATACTCCTCCTACACGTTTTGCATCTCGGGTGCCAAAATATCAGGGGGTCATTTGCGACCCTCGATCGATTTTTTATTCGAAATTCACCTTGCTATTACATTTTCTATGAACAATCGTACGTACACCGCAACACTAAGCTATCAATTACGTAGAATTGTTAACAACGTCATGCTTCTATTCTACGATTGTCTGAAGTTACGTAATACAAGGACAAGGTGTCGCTAGACGTTACTATAACAGTATTAAAAATAGTTGCTTTACTAGTGATAACAATTATTAAACAATGCAGAAATATCGTGTTTATTCGGTGACCTACTTCAGCCACTGTCGTCAGCACATCGGGGATACTTTGAGTCGTCTTCAGACAAACGCCGGCTAGTTTCGCTACATTCCGATAGAGGTCGGGGTATGTCACCTCCAAGACGGAGTCGATTCGCTGTAGCCTCAGTGATACATCTGACGGCTGGATGTTGGGAGCACATCTCTATTGAAACAGAATGCACATACATACTCTCACTTGTCTATTCTCACATCGAACACATTATTAGTGAAATAGAAAGCCTCATTGTTTCCAATAAGCCACTGTGAAGCATCCATTGATTACACACATTCACCTCACCCATGGCTAAAGTAACGAAAAAGACATACACCAAAGAACTGATTCTGGTGTGTGAAGGAAACGAATGCAAGGGTCAAAGTATCACGAAAAGTGTCACAATAAGCACTTTGACCATATGATACACTAAATTATTAATAAACCACCCTAAAACTCCAAGCGTTAGCCCTGTTTCGGGAATAGCAACTTGAGACTTGTCAAACTATATCACCGTCGAGAGTATGTCCATTAGGGTTCTTAAATTGATGTTTTCGCTCGTCTAATTTCAGACTCACTTCGCGAAAAATATAAACTATCTAGTAATAGTATTATTTAATTTAAACTATCTAGCAATAGTATTATCTAGGACATACCAGCTCGTTATTTAATTTTGGTGAAATCAACGGACAAATTGCAAAATTATTTTGACCGAATCAGGCCAAAATTAGGCGAAAAATATTGACTGAATCAACGTATCTTGTTTATTCATCTCAAAGTACATATCAATTAGTAATGTCATATTTCATGTTTTAATCGTTATTGTGCAATGAAATTGTTGCATACTCGTCTTAAAGGTGCGCAGTCAGTCCGTTTTCATCACAAACTCATATATATATATATATATATATATATATATATATATATATATATATATATATATATATATATATATATATATATATATATATATATATATATATTATAATCTAGCTCTTCTAAAATCTTGAAGGACTGTGCCAGAAATGCAAAAATGTCTATAAAGGCGTTATAAAATCGTATCGAAAGCAGCTGAGAGATCTAGTAAAGTGAGTGCTGTGACTTTGCTATTGTCTATGTTGTCAGCTATATCGTTCTGTACCTTGAGAAGAACCGTTTCGGTAGAGTGAAATCGCCTATATGCAGATCGTAGATCATTTGACAAGTTTATAAATATATTCATGAAGGCGATTAGCAACTAGTTACTTTTTCCAATACTTTTGACACAAAGCTAAGATTGGAGATATGACGATAAATATTTAGGTCATTTTTGCGTCGAGTTTTTTTAATGAGATGATTTACAGGAGCTGTGTAAAATGGCGTGGAACAACTCCGCTCTGCATTGAAATGTCTATAACAGTAGTAATAGGAAAGACGAGTTGACTGATACAGCCTTTTAGCAGAAGTGTTGGAAATGGGTCGAGATCACAAGATTTGTTGGGAGATTTTTAATGACTAGTGTATTTTCAGAAAGTGGTGGCTCAGGGAAATCATAGTCATTATCGTTAATGACAAAATTCGATCGAACGCGAGCAATTTTATATGTGAAGTATTTTGAAAAAGAACTACACCATGTATCCAATAAAGAGTGTTCAGGCAGTGATTTTAATTTCTACTGATATAGAATTGTGTTTGCATTTTATTTAGCAAAATACTGTGAGATATTAGCGTAATTAGACGCCCATTTGAACACCTCTCAATGCAGTGACGCAAGCGAAATGTTAATTAATTAAACTATCAGTTCCTCAGCTTCTTACTGGTAAACAGAAAAACATGTTGACGTTGCACTGATTTGATTTGGGTCACAGCGTGTACTCACTTTCCTTCCTGTTAATATACACGACTAACATATCTTAATTAATAAGAACAGTAGGAGTCAACAAAATAGGATGCATTCCATGTCTCTAACTCTGTGAACGACTGATGCTTTCAAGGCGCAGTTATCAAAACCATACTAAACTCGGTTGATAACATACAATTGGACAAACTGCACATTTTATATTGAGCTTACCGAAACAACGTAATTAGTAATGTTATATTTCATGTTTTAATCGTTATTGTGCAAAAAAAGTGTTGCATACTCGCCTTAAAGTTGCGCAGGCAGTCCGTATGCACTATAATCCAACTCATCTAACATCTTGATCGCCGAAGTATATTTTAATGAATCACCATTTTAAATATAAATTGCCCGTTATCTGTTTGATTTGGTGTTTTGACTCCAATATTTGCCTACATTCCATGCTGAACGACAACGTCAATATTCATCATATATTTTATATTACATAGCCCCTAATGTTGTCTTACGATAACAAATAAATGATAAAGTTGAGTAGCTTATGAGCCAACTGAAGCCAATTGTGTTATTGTTACACATTCCAAATGTTCCTGAACATCCAAGATGGCTGACACTTTCTAAAAATGGCCGACATTCTAAAACGAATGTATATTTTCAAAACACAAACTGATTTTTCGTGCATAATATATTGCGTACATAGTTAATGGCAATGTGATTTTTGGACTGGATCACTGAATTAGTGCACGTATCAACACTTGCTACCCCTGGTACATACAGCTATAGTACACTATGCAGGTGAGACCGCAGCGAAAACATATACACCTCCGACAGCAGTCTTACTTCCAACCACTGTAGTAGAATTCTTAGCACACAATAACACATTGAAATTCTATTCAAGTAATTATGCAAAAACACTGCAAATTAAAGTGGCACAGCCTCCTTGGCGCTTCCAATGTTCCAACAGCGATGTCTCCGTCGGATGAATGTTTTCTGTAGATCTTGAGCCCTGTGCGAACAAATGTCAGTTCCTCGTTGCTCGTAGCAACAGGTGGAAGGGTAGACCAACGCGTCACTTTGCTTTGTCGTGCTAGTGTAAACAGCGGACTCTGGGGGTCTTGCTCTAGATGAATAAAAGAAAATTTGCCGGTTCTCGTAAACAAGCTTTCTGTAAAGTGTTTGTTCAACCTATCCTTGTTCCGAGGACGGGAGCGGCCAAGAATCTAACTTTAATAATTAGTATATATGGTACTGCTTGTTGAGAGACACACTAACAGTAGTCACGTGTATCTTCATTACATTCCTAGGCTTGAAGATCCAGTTCCATGTTTTATTAAGTATAACTTAAGGTAGCTAACGTAATATATATATATATATATATATATATATATATATATATATATATATATATATATATATATATATATATATATATATATATATATATATATATATATATATAAAGGATGGTATAAGACAGTGTTAAGGAGAACAACCAAAAGAAATTAAGACAGTGTTAAGGAGAACAACCAAAAGTGGGAGAAGGCAGAATATCACGGTGGATGGAGACGACTAGTCGAGAGGGTGGAACAGACTAAGTGATGTGCCCCCCGCCCTCCCCCACCACACCCCCGCAAGGGACCAAGAGGGAAGAAGAAGTAGATATGCAATAACACATTGAAATTATATTCAAGTAATTATGCTAAAATACTTCTAAGTATTAAATGCATAAATACACATTGATTGTCGCATACACATAAAAAACAATAAAAGAAAAACATTACAACTCCTTAGCGGTCGTTCGCATACAAAGGATAATGCAGTAGTAAAATTGACTTTTCAGTCTTTCTTGCAACCACTGTAGTAGAGTTTCTTAGCACACAAAAACAGGTCGATTGTTCAGATTGTGGTACAAGCGCCAAATTTGTAACACATGTGCTATGACATGTTCTAAAACAAATTAATGGTGGACCCCAACGAAACTTGTCTTTCTAGGGGGCGAGGTATCATATTCAAAATAGTCGCAATGAAATTCAGAAATACATTTCTTTGGGCGTATCTTCTTCTAATTAAAATTTTTTTGTGATTTAAAATGCTAGACTGGTTTTGGCTCATGAGGAATCGATTCAGATAAACGTTAGTGTGATTGGATGATTGATTAATATTTGTATATATGATTTTTTTTTATTAAGTTTGTATTAAATCTTGATCACCCAAATATTGTTAATGACACATCATTTTAAATATAAGCTGACTGTTATTTGTTAGATTGATGTTTCGACTCGAATATTTTGTTTACATTCATGCTGAACGACAACGTCAAAATTCATTAACAACCTACCTGTCAATTTTACGTTTTAATAATTTCGTTCATTAAAACATTATTTGGGCGGTCAAGATGTATGAATATATATAGTTTATATTACTTAGGCCCCCAACCCGATTTTACGATAACAAATAAATGATAAAGTTGAGTAGTTTATGAGCCAACTGAAGCCAATTGTGCTATTGTTACATATTCCAAATGTTCCTGAACATCCAAGATGGCTGACACTTTCTAAAAATGGCCGACATTCTAAAACGAATGTATATTTTCAAAACACAAACTGATTTTTCGTGCATAATATATTGCGTACATAGTTAATGGCAATGTGGTTTTTGGACTGGATCACTGAATTAGTGCACGTATCAACACTTGCTACCCCTGGTACATACAGCTATAGTACACTATGCAGGTGAGACCGCAACGAAAACATATACACCTCCGACTGCAGTCTTTCTTGCAACCACTGGGTTTTCTTAAGATATATCACTCCAACCACTATGCAAACCATAGCAGCACTAGACATCATCACGAGTAAATCTATAAACACTACCAGCCTCCTGTAAGATCTACCTACACTCATTCTGCGTTCGCTATAATGCCAATGTGGAAAGCACTCGCACAGTTAGTGGTCGCGCCACCTACTCTAGAAGCGTTCCAGAGAGCCGCCCTTCCAGTCATCAAGTCATTGCAGAAATATCCTAGCCAGTTTTCATTGTTTGCAGAAACATTTAAGCTCAACCCACTTGGAGGGATAATACATGTTCGCGTATTGACAGTATAAATTAATGCTTGAAGATCATACTTTGTCAATTCCTGGCTACTTAAATTTGTAGCAACAGGTTGAATGGTAGACCAACGTGTCACTTTGCTTGGTCGTTCTCGTGTAAATAGGGGACTTTGGAGGTCTTGCTCAGTAAATAGGGGACTCTGGAGGTCTTGCTCAGTAAACAGCGGACTCTGGAGGTCTTGCTCAGTAAATAGGGGACTCTGGAGGTCTTGCTCAGTAAACAGCGGACTCTGGAGGTCTTGCTCAGTAAACAGCGGACTCTGGAGGTCTTGCTCAGTAAATAGGGGACTCTGGAGGTCTTGCTCAGATTACTAACAGAAAATTCCCCGATTCTCGTGAACGAGCTTTATTTAAACTGTTTGTTCAACCTATCCTTGTTCCACGAACTGGACCTGCCAGGGATCTAATTGGTTTAATTAGTGTCTATGGTGTTGCTTGCTGGGAGACATGCTAGCATTACTGATACATAGCAATCTTAATTGCAAAATCATTACAGTAGTCAAATGTATCCATATTGCTTTCCTTTAAGATCCAGTTCCATTTTTATTCAATAATAAATAGGTAGCTAACGTAATATGGATATATACTTCTCTACCGCATTCTAAAAGGAGCCGTCCCAGAATTCCTGATGAAGGATGCCGATGGCAGTCGAAACGTTGAGTAAGTAATCTACGTAGTTGCGATTGAAAACAACCGTAAAGTGTGTGTGTGTGTGTGTGTGTGTGTGTGTGTGTGTGTGTGTGTGTGTGTGTGTGTTTGTGTGTGAGTTCCGGTACACCTTAAGGACGGAGGTAGAGCATAAGTCTGTAATAACAGACCATGCAGACAGGAACAATTGCATCATAGACTGGGAGGGCACAGAAGTGATTGACAGAGATCGTAACAGAAATGCAAAATGGATCAAAGAGGCCGTATGGATCCGAAATGCAACTCCAGTCATGAATCGAGACGAGGGGGTATCTACCCACTTTGTAATTTCTTCCAAAAAACATAAGAGATTGGTTATACATGACCTTGCTTTTAGGAATCCATGTATTTATTAATTTATGTTTTACAAGGAATTCCACCATGTGGTCTCTAATTAATGTTTTGAGTAATTTGCATACAACTGATGTTAAGCTCACTGGTCTGTAATTTTCTGGCTTCTTCCTCGATCCCTTCTTAAATAGCGGCATAATATTTGCTTCTTTCCATTCTGAAAGAACTATTCCTTCTTCTAGTGACAAGTTAAACAATTCTGCAAGTGGTGTACTAATTTGCTCAATGATTTCCTTAAGCAGTTTTGGTGGTATCCCATCAACTCCAGGTGATTTATTATCTTTCATCTTCTTAATTTTCTTTGCTATCATTTCAGGAGTTACAAATAACTGCCCTAAATGTTCTGATTTATTGCCCTCAAATTTAGTCAATGGAACTGGAAGTGAGCTGATATCTTCTGTAGTAAAAACTGAGCTGAAATACTCATTCAGGACCTCTGCCATTTGGAACCCGTCTGAAATTATGTTTTCACTGTTGTTTTCCAGTGGTCCGACCTTATCTCAAACTTTCTGTTTACTCCTTACATAAGCATAGAAACTCTTGTTGTCTTGTTGTACCTGCCAATTTTTTTCAAATGTTCTTTTAGATTTTCTAATTTCAGTCGTAGCTAGGTTAAGTACCTCTTTGTAGTTTGTGTAGTCTTCTACATTTCTAGTGTGTTTATAGACCCTCCACAGCACCGTTTGTGAGCAGTTTTCTAGTAGCCTCTTTTGACAGGTGTTTTTTCCTGGACCTTTTCCCTTGTTTTCTTAATGGAACAAATTTCTCAGTAATGTGTCAATCTCATATTTTAAACAAGTCCAGCATTCTGTTGCTGTCTTGTTCTTCAGCAAGTTATTGCAATCTATGTTTGCTAGATATGTTCTCATCACTTTATATTTGCCTTTGTTGAAGTTCCTCCTCCATTGTTTTTTATATGTATTCTCTGTTTTTACTTTTATATTAAAATGGATTTGGTTATGGTCACTTTAACCCAAAGGTTCGTGTACTTTAACATTGTCAACTAATTCATTTTGAGAAGACAACATTAAATCTAACACATTCCCACCTCTGGTTGGTTCCAAGACATGTTGAATAAGGAACAATCCTGTGTTAGAATTAGAAACTGATGGTCGTCACCTCCAGCACTCTCTAATGATTCCCACTGTATATGGCCATGGTTAAAATCACCCATTAAAACACATTCCCCCTTGCTCACCTCCCTTATCGCCTTTTGTAATTTTTACATCTTCCTCTTGTCCTATGTTAGGACTACGATAAGCTACTCCTATTGTTAATGTTGAGTTCCTGGTAACTATGTTACACCAAATTGCTTCCACACAATCTGCTTCACTTTTCAGTGTTATTTCATATGCTTGGAAAGATTCTTTAATATATAAAATTACTCCACCTCCCCTTCTTTCTCGTCTATCTTTCCTAAACGTTACATAGCCTGTCAGTGCTAACTAATCACCTACTATATCTTCATTTGCCCATGATTCTGTGATGCCTATTACATGAGGATCAATATCTGCTACCATAACGTCTAACTCACTTTTTTATTTACTATGCTCCTGGCATTTAAGCATACACATTTAAGTTCATTGTCCGAAATTGTTGGTGAACATTTCTTTGGATGTGTATTTGTAGTAGTACTCCTTTGAGTTTTCTCTGTCAGTTCCCCCTGCGCATCTAGTTTAAATAATTTATGGTACCTGTGCCCTCGTCAACAACTCTGACAAACTCACATCCAAGAACTACAGCACCCTTCCCTGTCAGATGAAGTCCATCTCTCATGAAAAAGTCATCTCTTCCCACAAAGTTTAACCACATGTCAATGAAGCCTACTCCCTTCTCCATACATACCTTCTGTAATTGTGTGTTGATTGCCATCCTTAAGTGTCTTGATCAACCTCCTACAGTTCCTACAGAATGGCGCATTAAGTTCCTTGACCCTCCCCTCTCCCCCCCCGGCCCCCAGTACACTTTGTAAATGTCGACAATTGTGAACAGCCCCTATAATATTAACTATGTTTATTTTAACATATTTGACCGTCCAAGTGTGTAATAAGTAAACATTATTTGTTTATAATTTGTATTACAGCTTGGCGCGGATAAACGTTATACGACCGAGATTTTAAAATCCAGTACGCGTTCCTTTACACCCCCCCGCCACCCCCGCCACCCCCCCCCACCACCAGTACGCTTTGAACGAATGGGTTAATGTCGACAAGTATGAACGACCCCTATAATATTAATTATGTCTATTTTAACATATTTGACAGTCCAAGTATGTTATAATTAAACATCATTTGTTATATAATTACATCGTTTCCTTTCTTGGTTATAATGTTTGTCCCGAATATCATATTAACTTTGAAAAGTCGATATTCGTGAACATATAACGGTTGTTGCGTAAATATGTTCTGCATACGACTATGCTCGGCATAATTACTTAATTTTGTTTTTGTTTTCATACAGTTTTGGCCGAAATGTACGAAATAAGACAACTCAGTGACGTAATCCCCAGTTCTGGCCGCAGCTGACCGATGTACTGTCCAGCACCGTCCACGAAGCATCGGTGAACAACCAAACATGGAACATCTGACCATCGCATCACAAATATCGCGCACAGACCTGTGTTGTCTCCAGTGGCGTATTTACGGGGGAGGGACTAAGCTTACCCCCCTTCATCTCCCCTTTACAAGATCCTGTGCGCCACTGGGTGTGTCAATATTCAACTGATTACGACGACACGTTCCACAAACCGCAATGTAATCTTTTGATATGTGATGTTACATGCGGTAACATTAAAAAATCGCCTTCTGACTTTTTGACGCATCTGACCATTCTCGCTAACCAGTGGCGGTAGTAGGAATGGTGTAGTCAGAATCCCCTGGTGGCAGGACTGAAATAGTCAGAATCCGCTGGCGACAGAACTGGTGTAGCCAGAATCACCTGGCGACAGGACTGGTGTAGCCAGAATCCCCCGGCGACAGGACTGGCGTAGTCTAAAGCCCCTGGCGGCAGGCCTGCATCGGACTAAGTTTAATTACATATAAATTAGACGGCCTTTACTTGTGCGATGCTACTAGATAGCTTACATATCGAGATATTGTTATTCGTGCTTTTGTAGTCACCACTTGTAAATTTGAAGTGAGCTTAATGTTCCCTGCTGAGCTGATTGAGTTTATTAGGCTAGTGTGATGTTATATTGCTGTACGACAAATTCTACTATAGAGTCTAGGAACGTAACACTGCGCAAAGTTGCCTTACCGACTATTCGTGAAAATGTCCATTATGTTGGTAGGAAATAATGAAGTAGTAATTTTCTTCTAATCACAAATAATTATTTTTATTACTCGACGTTTCGGCTACAGTCGTGAAGTGTATTATGGGACAGTTAGTTCTTCTGCTGCTCGCCAGATGGCAGGGCGAGCAGGCCAACCCGTACGTGGCTGAGTCGGTTTCCATCTCGTCTCGATTCATAATTGGAGTCGTCTTTCTGATCCATGTGACCTCTTTAATCTTTCTGATCCATGTTACCTCATTAATCCACATTCTAAAAGAAAATATTGCAATCTCCATAAACGCAATTTACACTGCGTTGACCATTGTATCAAAATTGCCAGTTAGTATATTCACATTTAAGATGACCGTGCGCGCGCGCGTGCGTGCGTGCGTGCGTGCGTGCGTGCGTGCGTGCGTGCGTGCGTGCGGGGTGGCTGGGTGGGGAGGGGTGGATAGGTGTACGAGTGGTTGGGTATGTGCGTGTGTGGCGTACGTGTGGACGATCCGTTTTCAGACAGGTAGAAAGTTTAAACTTTCTTGGAAATAGGTGACTTTATTGTGATAGTTGTTTCCATGGTTGTCATATTGATTCCATTGAAAAGAAATGTAGGTCAAGCCAGCAACCTATATAAACGTTTTGAACGGGATTACGAAACAACTTACCAAAAACAATGTTTCATGCAATTAAAGCAGAAAAGAACACACAATAACTAAGATGAAGAGTATACATTTGCCTCACAATAGTACTCGTTGTCTCCACATTCACGTAAGTTATTATGTAAAGATTCACGATGCTGTGGCGGCATCTTGTGGCGAATGTTGAAAACTATCACGCAGTCGTTACGTTGTAGACGTTCAACGTTGTTGCCTCACAGTCGTGCAAATGAAAGATTCAAAGCTATCAGCAAGCGGCAAATAAATTAAAATAATCAAATACAAATTGCATAAATCATCCGTTATGATAAAATGCCCACTGGTTTGACACGATAAAATACATCTGTTCAAACACAATGGAATGTATTTATGCATAACATTAACGTATTTAAGCACCACCAACGACGATATTCGCTTCGGTTAGAGGTATTCTATAACTAAAAACAATAAAAACTAGACAACACTACATACATAGCATACATATAAAATGTTCTGTTCAATATATTTGCAGCCCAAACAGTCATATTTCTGAAGTTGTGTGCTATATTTTGCACATGCGTAGTGACGTTTGAGAAATCTGATCAGTAATTCGCCGTGGTACTAACATGCAGACATATATGATAAATTAAACATTGCAATGTTGAGTAATGGCAGTGACCTTATCATACCAGGAACTTATATCTTCTATTTAAAAAGAACGTATGTAAACAAACCCAATATTGAGGATGTGAATGTTTTAGAATTTAGACATTGTCATATACTAGTTACTGGGGTGTTCGCAAGTTATGATCGGTACCACTGAGGTGAAGCATACACTGCATAACACATCAAGACAATTCCGAATGTAAAATGTTTTCAAATCAATATGTATGCCTTCAACATAAAGATAAGTTTTATTCAATTAATTACACAATATTTAATAAGTTATCCTACAACGCTAAAATGGCCGTGATCATGACGTCACAAACCCGTGACGTCACGATAACGTTGGTACCAATGTCCTATGACGTCACAGCAGTGTGACGTCACGAGAAAGCTGGTGACGAATCCTGCGACGGCGCCGACCACGCCAGCGTTACGTCGATCGGGTCTCTCCGCGTCATGTGCCTCTTTAGGGAAGGCTCGCAGGATGCTAATCTACAACGAAGATTTGAGAAGAACGATGAATTGTTGCATTTATACACAACAAACTGTTTCTACCAGTATTTCCAGAGAGATACTTTGTTCAGATAATAAAAATAGACAACCACTAGGCATGTTATTTACCACTCAAGGAACTTGGTCGCATTCTCCGAATATTTCGACAAACTCACTCGATCTTCGTCCGCGGACTGATTTCGCTACGGGCGTGGCATGACTAAAGTCGTTTGACCGAAGCCGTCCGCCGACGAAAGCCGAGGGTGTTGGCCGAAATAGTCTGATAATACCACAACGTTTCTTGAGAAGTTACAAATATGTTTAACGTAGCAACCCAGGAAACCGGTACTTTCATCCATTCAATAATTAGATAACCTATTTGGAAACAAGGTATATATATTATGAAATAAAATAATATGAATGAAATAAAGTCAACCATCGGAAATGGACCAAAATAAATCAGGTAGCCTATTATTAGACACCACAGACTACAACAAATTAAAGTTAAATCAGTTATATAAACTATCAGTATCAGATAGGGACAAATAAATTATGTTACAAATGATATAGCAACGAGGTAATGCAACACAGCGCCTTCTGGTGACAAAGTTGTTCCAAGTAGTACTGTGGTTAGCACATCTGCTTTACATGCCAGAGTGGTTGGTTCTGGACCCGGACCAAACACCGTACGTTTGGTGTAAAAACCTGGCTCTCAACACTGTGGACTGTGTATTCCTCGTGAGTCGGATGATCACATTAATGTCGGTCCCGACTCATTAACTGGGGACGTGAAAGAACACTTGCCGTGAACACTCTCAGTGCCAGTATAGAGATGGTACCTCGTAAGACCAGCAGATTCTGATATATTTATCATAATGTGCCGATTAAATTATTCAGATGCTTAATAGACTAAAATTGGTATTGCCCGAAATGATATCGTTAAGCGGCGTTCACTCTAACTAGAACTAGCTGGGGTGGGGCACGAAACATACTCACCCATCCGCCCTGTCTGAAGATCCATTTGTCGAGACGCTGCCGCGTGACTTGTGTGAATACGTCTATGACGACACTCACGTAGTCGGGGTGACCTGCCACATATTTAACAAGATTGAACAAAATTTAACAAGATTGTCATCCAAGGCAAATGCGCAGATGATAAGTGGACAAGGAAGCCATTGGCTTATCGAGAGTCCAGCAATGTATCATTTATGTGTAACCCGCCCTCCTGAGATATGTGTCGACCTTGTTTTTAAACATATTCATTCTGCTAGCATTTACGCAATCTGTAGATAATTTGTTCCACTCATTTATTGTCCTCTGTAAGAATGAGTACTTTCTTGTATCTAATCTACACTGATCCTTCACTAATGTTACGTCGTGTCCACTAGTTCTGTTATCTTTCTCAATATTTTCATACCCATTCAATATCTTCAAAAACACCTTAGCAATTCAATCTGATGTCCTCTCCTCCTGTTGATGCAACATCGGCGGAATGCGCCAAAGTTATAACTGGTATTTCGTAACGTTGCTGCTGTAATTATTGGACAATGGTGCTAACGTTATTGTGACGTCACGGGGTTATGACATCACGATCACATCGATTTAATGGTTATAAGATACATTATTAAATATCGTGTAACTAATTGAATACCTGTTCACTATTCCCGGTCGTTGTTGTGATTTGTTTTTTACGTTGAAAGTGTACAAATTTGAAGCCTAACAACACATGTAAAAATCTTAATTTTTTTATATGTCCTATTGTGTATTTAATGGTACGATCTAAACTTCCAAAAACCACAGTACGAACTAATTGGATAGACATCCTTTTAAAGAAACGGGTGAATAGTGTTCACCCTCTAGTAACTTAACCTTATGTAACATTTGTTGCCGTGTATAAATAGGGTGGGGTAAACTGTCATCGCCGCCGCAAACTGTACAGTGGCCTCAGTTGCCTGCAGTATTCTTGTATACTTGTAATGCATCTATTATGGACGACAATAGGCATATAACTATCGATCGGGTATTACCCACCTTGATTGACGCAATCTTCGGCCAACCCGGCGGCGACTGCAAACAGCGCCACCACGCGGCCCCAGGTTGTAGCAGTGCGCGACGGCAGCAGCACCTGGTGGAGAACGAACGAAAATGAGAAAGTTGTGTGTGTGCGTGCGTGCGTGTAAATTAACACATTTTATTTGCTAGACATGAAACACGAAACTTAATTATCAGTAGTACTGCCAGTCTTGAGATAATAAGCAAACAAATATTGAGACTGAAATAAAACAAAAGAAACTAACAATACCGTGGTCCCCTCTTATAAAGCCCCTCTCACCAGAGGCCACCTCTCTGATACCGTGGTCCCCTCTTATAAAGCCCCTCTCACCAGAGGCCACCTTCTTACTAAAGGCCACCTTGCCATGCAGCAGACTTTTCCTTGACAATTCCCTTCTCAAGAGAGGTTACTCTCTGATACGGCCATTCAGCTTTTGCAGATATGCTGTCATTATAATCGGAGACCACTATCTTACTATAATCCAGCTAGTGTGTGTATGTATGTCTATATATTTGTATGTATGTATGTATGTATGTCTATATGTATGTATGTCTATAAGTATGTATGTATGTATGTATGTATGTATGTATGTATGTATGTATGTATGTATGTATGTCTATATGTATGTATGTATGTATGTATGTATGTATGTATGTATGTATGTATGTATGTATGTATGTATGTATGTATGTATGTATGTATGCTATGCTACTCCTCCTACCCGTTTTGCATCTCGGGTGCCAAACTTTCAGGGGGTCATCTGCGACCCCTCAATCAGGTTGTCACATTTTTTTTTCGAAATTCACCCCGCTATTACATTTTCTATGAATAATCGTACGTACAATTGTCCGCAACACTATGCGAACAATTACGTACAATTGTTGACACTACGATTGTCTGAAGTTACGTAATACAAGGACAAGTTGTCGCTAAGCGTTACTATAACTGTAATACTTCGCAATTTCGAGAGTTATATTTCAAGAAGCCATCAATATATTGACTACCTACCAAATTGTCCCGTCTACCAAATTATTCGTACGAAAAAAATGGGTGTTGTACTAGTACTAACAACTAAACAATGCAGAAATATCGTGTTTATTCGGTGACCTACTTCAGCCACTGTCGTCAGCACATCGGAGATACTTTGAGTCGTCTTCAGACAAACGCCAGCTTGTTTCGCTACATTCCGGTAGAGGTCGGGGTATGACGTCTCCAGGACGGCGCCGATTCGCTGGAGCCTCAGTGACACGTCTGACGGATGGATGTTGCGAGCACATCTCTTTTGAAACAGAATGCATATACATAATCTCACTTGCCTATTATAACATGGAACACAATATCAGTGAAATCGAAAGCCCCATTCTTTCCAAGAAGCCACTGTGAAGCTTCTATTCACCATGCCTATTCACCTCAACCATGTCTAAAGTAATGACAAACACGTACACAAAATAACTGATTCTGGTGTGTGAAGGAAACGAATGCAAGGGTCAAAGTATCACAAAAAGTGTAAAAAGAAGCACTTTGACCAAATGATACCCTGAAGTATTAATAAACCACCCTAAAACTCTAAGCGTTAGCCCTGTTTGGGGAATAGCAACTTGAGACTTGTCAAACTATGTCATCGTCGAGAGTATGTCCATTAGAGTTCACACATGACAGAGAGAGTCCATATTCCAATTACATCAAAAGAAGCACTATGACTAAATTATTAATACAGAGGTCATAAAGTGCCTTATAATAAGCTCATAAACCACCAAAACACCCCAAGCGTTAAGGAATAACAACTTGAATCAAACTATATCATCGTCGAGACTTAAAGGCCCGATGTTTTCGCTCGTCTAATTTCAGACTCACGTCGCGAAAAATCGAACCTATCTAGTAATAGGATCCATTAGGACATACTAGCTCAATTGTACAAATTTGTTATTTAGTTTTGATGAAATCATCGGACAAATTGTTAAATTATTTTGACCGGATCCGGTCAAAATTCGGCGAAAAATGGCAAAAATGATCCGGCTCTATAAACTATAGCATAAGACATGTTTTACATGTATTCCTTGTATACTGTTGTCATTGTAAACCGAGGTGCCTAGTAATAAATGCCGGAGAAAAAAGATTCTCTTGTTGGATATAAAGGAGTGATTGCAGCACACGGTGTATCAACCTCCAACGACATAAACATTTAGGAAAAAAGCATTTTATGCATGCTGTGGCCACTTTTTATATAGAAAACGTAACCCTGATAAATGTATAACAAAAATGTGAATAGCTTTATCGTGTACACAATGGCAGGAACTGGTTCAAAAGAGGCGATTATTTGAAAAATAAGGAAAAAGAATATGAGAAACTGGCAAAACAAGTTACTACCTTCCCAAAGCAGGAGATTTGGTGTAATAATCAAATACATAATATAATGCACAAGCGAAAGAAAACAATAATTTCCAAACCTCAAGCTGTTCCGGCCATAATGATGCTGCCTTCAATCGACTGTGGATGTATTCTTGACACAGAACCTGTAGCAACAAATGAAACAGGTACATTGTCTGGTCTAGATGAGGAAATCGTTATGCAATGCAACCATTAAAGGTCGGCGCATTGTCATTGTAGAAACGTGAGATATAGAATAAACTTTCTCTCTCCCTACCTCCCTCTCTCTCCCTCTCTCTCTCTCCCTCTTCCCCCTCTCTCTCCCTCTGCCTCTCACTCCCCCTCCCCCTCCACTTCCCCCTCCCCTTCCCCTCCCACTCCCTCTCCCTCCCCATCTCTCCCTCCCTCCCTCCCTCCCTCCCTCCCTCCCTCCCTCCCTCCCTCCCTCTCTCCCTCTCTCCCTCTCTCTCTCTCTCTCTCCCTCTCTCTCTCCCTCTCTCTCTCCCTCTTTCTCCCTCTCTCTCTCTCTCTCTCTCTCTCTCTCTCTCCCTCTCTCTCTCTCTCCCTCTCTTCCTCTCTTCCTCTCTTCCTCTCTCTCTCCCCCTCTTTCTCCCTCTCTCTCTCTCTCGCCCTCTCTCTCTCCCTCTCTCTCTCTCTCCCTCCCTCCCTCTCTCTCTCTCTCTCTCTCCCTCCCCCCCTCCCACTCCCTCTCTCCCTCTCTCCCCCTCTCTCTCCCTCTCTCTCTCCCTCTCCTCCCCCTCTCCCTCCCCCTCTCCCTCCCCCTCCTTATTCTAATCACGAAAAAATATGTTGCATCTTTGCAGTTAGGGAAACAATTCCCCAAGAATCCGCTCTTATCTGACCAAGGTCCATTCAATTACCCACTTTTTCGATTCACATCCGTCGTAGGCAAACAGTAAAACCGTTTTAATTAAAAGCTGCTCATGAGTTATGGGCGATTTTAATTATCTCCCCATCATAATTAACATGTCAAAGTTCGAATATAAGCCCCCAGCCCCCATGTGGTGCAAGAACATAAAATATTTTTTTTTTAGTTTCACGTTAGTATCTGCTCTAAAAAAACAGTCGTTGTTAAAAAACAGTATGACTTATTGTATGCATTGAACAACTAAACAAACTCCATTGTTTAAAAAACATTGTTTAAAAAACAGTATGACTTATTGTATGCATTGAACAACTAAACAAACTCCATTGTTTAAAAAACATTGTTTAAAAAACAGTATGACTTATTGTATGCATTGAACAACTAAACAAACTCCATTGTTTAAAAAACATTGTTTAAAAAACAGTATGACTTATTGTATGCATTGAACAACTAAACAAACTCCATTGTTTAAAAAACGTAACACTCAACCTTAAAGTTGTGTAACTATGGATATAATCAAATGTAACTATAGATATAACAAATGTATAATAAAGTAAATTAACTGGTGAAACTATGTTGTGTTTGTACCACTGCTATCCTTTATTGGAACCAGTTTCTCGCACAATGGTTATGGGAAACACAGGGAAATTGAGGTTCAGCGAATACACCTGGGTGACTAACCTTTGTTTGTATTTCAATTTCGTCTGTCGCTATTAGTTCGTGTTGTTTCTTCTGCATTTTTCCAAGTGATGCTCCTAATGAGAAAGAAGGTTATTACATTTAAAAGAAAGGAAAGTCACGTTTAATATTTATCTAGCTGTCATTATATAGAGTAATGAAGTTAGTATTCAACGAGAAAAAGATAGGAAGAGAGAAAACCAGAAATACAAAGATATAAAGAGACGGACAGACAGACAGACAGACAGACAGACAGTTGGTACATGGTAACATGAATGGTGACGAATGGATGACTAAACTTGGCCTCTCACCTTGGGAGATCCTAGATACGTCACTGCGGTGGTGATTGTGGTTATGTTGGTGATTTTAGTAACAGTGGTGGTTGCGTTAACAATTATGATTTCACCAGTCACTACAGTTGGTCTCGTTCAGCCGGCCTAACACAGCCGTGTCGACAAATACCGGAAACGACCGACGTTTCGCGAAAGGTCCTTGAAAGCCCTTGAAAACGGGCGTGTTATGTCATTCTAATAAGCTGGATTATTAGTAATTTTGTGGTGGCCCTTTTTTTTGAGCGGGGGGCGGCTGGTACGAGTGTACAGCTGGTACTTTGGTTGAACCGGCACTGCACTCGGCGTGTCAGGAATAAATGTTAATTAACAATGCGTGTGATTGTCACGTAGAAAGAAAACAACGTTGCCCTTGCAACTATACGGTGTGTGAGAGATGTCACTGTCTGGCTTTCTGTAAAGTCAATACTGATGCCCGTCTTTGTTGACGTGTCGTGTGTTCTTTGTAAATATAGTTTGAATGTAAATATCTACGCATGGTTGACCCGTTCTAAAGTTACACGTTTGTAGCCAGAACTCCCAAATGAATGTCATATTCACGAAAAAATTAATGGACCTATTTGTATAGATAAGAAGGTCCACCTAGACGTAATGTTGATATTTGACCCAGACTGGGAGCCACGGGTGGGGGGGACACGTCGACCCCCTGGCTGAATGTCTGGGTTCCGATATCGCGTGGTGCAGTGTGAAAGCCTTAAGATACGAATTATTGGGGTAATCGATACGTTGTTTCTTCAATACGGAAGTCGTTTTTTCCAGAACCAGATATGCAGACCGTCAACAGATTTGGGTCGGACAGACAGACATACACGCAGGAAGGCAAACAGACAGACATATTCTTTTTTCAGTACTTACATAATTGTTCATTTACGGTAAAACAATTACAGATGCGACAACGATTCTTAGCTCGCTGCAATTGTTACCAACGAGACGTCTTGTTTGGCAGCGCAGTCACGGGGAAATAGTTTTATCGCGGAGAAAAAACGTGTGACAGGTAAAACGTTGTGTTATAAGGCATGTCAGACTCAAGTGGCTGTGACACATGTATGGTGTCTCTGATAAATAATAACTGAGTGGCAGGGACCCGGTGCCGAAGCGACGCGCCTACCGCGCTACACAATTAATCATAGCCCACCAATTACGCCAGTAGCCCAGCGGCTACGTACATTCGCTTCACGTGCCACACATCCAGGGTTCGATTTCGGAGCAGGGTGAAAACAGGCGATGTTAATTAACAAGTAAGTAGCCACTGTTCGCCTATCAGTTTAGATATGAACTTGGATGTAGGTCAACGTTGTGAAAGGTAAATGTATGTGTTCTAACGTAGTGCCGTATCTAGTCCGTAGGATCGCTCAAAGCGTTTTACACTTCACCCCCGGCAGACCTGGGACTTCTGACACTTAACACTCTAACTCGACTTCTCATAATATTCAGCCGCGCTGCAATTACAATAGCTGTTCAGTCACATATCTTTATCATTGTCGATAAGTGAGGTACTTATTTATACAGCTGAGTAAACTTGAGCACTGTGGGGTGAATCACACTCATCGCGCTCTGGACAGGTTTACCGGGAAGTACAATATTGGAAAACTAGTACTTGGGGAAAATCCACCGTTAACTGTTTACTTCCTCATAGATCGACTAACTGGATTTGTCATACAGTGACAACCCGAAAATATACAAAGGGGAGCTATTTAAATACAAAGCTATAATATGATTATACATTATTTCTGCTCAGTGGTAAAAAGCTGTATTTAGTTTCCATGGGCGTCCGCGGGGGGGACTAGCCCATCTGGATCTGGAATTTTTTCCGACGTGTCTGTCTACCTAGACCCCTGCATAGAAGCAACTCGTGACAACTCGTGACAACTCAAGTATATATTAATCGTAATTCAAGAGTTTATTTAAGCACCCACAATAAATGTCGACTTTTGAGATTCTCCCTGAGCCAACCTTCACCACCTGACCCCCCCCCCGACAGCCACGGTTATTGACAGAACAAACTCACCTTTGCTGATCCGTTTCAAAATCATCAGCGCCAAATTGAACAGGTGTGGCTCCCCGTCCATGGCGTCTCCTCGTAAGCTCTTCTTCCCCATTACTGCGTCGCTGCCACTCCGAGCGGGAACGAGCCAGTGTCGTCTGCCTCAAGCGGGAACAAGAACGTGTCGTCTGAGTACTCGACCGCTGTTGTCGACTTCAGCGCGTTCACTGGCTGATTCGTCTGTAAACAGAATCGTAACCCGGGGTCGTTCCGCTTGAGCAATCACGCCTGGCGTGATCGCTCAAGGGGCACGGTACAAAGTATCAAAATGATCAAACACGTTACACTGACGAAGCATCCAACAAAGGAGAACCTACATCTGCCTTGTTATGTTTTATAAAACATTACATTGCATAGTCGCCGTGGACCTCCCCCCAACTTATACCCCCGGTGAGACTCTCTCTACACACGCATTCTGAAGCTTTTCAACTCCCACTAATCACAATTCATCCAGTACAGCTTTTTATCCCGTACAGTTGGAATAACCTGCCAGCCAACGCAGCTACAGCGCCTTGTTTGGAGATTTTCAGACAGAAGATCTCCAGCTTGCAACATTAATTGATCTTGCCGTTTTCACGCAGTCTTCAACTTTTCCTCTCCTTAAATTGCAGTTCTACACGCTCAATGTCATATTTTCTCTTTCTTCCAAATATGTTATTACTTTCTGTTACATCACTTTAGCACATGTGCACAGACACACACACGCACGCACGCACGCACACACGCACACACACACCGAGTCTATAAGCCTTGAAGAGAGGGTTGACTCGTGCCCGGAAGAAGAAAAAGTAGGTATACACGAACGAGACAGACTAAACGACGGGCCAGTAGGAAAGGGCAGGCCAAGTAGACCTTATTGTTCTCATTTAAGCCATTTATTACTCCAAACTGTGCTTAGACATGTTTCATTCTGTTAATTTTGTGTAACTTGTAATAATTTAAGTTACACCTTCCTCCGAATTCTGTAATACTTGTTCTGGTCCGTTCTTTCAGCTTGAGTGAATAAGGCGTGTTGTGCTAAAATCATTACAGACACATATACAATTAGCAGAACGAAACATGCCCTTAATGTAAGCACAATTTGCAGTAACAAATAAGTAAATACAGCGTAAAACAGAGACCGTAACATTCTACTGAACAAGCAAAGATTAACATTCAAATTCTTTCCCGCGAAGAAAGATTATTAGCGGCTAATAAGATGAATTATTAGTAATTTTGTGGTGGCCATTTTTTTTGGGGGGGCTGGTACGAGTGTACCGCTGGTACAGTGGTTAAACCGGCACTGCACTCGGCGTGTCAGGAACAAATGTTAATTAACAATGTGTGTGATTGCCACGTAGAAAGAAAACAACGTTGCCCTTGCAACTATACGGTATGTGAGAGATGTCACTGTCTGATTTTTTTTAAAGTCAACACTGATGTCCGTCTTTGTTGATGTGTCGTGTGTTCTTTGTAAATATAGTTTGAATGTAAATATCTACGCATGGTTGACCCGTTCTACAGTTACACGTTTGTAGCCAGAACTCCCAAAGGAAGGTCGTATTCACGAAAAAATCAATGGACCTATTTGTACAGATAAGAAGGTCCACCTAGACGTAGGGCGGGCGGGCGGGGGGGCGGGCGGGCGGGCGGGCGGGCGGGCGGGGGGGCGGGCGGGCGGGCGGGCGGGCGGGCGGGCGGGCGGGCGGGCGGGCGGGCGGGCGGGCGGGCGGGCGGGTGTTGCGTTAACAATAATTATGATTTCACCATTCACTCCATTGGTCTCGTTCAGTCGGCTTAAAACAGCCGTGTCGACAAATACCGGAAACAACCGACGTTTCGCGAAAAGTCCTTCCGGTCGACAATAGAACGAAAAGACACTATTGGTCGTTGCCCTTGAAAACGGGCGTGTTATGTAATTCTTTGGGTAAGATGTAATCCCTCGTCGTTCATAGAACGCATTTTGTGCTTTTCAAAAACAAACGAAATCAACCACTATGACATCCTTAAATAAAATATATACCACTGTTTGGCATTAGTTAAAATACTATGCTAAAACTAACCTGTATACAGGTACCAGCTTTAGTAGCGTTGCACATACAGCGTCTGTGGGAGGGCGCCACCGACTGCCGGTATTACAGCTTATTAGTATCGTGTTAGCACGAATTTGATAGCGAGACATATTGCGTCACGGGTGCCCGTGTTATCATACTTTTTAGCTTATCTCTGCTGGTACATAGTGTAATCTACTACTGTAATGGCACGGCAATTTTTTTATTTGGTATGTGTGCAATAGCAGATATTCCATAATTACGTTCTCACTAGGTGGCGCCACCAGTCCTGATCGCGAATGCATCTTCTCTGGCATTTATGGCCGGTTGTGACGTGTGACGTGGGATTAATGCGCGCAACCCAATTTCACATATTGTGTCTTGGAATACGCTGGATCCAATTAACTTTTGAATAAAGTGGTTCGCTAAACTGGTACATATCATGTAGGATCCAAAGTACAGACTTAAGAGCACTCAGAATACAAGGCGCGCGTGTCTCTCTGTCTCTCTGTCTCTCTGTCTCTCCCCGTCTCTCTCTCTCTCTCTCTCTCTCTCTCTCTCTCTCTCTCTCTCTCTCTCTCTCTCTCTCTCTCTCTCTCTCTCTCTCTCTCTCTCTCTCTCTCTCTCTCTCTCTCTCTCTCTCTCTCTCTCTCTCTCTCTCTCTCTCTCTATCTCTCTCTCTCTCTCACTCTCTCTCTCTCACGCGCGCACAAACCGCACGCACACAAGCACGCACGCACGAACGCACGCACACACCACACCTCTCCTGTGACAAGTCAGATATAACGTTGCCTGTCTACTGTGCTGCTCAACCGAATTTAGACACAGTCATGGGTCATGCAATGGGACATATAGGGTTAACTTCACAGACCATGGGTGGGTTAACCTTAGAAGACTGCACCACTGACGATATACTCGGTTGCTATGCGTTGCTACCAGACGATAACATTCCACAAAGGCACACTGCCGCAAATCGGCTGTTTCCGCGAAATGTATCCGTTGTTATGGGCGTAAGCTAGGAACGCCCGAAGAGTTGGAGGCGAAATCTTAAAACTCTTCTTCCTCGATCGAGTTAACCCATTGCGAACCAGGTTCGTTGATGTTAAAATCTGAAGTGCGTGAATACTTTAAATAATAATTTATACACAGTCGGTTTAATAAACGATGCGCACTTTTGTTGAAATCGTTGAACGAATTGACTTTGATCGATAGATCGGTGATCTTGTGAAACTGTGAATAACCTTCTGTCATAGTATATAGAGCCGGACAACTTTTGCCCTTTCTTATCAAACATAACGTAATAGTTTATCCAATTATTTACTAAAAACTGAGTAGCGCATTTGCACAAACGAACTAGCATATCGTAGTTGATTCTAGGTAGGTTTGATTTTTTTGCAAAATGATTTTATAATGATACGAGGGAAGACATTGAATTCAAGAAGGATTTTAAAGGCGATTTTTTATCGTCTTGGCCAAATAACCAGTGGCGAGTAATAATATCTTTAAACTCCAGAAAACAACTGTAAAGTAAGTTCTTATACAGCGCAGCATCCAGTCCCTGGCTGACCTGTTCCTTTAACGCAAACTCCACTTATCTGGGAAGCATTCAGCCAAACTGCAATTACTCCGCAACTCAAGTTGGACACAAGTGGGTCGCGGTGGTCGAGTGGTAGAATGTCGGACTTTCGGGGGGACCGGGGTTCAAAACCACCTGCTGCCTTTTCAAAACCTGGGCAATTTCGTTCACCCCACTTTGCCCATGTCTTTTGGAAGAGACACTAAAATCCGTTTGTCCCTTCTGTCTGGTGTCTATGCCAGGGGAAGTAAAAGATCAAAGGGTGGTGGTCTCTATCTCTAACCTACTGATTCCCGGCGCGTAAGAGGCGCCGAGTAGGACTTACATCGCTCTTTAGGAGCCCAGTCCTTGACAGGAAGAAGAAGAAGAAGAAGAATTCTGTGCAAACAACCTGGTGGTCGCTGAGTGAACTGAGGCATTGTGGAGTGTACGAAATTGCCCGAATAAACTTGTCAATTGTCAGGAATGTGTAAGGGGAAGAACAATGATATTGCCGATATACATCGTCAGGGGTCTGAACCTATCCGTGTCCTGTGACGTTAACCCTCTGTGTCCCATTGCGTAAACCATAACTGTGTCTAAATTCGGTTAAGCAGCACGGTAGACGCAACGTTATATATGACTGGTCACAGGCCGCTGGACTGACAGCACTGGGTAACTGGGCTTCTGGAGACAGAAGTGTACGTGCGCGTGTGCGTGTGTGTGCGTGCGTGTGTGTGCGTGTATGTATGCGTGCGCTCGCGCACACGCGCATGTGTTGTGTAAGAGAGAGATGGGGTGCGTACGTGCGTGCGTGGTGCATGCGTGCGCCGTCGCAAGTCAATCTATTCCCGCTTCGCCGGGGAGCAATCCTTCTACAAGGGAAACCGGCGGGCCCTAGCCTCCCACGGGTCTGACACCTGTTAGTTAACACACGAGCAGTCTCAAGGCTGCGGAACTCGTGACACCACCTGTTGATTATTAGGATCGTTGGTGGATTCGCTGTACGATTTCCTTTAAGCTTCCCCAGCCTTTTAAACTGTGGCATTCCTTAAACAGATTTGCCTCGTTTTTTTAAAACAAACATGTTTTGGGGAGGTGATTTCCTTCGTTTTTGCAAATCTTGCAATATCCCTTGCTTCTCCCTCTTTTTCAAACAATCTCCTTCCTGGGTCCTTATTCTCGAAAGACTACGAATTCTTAATAAAGCTTACGCTTTCCGTAAACATGGCAGCCATGCAAGCTAACCCCGGGGACCAGTCACGGAATTTCCAATGTACAATTACCCGATGTGCTAAATATTGAATATGCCGACCGTGTTACGTAATATATGTTGAATTTCAGCCAAAACTCACATGCTCGCGTCATAATATTAAATTCGCCGGTGTTG
>BSQZ01000003.1:8850000-9012500 GCA_033239005.1 Lamellibrachia satsuma | reverse complement strand
ACACCACGACGGTGGACGTTTAACCACACCACGACGGTGGACGTTTAACCACACCACGACGGTGGACGTTTAACCACACCACGACGGTGGACGTAGTCAGGTGCGGAGTAACGAGTGACGCCAACAAATCGTAACAGTTTGTGGCAGAATATGCGATATATAAACCAGGTGCGACTTAAAGGGACATACTCTGATCTTTTTATCGTAAAATAGTACTTATTCTAACATACTGACCGACCAAATATGTTGTAATAAAGCACGATGTTACCTGTTATTTTACCGTTATGTTATGTTTTTTCACATTTCCAACCAATGTAGCCGTAGAATTGAGAATGTGGAACATTGTATTAAAAGCTGGAAAATGTTAGAATAATACTTAGCCCTAACCCTAACTCTAACCTAATCCTAACCTGGTTTGTTTTGGAGTATTCCTTCAGAGGTCATCTGCAGTCGACTCCACTTAACATAATCGCGGATAACAGAATCGTCCGTTTAGTAGAATCACATATATTGTCGGGTTTGTTGTATATTCTGCTGATAAAAAATTCGCCGCTTAAGTGAATCAGCCGCGTAACAGGATCACAAAGTTCTGGCCCGGAGTGATTCTATTAAGCGGGTCCACTGTTGCTACGTAATCACCCGTCGTAGCAGTATGACCAAACACAAGAGATAAATAAGTTACAAAACTCGTGTAATTACGCAGTTAAGTAACCACAATCCGATGGTACCATCAACGCAGCAGCTGGTAAACTCCCAAGTTCCAACCAACACCGGCTACTAATAGCTGTCTTCCTAGCTACCCAGGCTATTTGAAACGACCCCTATATCTATCAGCCACGCGCGCTCCTAATAAGTCTCCAGAGTGGGCTGTTCGCGTCACTCCCGCCGCTGGCTGTTTCATTCACTCCCACCACTGGCCATTCCATTCACTCCCGCCGCACCAATGCCAGCACACTTGCACTGGCGGTTCAACAAGCGAGGGGTGGACGTGATTAGGGTCACAGTTACGGTGGTCATTGACTGATGGAACGCACTAGCGACACTGCATGTACTCCCGTTGAATTACCACTCCCTACAAGAATTCCCACTCCCAGCTTAACATCAGATGCGTAGCGTAGTGTAACGGGGGGGGGGAACATGGCCACCCTAATACCGAACGGAAAATGTAAAAAAAAACCTGTATTACCCCCGCCATGCCTCGCGCGCTCGGATGGCCCCACACAATAAACAAAAACACCAACCCACAGATCTGTGTAATAGTCACCACCCGTTGTTCACAAATTCACATTCCTCTTGTGTAAAAATATTTTTTTAACTGTTTAGAACACGATGCAATGACTAATCGAGAGAACCCCAGTTCGAATCTTCTTGCTGCCTTTTCTAAACTTTGGCATTTTTGTTCACCCCACGTTGCCACAGTTACCACAGATTACATGCCCGCATATATAGAGGTGGATATGTGAACGAATAGTAATTGTAGCATGGCTGAATGCTTTCGAGGGAAGTCGAGATGGCGTTGGTATGAACAGGTCTACCAGAGAGCGAAGTGTAAAGTGCGTTGAGCAGTCCCAAGGACTGGATACGGCGCTATATAAGAACGTACAGGGTGCAATTTTTTTATTACTTATATCACACATTTTATTACTAAAATGCAATATTATGACATAATTATATATTAATATTACTGTTATTTCTCTTCATAAGATGTTTATAACATAATCGTATAACAACAACAATAACAAGCTTGTTATGCTGGTAAGAAAGTCACGGCTAACGCCATGGAGTGTTTCGTTGACGAGAATATTTTTATAGGCCCATCTTCGGGAGGGTCTTGGGGGAGCCGACTTGCGCCTACCCTTGAAATAAAATTGGCTATATTATTGCTTGGCCGTTATTTTGTCTTTAGGCAGGTACTCGTTTGTAGGGACCTACAGCTGGGACGACGTTTGTAGGGACCTAGCTACAGCTGGGACGACGTTTGTAGGGACCTACACCTGGGACGACGTTTGTAGGGACCTACAGTTGGGACGACGTTTGTAGGGACCTACAGCTGGGACGACGTTTGTAGGGACATACAGCTGGGACGACGTTTGTAGGGAGCTACAGCTGGGACGACGTTTGAGGGACCTACACCTGTGACGACGTTTGTAGGGACCTAGCTACAGCTGGGACGACGTTTGTAGGGACCTACAGCTGGGACGACGTTTGTAGGACCTACAGCTGGGACGACGTTTGTAGGGACCTACACATGGGACGACGTTTGTATGGACCTACACCTGGGACGACGTTTGTAGGGACCTACAGCTGGGACGACGTTTGTAGGGACCTACAGCTGGGACGACGCGGAGCGAACAAAATTGCCTCGAAATGGCAGCGACATGATCCGAACTAAATGAGAGTGAGTCCGATGTTTGAACCACTGCGCCACCGAGCGCCCCACAAAGAGACGAGATGACGGCTCCGGAAGTCGTTAAATGTTAGTGAAACGAACCTCACAACAGAGTTGTGTTAGAACGGGAGGCGTTAACGAGTTGGAGGTTATTCTGGGCCATATATCTTGGTCGATGCCCGACCAACCTCGCGCAGCCACTGCTGTGTGGCCCCCGCCCGCCACACAGAGTAGGTACATTTTCCCTAAAACATGGCAATGCGTTTGTTTCTTGTCGGTATTTGTGGGGGCCAGTAGCAGAGGTCGTCGCGGAGTTCAACACAACTGTATGAATGAGGACCAATAGATCACACGAGAATCGTGAATGCATGTGAACGACTAGTATTCGCGCTGTAATTGCAGCGTGGCTGAATGCTTCCGAGAAAAGTCGAATTGATGTTGCAACGAACATGTTTGCCAGGCGTGACGTGTGAAGTGTCCCGGGTAGTCGCGGGTAGTCCCGGGTAATCGCGGGTAGTCCCGGTACTCGCGGGTAGTTGTGGGTAGTCCCGGGTAGTACCGGGTAGTCCCGGGTAGTCTCGGGTAGTCCAATAGATCGGATACCTCGCAGTAAAAGAAGTTAATTACCTTTACGCATTTTAAATTCTTTAAGAGTTCTGGTGCGCACTATCAAGGTCAATTATTACCTTCCGTCTGTCAAAATACGTCTTCACACGTCTGTACACTATTACTGTCAAATAAATATTTTATAGGACCCCAACGAACATCATAGAACAAACGTCTAAGATTGTGAGTAGTTGTAGATGGAATAACAAGCCGTGTGTGTGCGTGTGCGTGTGCGTGTGCGTGCGTGTTGGTGTGCATGCGTACGTGCGTGTGTGTTACGTAAAGATTACAATCTCTCGACAGTCACACATGTATTATTGGAATGACTGTAAGACCATAATAACAAGCTTAGGAATCGAGCATAACTTGATTCGTGGGTCCACGTTATAACCACTCTTGTTATTGCTGCATCGAAACAGAAGCTATTTGCTTGTTGAGTGTCTAATAACTTTTTATCTATGGGCTACCCCCAACTCTGCCGCTAGAGATCTGTCCGTTCTGTTTTTAAATATATATTGCTGCAATTTATACAATTAATATTTTAATCCATTTGTTTGTCATCCTCTTCGATTTCATTGATAATACCCCTTCGCGAGATCCTAGATTCGTCACTGCATGGTCGTATGAATGAAGTTCCAGGCACATGAGAATATTACGAATATTACAATATTCACTCACAACTGAACTAATATTCGGCTGGTGTGGCAATGCAAATGAGCGTTACGTAATTTAATTGGTTGTGTAAACGTGAAATTGAAAGTTCATTTCAATTATCCTTTTTCTCTGTGCAGAATACGACACGACACATACACAAGACTAAAAAACCGAGTGCTGAGACGTGCCAGCATCACCAATATCCAAGTTGCCGTCAACAAGTATCCGACCTAGTTCACTCTCGAGTAAGCGGGAACAGTTGGTGCGTACGCCCGTAGGCTCCAGGCATAATCGCCTGCGTAGTTATCAGTTGTGTGTTCGTCCCGTTCGAGTCTTGTGTCACGTCCCGCGGCTGACGGCGGCAGTCGGCCAAACTATGTTGAGACTGTTGAGCCACTAGGGAGCTATTCCCGCCCACGATATGCGCAGTTGGATATCACCGAATTCTTCCCGTAGATAATATGTCTGTTCAGTCAGTCAGGCAGTCAATCTCAGTCGGTCGGTCGGTCGGTCGGTCGGTCGGTCGGTCGTTCGGTCGGTCGGTCGGTCGGTCGGTCGGTCGGTCGGTCGGTCGGTCGGTCGGTCGGTCGGTCGGTCGGTCGGTCGGTCGGTCGGTCGGTCGGTCGGTCGGTCGGTCGGTCGGTCGGTCGGTCGGTCGGTCGGTCGGTCGGTCGGTCGGTCGGTCGGTCGGTCGGTCGGTCGGTCGGTCGGTCGGTCGGTCGGTCGGTCGGTCGGTCGGTCGGTCGGTCGGTCGGTCGGTCGGTCGGTCGGTCGGTCGGTCGGTCGGTCGGTCGGTCGGTCGGTCGGTCGGTCGGTCGGTCGGTCGGTCGGTCGGTCGGTCGGTCGGTCGGTCGGTCGGTCGGTCGGTCGGTCGGTCGGTCGGTCGGTCGGTCGGTCGGTCGGTCGGTCGGTCACAAACAGTATACTGTGACATTGTGTAATTAGCTAATAAGTCATTGATATATGTGTACAATAGAATGCCCAAATATTTACCCTCCCCGCAACAGATTGATTAAATACAATACTTACACCGGTACGGTGGGGTTCCGTGACCTTGCCATGCATTGAGGATTGTTGCTCGAAATGTGAAAATGACACAAGAAAGTTACGAATGCAAGTATGCTATGAAATTAACTAACACGGAATATTAGACAAATCAACCAAGATATGACCACGTAAACATAATGGCAACAAGTGTAATTGCTCTTATAAGTACACGTACAACATACCACGTGACAACAAGTGTAATTGCTCTTATAAGTACACGTACAGCATACCACGTGACAACAAGTGTAATTGCTCTTATAAGTACACGTACAGCATACCACGTGACACCAAGTGTAATTGCTCTTGTAAGTACACGTACAGCATACCACGTGACAACAAGTGTAATTGCTCTTATAAGTACATGTACAACATACCACGTGACAACAAGTGTAATTGCTCTTATAAGTACACGTACAACATACCACGTGACAACAAGTGTAATTGTTATTGTAATGTATAACGTATATGCAGTCCCAATTGACATAGTAATATTGGCAATAAACATTACTTCACGGAGCAGTTGCGCCTGGTAAAGAAATAAGTATGTAAAGTTAGTGTAATTTTACAATTTAAGTATGCTACAATTCAGTTGCCGCAAAAAAAACCCAAAGTGTTGCCATAAAAGTTTAAAAGTCCCTTGCCAATTCTTTCAGGTTCGTTGATGTTCAAATCTGTAGCGCGTGAATATTCTAAGTAATGTGCGTAGTCGTTGTAATAAAAGAGCGCAAACTTTTGTTAAAATCATCGAAACATTTACTTTGATCTTTAGATCGTGTAACTCGCGAAAGTGTGCATAGCCGAACTTTGTCCAGTTCGGGTCAAAAATAATTTAATGGTTTCTTCCATGATTTCATTAAAACTATATAACACATCTGCACAAACAAGCTATCACGTCGTAGTGGATATTATATTTTTTTGCGAACTCATTCTGAAAGTTTTTTATGTTCTTCTATAGCGCGGAATCCAGTCCTTGGGACTGTAAAGACGCTTCACATGCATTTCACCCCCTGGCCGACCTGTCTACACTTCACCCCTGGCCGACCTGTATACACGTCACCCCCAGGCCGACCTGTCTACAAT
Organism: Lamellibrachia satsuma; assembly: GCA_033239005.1. Classification (NCBI taxonomy): domain Eukaryota; kingdom Metazoa; phylum Annelida; class Polychaeta; order Sabellida; family Siboglinidae; genus Lamellibrachia; species Lamellibrachia satsuma. The sequence goes on along the minus strand of BSQZ01000003.1, from coordinate 9,006,724 downwards.
TCACCCCCTGGCAGACCTGTCTACACTTCACCCCCTGGCCGACCTGTCTACACTTCACCCCTGGCCGACCTGTATACACGTCACCCCCAGGCCGACCTGTCTACAATTCACCCCCTGGCAGACCTGTCTACACTTCACCCCCTGGCCGACCTGTTTACACTTCACCCCTGGCCGACTTGTCTACACTTCACCTCCTGGCCGACCTGTTTACACTTCACCCCTGGCCGACCTGTCTACACTTCACCCCCTGGCCGACCTGTCTACAATTCACACCCTGGCAGACCTGTCTACACTTCACCCCCTGGCCGACCTGTTTACATTTCACCCTCTGGCCGACCTGTTTACACTTCACCCCCTGGCCGACCTGTCTACACTTCACCCCCTGGCCGACCTGTTCATTCCAACGCTAGCTCGACTAATCTCGGAAGCATTCAACCACAATGCAATTACTGCGCGAAGACTACTTGTTTGTATTTATTCATTTATACAGGTGAGTGAACTGGAGCAAGGCGGAGTCAACGAAATTGCCCAAGCTTCGAAACGGCAGCAAGAGGATTCGAACCCGGATTATCTTGACTGAGATTCTGATGTTCTAACCGCCGCACCACAGAGACAAGATGTTCTAACCGCCACACCACAGAGACAAGATGATCTAACCGCCGCACCACAGAGACAAGATGTTCGAACCGCCACACCACAGAGACAAGATGATCTAACCGCTACACCACAGAGACAAGATGTTCTAACCGCCACACCACAGAGACAAGATGTTCTAATCGCCACACCACAGAGACAGGATGTTCTAACCGCCACACCACAGAGACAAGATGTTCTAACCGCCACACCACAGAGACAAGATGTTCTAACCGCCGCACCACAGAGACAAGATGTTCTAACTGCCAAACCACAGAGACAAGATGTTCTAACCGCCACACCACAGAGACAAGATGTTCTAACCGCCACACCACAGAGACAAGATGTTCTAACCGCCACACCACAGAGACAATATGTTCTAACCGCCACACCACAGAGACTAGGTGATCTAACCGCCACACCACAGAGACAAGATGTTCTAACCGCCACACCACAGAGACAAGATGATCTAACCGCTACACCACAGAGACAAGATGTTCTAACCGCCACACCACAGAGACAATGTGATCTAACCACCACACCACAGAGACAAGATGTTCTAACCGCCACACCACAGAGACAAGGTGATCTAACCGCCACACCACAGAGACAAGATGTTCTAACCGCCACACCACAGAGACAAGATGTTCTAACCGCCACACCACAGAGACAAGATGTTCTAACCGCCACACCACAGAGACAAGATGTTCTAACCGCCACACCACAGAGACAAGATGATCTAACCGCCACACCACAGAGACAAGATGTTCTAACCGCCACACCATAGAGACAAGATGATCGGGAAAAAAATTAATTGGCGAAGTGGCTTTAACAATGTAGCGATCTGATTGGAACTTAAGACAAAAAGCGAAACAGCAATGCATCTTTCGAACTGCTGAAAATAGAAACAATAATCTATTGCGATTACATTTCATGTTCATACGAAGTAATAACACCGAGAAAAAAGTAGAAATGAAATATTTTAGTCATTAGGGCACTTTGGGAATGTTTAAGTATCCCGCGTAATGGTAATAATTAAGCATTAAGCAATAAGGTTTAAAGCATTTAAATAATATTGACAATAAATAAACAAACATAAATAATACTACACGTTTGAAAGTGAATATTAATAGTTAAAAGTGAATACTGGTGTTAGACCATCATGACGTTTGTTGTTGGTGGCCATTATACAAATTTTTGGATTACGTTTTTCTTTAGCACATTAACCACCAATAATCTGATGTCGCGTGTGAAATTCATTAAACAACATGTGTCGTTTTTCAGAAAACACACTCAAAGCTGATACCCCTCAATGTCGACTTATACTGGTGACTTATTGTGAAATGTCGATGCGTCGTGCAGCAACTATGTTGACACGCGAACGGTCAGCGTCTGTGCATCGATATCAAATGAAAGATCTAACGCAGTAGAATATAGAAAACGTTAACTTTACAAACTTCTCCGATACAAAAATGGTCGAAAACAATTCTCACATCACTTTCACTTTCACTTTTCCTCACTTTCCTCATACTTTACAAAGCCGCCACAACGTAAGGATTTCCCGCACACAATAAGGATTTAGGGATGTATACGACCGTACCCCAGATTACTACGGATTTGCTTAAAATTGAAAACCCGGGATAAAGTACATTATATGTTTATTGTGTTCTTGAGTTCACCGCACAAGTACAACGTCCAAAGACAAACTTACAGCGGCTGAAGACTATGCTATATTTCTCATAAAATACATTTGGTACCATGCAGTATTACGGCACAAACTAACAGTTTTTGTTTGTTTTAGGTATAAATCGTAGCCTGGTAAATGGCGACACTGAATCGGAATATGACTGGCATAGACCGGTCACCAATGAACCATGTTACACTGGTTGGTTCGACATTATGCATAATTTCAAGTAATAAATAAGGATTTCAACACCAAAAATGCAGCATGGATGAATCTGTATGGACTGAATACAGTGGTATGTGGTCTACTAACGGAGTTGTATATAAATGACCCCCCGGTGGATACTAGACAAGGATGGGGACTGTTGACCCGACAGAAATATACACTGGTCGAACTGCGCAGTTGGCGCGGCGCGGGGCTCGTGGAGTGGTCGCTTATAGCGCGCGTTAATTGCGAGAAGGCGGGCCACGTCTCGTGCGGCCGGCTTGTAAATAGTCCTGACGACGCCGCGTATCGTATTACGCCGCTACCGATACCGAGTTTCGCTGCACACCTGCATTGCCGCATCCCAGCTGATCCTATAGCTTCCCTATTAGGGAGCGGACGACTCAACCAACACAGGGGTGCGCATCTGCAGGAAACCAGCAACTACAGCGAAATATCCAACCGCGTATCGCGAATTTTCAATCCACCATTGATGCTACATAGTCAAAGTCGCTTCGCACACATGTCCGTCAAAAGTCTGGAAAAATACGCTGTCTGGTTGCGTCGATGTCCGACGCGTCACCCCCATTTTCGGCGGCGGCGTCCGCGCTATATATGCGACACCTAACGGCTGACGGCATCACTACCCTATACCATCCCAGCACCGGTAAAAGTTGCGCACTTGCCTACTGAACTTACACCGGGTTGGATCCTTCGCAGTAACATCACCTGAAAGACATGGTGAGCTTACTGACAGATTCCATGTTTTGTCGCCTGCTTCGCGACGATTCCGTTATTCCGCGCCGATTCTGCAAGCAGCGGGAGTAATATTTGGCCTTTTCTTGTGTGTTTCAGGCGAACCTGAGCGAGTCGGAAATCGAAGGTGAGCGGATTTTATTTTCATGTTATAAATCGTTGTCGATTTCGCCACGCGTGGCTGCCTCCCGTCAGTCGGACACGGCTCGGATTAATGCGAGACTTCGAGAAAACGTAAACAGCCGATTGGTTGACGAGGCTGGCCAGCGCCCTGGCGATACGATGTCCAGTCTGGTTGTTCGGACTTATCTCTTATCGTGCGCTCGGCAGTCATTAAATTACGCCGATTCCGGTCTGGCTTCCGCGCAGGAACTACTTAATTTCATGATGTTCATCATCACATGAATACATGGCTGTGACGTGCGAATATTTTGGCAAGCAAACTATACAGTGTATATGAGAAACTGCGCAACACTAGCTTCCCTATATTAGGCCATAATTCCTATCAATGCCCTTCCACATATTTTTATGAACGCCCCCACCCCCGCCTCCCCCGCCCCAGAAAAGGTCGCAAAACACCGGCCAACAATCGGTGCGTGTCAGTTAGTTTCCGGAGTGGCCACACGGTGTCACCGCGGTCGATCGGCACAACACAACCGCTGGACGATGGTCAGCTGTGTTGGTCAATCTCAACGTGTTTATTCGAGGCGGTGATCGGTCGTATTGTTGCCATAGCAACGCGGGGGTGGTAGACCCATTCCTAGCAAGAAAAGATGCGGAATATGGCGTCGAAATATATACAGACAGACGCTCTTCAGGGTCTTGTGGTGAATGAATACTTATTCAAATGTGGGATTAAGAGTTAGTTTGTAATCTTGAAGGTTTATCATATGTCTGATTTAAGTCACACGCGACATCGGAGCTGGTACCCCAGGTACCCCAGGTATCCCAGACTAGTGACCACTCCACAGAGAAACATTAAATGAAACTAAAAATATCGTAAATATTAAAGAACAATATTTAACAGTTGCAATGTAATATATATTTAACACACACAGTCAGCAAACGCACGAAGCTCAGCACGCATAGTGCCGAGTTGTATTGTTGTACGTTACGTGTACGTTACTCTGGGGACTAATGAAAGGCGATGAAATATTGTTGTACGTTACGTGTACGTTACTCTGGGGACTAATGAAAGGCGATGAAATATTGTTGTACGTTACGTGTACGTTACTCTGGGGACTAATGAAAGGCGATGAAATATTGTTGTACGTTACGTGTACGTTACTCTGGGGACTAATGAAAAGCGATGAAATAGCGGTGAAGTTGAGGACTTTCAGGTTGAAATAATACATACATTTACCGGGGCAAATTACTCAAATCAAATTAGAATTAAGTACAGACTTTAGGACTTAAAAACAGCACACCTGTTGTTGTCCTGGGGTTGTTGTCATAATTCATCGGGTGGTCCGTCGTAGAAATTACCAGTAACGTTCGAGTTTCGCTTTCCAAATAAATATGATTCGCTACGGAGTATGTCCCTGCTTTACCTCTAACAGATCATTTAGTCGTTGTACCAACATACCATCATATCATTTCATTAACTTACAATCATATAATTTGCTTAACTCATCGTGAGATCAGTGGATCGTGATGCACGTGATTTGAGCAACTCATGCTGGAATCATTTGGTAAACTTTCGATCAGATCACTGAGCTAAGTCACCATCAGATCATTGGACGGCCCACTGTAAGATCATTGGTTACATTCACTATCAAATAGATCACTGGTCAGTCCACCGTAAGATCACTGGTTACACTCACTATCAGATAGATCATTGGGCAGGCCACCGTAAGATCATTGGTTACACTCACTATCAGATAGATCATTGGACAGACCACCGTAAGATCATTGGTTACACTCACTATCAGATATATCACTGGACGGCCCACCGTAAGATCATTGGTTACACTGGATCAATTCACCGTCATGTCATTTACATTTAACGTACCATTAGATCATTGGATCAACTTACCATTAGATCATTGGATCAAGTCAATATCAGCTCATCAACATACCATCATATCATTAGATAACTCACTGTTATATGATTTGGATTAACCCATCATTAGATCAGTTTATCAACTTACCATCAAATCATTCGATCAACTCACCGTTATATCATTTGGATTAATCTACCATTAGATCATTGGATCAGCCTACCATCGTATAATTGGATCAACTCACCGTCATATAATTTGGATTAACATACCATTAGATCATTGGATCAACCTACCATTACATCATTGGATTAACTCACCGTCATATCATTTGGATTAACATACCATTAGATCATTGGATCAACTTACCATTAGATCATTGGATCAACTTCCCATCATAGTATTAGATCAACTCACCGGTATATCATTTGGATTAACCTACCATTAGATCAACCTATCGTCAGATCAATGGTTCAACTCAGCGTCAGCTCATTGAATATTGGATCAGCTCACCCACAGATCATTTGGTAAATCTCCTCCAGCTTATGCAACAATCATTTGATCTCCATTGAACAGCACATATCCCATGCACTAAGCCATACCAAGCGTCGTCGTCTCACACCCTCCAGAATGTGTCAACACTGCCACTGAAAATTGACATGCTGATAAATAAAATGCATCGCTCACTCTTAAAGCTGCCTCGTCAATTCTATTTTTTTTTAGTTTCGTTCCAGAGTCATTTCGCAAAAATCAATTCTATCCAGTATCCACTACGATACGCTAGCTCGTTTGAGCAAATGTGTTATCTATCTTTGGTGAAATCACCTGACACGGTTTTCATAAAATTTTGGTCCGACCGATGCAAAGTGGGCACAGGTAGCGAAATGCAAGTATTATGATGTCTCAACGCTAAATTCACTTTCGCAAGCTATAAAAGTCAAATCTTTCGATGGTTTTAACGTCATCTAATGTCAACCTTCTACTGAATGAATACGCGTGCAAATGTGAATACACTAACTGAACATGCTACGTTTCCCCGACAACGTTTCGTTAACAGCAACGTCGCAGTAGACACGTATAAACTATTTATTTTCCAAACCATCTGATCAAATAATTACACATTAGGATTTTCCCATGATATTCTGTCCAACATTATTTAAGGGCTGTACGAAACATATATGTGACGTAAAAACTGTGTCATAAACATCATCGGATATTAATTATACGTCATTACAACTCGAAGTGCTTAAGATTATTATGTCGTAGGGTGGAGTAAAATTGATCGCAATGGCATTATTTAATTTGATCACGTCACCGTAAAAAAACCTACATTCTAGGAATTCATAACTCGTTCTGAGAAAAACCTTGGTAAACGATTTTGGAGTTTGAACAACTTTATAATAATAATAATAATAATAAAGATATAATAATAATTATTATTAGTAGTAGTTTTATTATACAGTGATAACTTTGCTCTATTTAAGTGTACTAAAATATTTAGCCAACTGATCGCGCGATTATTTCGCAACAGAACCACCGTAAACCGCTTACTATACGACCCCCAAGTGGCACGGGGAGAAACCGACACAGTTTTCCTAATTGTTGACTGTCCATGTTCCGGGGCAATTTCATTGCCAGATGTGCTCGTTGCGGGCCTCAGGGTTCCTGGAGATAACCGACTTCACTGCCGGACGAAAGACGTAGGCGAATCTCACTTGGATTTGACTCGGGAATCATAGTTTCGGAAAGGAGAATCCATCTCTTTATGCCTCTAAACTTCGACTGACCATCATTCGTACAGCGAACCTTTCGGGTGGCGAATATCGGACGTTGAACGGAAGCAGAGAAAGCGCCAGGAACTTTCCAGGAAACGCCAGGAATTTGGACGAGACGGCAGAGCAGGGAAACCGCATATTTTATGCTAAGTCAATCGTAGTTGGCCATGTCGAAAAAGGGGAACTTCGGACTGTCGGACGGCGACATGGAAGGTAGGGAACTTATAACGTTATATGCACAAAACGTAGCACCCCGAAAGTAGGGTAAAAATAAAAAATAATGAATTAAAGACATGGTCTTTATTCTAACATATTATTCTAACATATTGACTGCACAAATGCGGTTTATGTAACCACAGTTTTAACATAACTGATTAATGTGAAAGCACCCCACCCCCGGAATGTCGTGTTCCCATTGCAAGCCATGGTCAGTATTCACAAATAGATAATGGTGAAATTATATAATAAAAAAATTTGGTTCATTAAACGCACTTGGGCGGTTACGATGTTGGAATATATAACGTTTATTTGGTGGATAAGGATGACTTTACGATAAAGATCATCGGAGTTCGTAGCTTTAAAAGCATCTACCGAGTGAATTTACTAACATCAATAATAATTTCATCCAGTCAGCTATATTTAATGTAAACATCACTACACTTTAATAAACGCGATATGTGAACGGAAACAAACACGTACTTTACGGAAAAGAGGGTAAAGGGTAATAATGTTATAAATATTGTATATTTCATTGTATAGTAGTGCGCTGTACAATGGCAGGGTAACTCATAGCTGGCATCAAAATACACGGCATAATGCCTAAATATTTGGTTTTATTGTAAAATAATAAAAATTGTGGAATTAAAAAAAGAATTTTAAAATATCAACCCTTGCAGAGAAATGTTGAAAACACGTTTTTCAATTGTTCTAACAAATCAGTCACTAAGGCAGTAATTGAAACTCCAACCACATTCGCCTCCGCTAAACCATCATTCTACTACGACTTGTCCACTATAATTATGAATATGTTCTCCATTGGGGTGTTTAGAATCTCTGGGGGGGGGTGCAAATTTCGGAAGGACAAGAATGTGCGAAGGGCAGTGTTGAAATTCAGTATAGCAAAAAATCTTATCCCACAGCGAAATGGGCAGGCCCAATACCCGCTAAATACCAAACTGATTTTCATCACAAAACCTTCTTAACACGATGTAATTCGCTGATAATAATTCTATACTTGCGAAACGTAGGGTGTGATGCCCATTCAGAGTTGCCAACATTTCCAGGTGCGCACCCTTAGGTGGCGGCTGTTCTGTTTATTGCGCGCACCCAACAAAGTTACCGCCTGGCGGAGTTCGGCTAGCGCAGATGGTTTCATTCACGGCAGGCGGGGTTTAAATTAGGATTCTATTCTGGCAACACGTCCGCACCATATCCTCGACAGACGAAAGGCTCAATCTGACGCTCTTGTTTCTTAAACGAATACAGTTTCACCATCGATTATGTTTTAATAAGGAAATATTACACATTTGTAGTTTTGTATTAAATTATTTCGGTTTTGTTTAACGTTACGTGTTTAGGAATATTGCCCTTTGATTATTTAATAGTACATCATGATGTATTATTGCACTTATGAAGTGTGTGTGTGTATATATATATATATACATATATATATATATATATATATATATATATATATATATATATATATATATATATATATATATATATATATATATATATATATATATATATATATATATATATATATATGTGTGTGTATCAGATAGTTTGCTAAATGCGTCTGTAAATACGAATACTATTGGTATTTGGTAAATATCAAATCATAACTTAAGAATTTTTTTTTTTACTTTATCATTTCTACTCTCTCATATTACATATAAGTATTATTATCAGTGGACAAAATGGTCTAAAAGTGGTCGAAAACATCGATGTCGGTTTCGCCTCCTGATTTAGAGGCTTTGACGCTGCACATGAATGAATTTTTCGTTATGGAATATCCGCCAAGCTACAATTATTTACCAGGTGCGTACAATAATCCTCGTTCGATATAGATCCCACTGATCGATCAGACCCGGATGTAGTGTGCCATTTTGCAACTGTAAAAAAACTAAATAAACAATTGCGTGTTAGTGGAAACGGAGTGAACAAAAGTGTGATACTTATCTATGGTTCATCCCCACTACGCACCTTTTCCGGCTTAGAAATTCCTGTTTACGTACATTAACGCCAGCGTCGTTTCCTTTGCCGGCGCCCATACCCGTATTTTGCTACGGTTAGCCTTGTGGGTTATTCACGCCGATGACGTTCACCGCCAGTGCGGCAGGAACGCCGCGCTATTAATACGGACACGATTATTTCGGCTACCTTCGGCTCTCGGCCGGGCTCAAACAAGGCTACAGTTAAATCGCGTAAGCCGCGGTTAGTTTAACGTCTACCGTTAGCTGTTGTTGACTTATCAGCCTTGACTCTCCCAATTCAGGTGAACAGCGGTTACTATGGAGTAGCTTTCTGCAGAAAAATGAATATGAATAATATGAATATTGCAATTTTCAACATAGCAATGTAAGACAACATTTTAAAGCAATGTAAGACAACATTTATAGGGCAATGTTAGAAACATTTATAGGGCAATGCAAGACAACATTATATAGCCATGTAAGACAAGCGTTATAGAGCAATGCAAAACAACATTTATAGAGCTACTTAAGACAAGAGTTATAGTTAAATGTAAGACAACATTTATAAATATAAATATATATATATATATATATATATATATATATATATATATATATATATATATATATATATATATATATATATATATATATATATATATATATATATATATATATATATATATATATATATATATATATATATATATATATATATATATATCCACGTAAGACAAGAGTTATAGGGCAATGTAAGACAACATTTATATATATCCACGTAAGACAAGAGTCATAGGGCAATGTAAGACAAATAGAACACAGACGGGAATGTGTCAACCGCATCCACACATAGTGGGAGGAAATATCATTCAACTACGAGTGTCCCACAGGAAACAAACAGGCCAATGTAAATATATTACTATTTGAACATTTGTAGCGATAAGTAAAATGCATTTCAATTAATTCAAATTCACAAAACGATGACCACAACTTCATAACTATAAAACTTACGCTTCCGTTGCAACTTATATTTCCGCTATGTCAGGCATCACCTTGCCTTGTCCTACTTTCATGTATATCAATGGCACATGCCAGTCACTAGAGTGCGCAGTTCTTCTTGTGTAACGAAGGTTACGCACTGTCCACTGGTTTTGTCGTATATTTGCCTCTCCGCGTCACTTGATTCCTTTAGTCCGTCTTCGTGCTTTTCAAAATCTTCTCCAAAACATGACCCATTACAATATATTTGTAGTCTTCCCTGAACGTGGAATCCATTAAAGTTTAATATACACGTTGCAGATTGGATATTAAATAATATGATAATCTTAACAATTCAAGTTTCATTGACACGTTTATTGGGCGTCAGGAATTTCTGATATTTTTGTTATTAACATTTAATAAGATATATGATAATAATTATTAACAACGTTATAGGAGAGTTTAATGTATAAGTAAACCATATGCAAATAAAACTAATAGTTGATGCTTCCGTTGTCAACAACTTTAATAGTGTTGCAGAATAATTGTGTTGTACGGTTATGTTTTAAAATTAAAACCGCGCCAATAAAAGGCGGATTCATATAAAATCGGCGACCGTAGTAGATTGTGACCTGGAGTAGATTGTGATCTGAAGAAAATTGCGACCTGGAAAGGAGTGTGACCTGGAAAAGAGTGTGACCTGGAGTAAATTATGACCTGGCTGCACAAATGCCTGTGTAGGCTAGACAACATGCATGTGGTTTTACCGACGTGTGGTAAAGTGGCAAAGTAGGAGGGGTTAGAAATAATTTCACTTTATTTAACATTTTCCTTCCATTCCAATTAAATAATTTGTCCAATTGTTTCACCAAAACTAAATAACACATTTGCACAATCGAGCTAGCCTGTCGTAGTTGATACAGTACTCGATAAGTTTGATTTTTCGAAATAATTCACAAATGAGCCGAACAAAGCAATTTAATCGAGGAAAGAGCTTTGTTTGCGTCGACGAACTAACTGCGCCGATACAGTGGTAGGCTGCTTGAGGAGAACATTTCAGTTGCCCGAGATACGACTGGTTTAGTCTGATAGCACAAACAGCAACTCTATCCACCAAACCTGGCTGGTGCGTTCGATATAAACCAGATTATGGCATAGACATCACGTGGTATGGCTAGACATGCCGAATGCATTTGGCTGGTGCGTTCTCGCAAGTGTACGGTGAATGATTTTCAAGCACTGCGAACGTATAACCGCGGACAGTTAGGTTGAAATGTACGGGTCCTGATTTGTTGGTCAATTCACGTAGTGGATAATTCTATGCTACATGTCTATCAGTAGCTCTAGTTCTATGCTACATGTAGCCAAACTTTAATAATGTACCATTAATGTATATTCCGTTAAGAAAACCATTATTAAGGATTGATAAATTGTCTATGTTTGTGTTAATAATTATATATTTAGGAATCTAGCAGTTAACAAGAACAAATCCATCGCTACTTATAATGCCATGCGTATGTTGCGAGTCGCGCGTTTGCGTGACTGTGTCAGCCCACATTACACAGCAGTAGTTGCCGCGATTCAATTATCGAATCGCTTCAACAACTGTCGCGCCGGCCAAATCAACACGCGACTCGGGTTTTGTTGAATTGCGGACCAAGACTGATCCGTTCGATGTTAGCGCTGTACACCTGGCGTTACACACAGAACGGGAATCCTATATTCATTCAGAGTTAGACACACGTGTAACGATGGGCATATGAGCGTAGTTCATGGATGAATCGTATAGACTATAAAACATCGATAACTGTATGTTTATTTCATCGGTAAACACTTGCGTTTGAGACACGTGTAGGTGATACGTCTGTGACGTATCTGGAATCATGGAAGGGATATGGCTTTATAAGAGGCCTCTAATATTTCACGTCGTCACAACTTTGATTAAAAGAGGCCCAATGTTTTCAAATAAGCATCTTTCATGCATACAAGGTATAATTAAGTAATAACCGTACGCTTATTTCACCAGTAAGCACTGATTCAGTTGTAAACATCGGTGTATTATAATAATATTAACATTTATGTATTTCACGCGTAGGTAATTGTGCTGATCAACACAAACCAAGCGTACCCCTTAACAGTATAATAAATCTTGACAACCATCTTATTTCAACCACAAACAAATGCACATATCATCCAAAAATAAGACAGTGGAAAGGCCAAAGGTTTGCAGTGTTCCTGTAGAGTCTAAAACACACCTCGACCCACCAAACGCTGCGGCCGGCCAAAAATATGCGAGCCGGCTGCGAGCGAAGTCGAGATATTATCGTCTTACGATAGGTGCTAGTCGTTGGCTGCCGCTATCGTCGTAGAATGTGTGCCTTGGCGTCGGCGAGTGGGACGCGCTATTTCTAGCAGCCGGCACTTATGACGTTCCCGCTAGCGCGTCCTGCCATGGCCTTGTATGGCTCGGCAGGCGTCGGGCCGGTTGGGGAAGCCGTAGGGAAGGGGAGATACCTGGAAATGGGGGTGTGATAGCTGTGTATAACCGAGGATTAATCGTGTGGATGTGAGGTAATCATAATTATAATGCAGCACAACTCAAATGTGAGTGCTACCATATTTAAATTCATATTAGAGGAAACCTGAGCATTAAGTAATCACACATTATAATAGCTGTGGTCAAAATAAAAAAAATTAATTATCCAAATAAGGATATTTGACTGCAGTATGATAGTTTCTCAGGGAATCTCTATATTAGCCATTCCTTCAGCTGCTGGATATATGAGTGAATACTGCAGAGTATTCATCCATTTTATGTCCGGAGCACGATATACCCACAGCTTAGTGCTTGTTCAATCCATCAAGTATGCCAGTGAAAATAGTAGTGGCAACATTATAGTGCAACACATAAAATCAGCAAAGATCAGCGAACGAACTGCGTTAACTCGGCGTGCAAGCATGCACACGGCATCACTCCTGACAACCTTTAGCCACACATCGTTCGCGATAGGTTCTAATAGCGGCAGAACACGCGCCCAGTACGCTGCCTACCACTTGTCGTATTCCCACTGTAGCCGACCCGTTAGCGAATACCCACAATGCAACGTAACATATGGGATAAAACGTTGTCGTCGTCGACATTATGGTCGTAGTCATCGTCGCCATTTTAATCGTCATCGTCGTCATCACCATCATTATTACCATCACCATCAATAACATCATCATCATCATCATCATCATCATTGCTACTGTGGGACAACAAGGGTGCATCTAAGATTGTTTGTAAAAAGCGTGCCCCTGGGGAATAGATTACGTAACCCTCGAAGGAATGGGAAAACACGATGCGTTACACAACGATATGTGGGAAAGCGGTTTTGTTGAACGTCACGCAACGTTTTCAAAACAATGCAGCATCACTTTGTGTTACAAAAGAATAAATTGTAATCAGCCATTCGTGTAACTGGATAATAATGGTTTTCTGTTTCTAACACATCTACAGCAACGAAACACACAACATTATACACAACTGTACTAGTTCTCGATATGAGAGTTATAAAATCATTGGCGCCGGAAGCTGTTGAATATGGGGGGGGGGGCGCGAATTTGATGGCTGCGAGCACATTGGGAAGCCACTTCATAATTGAGCATCGTCAACCAAATTTTTCGGGTTCCGATGCCTATGAAATTGGGATGCCAAGGGTAAAAACTCACAAAAATTTGCATTACACAACGACGCCAAACATGCCGTGAGACGCAATCGAAGTATATAAGCGGCTAGTCTCTTAACGGTCCCCCCGTGCGCAATAATACCGTAACAACTACAAAATTAATGTTCTGTGAAATAGTGCGACGACACTGTCGACCTGATCACGTGGTAGCGATGTCCTCATCACGTGCCCGTCACGTGACGCTGTATTTGCAGACGTCAAGGATGTGTTCGACCTGTTTGACTTCTGGGACGGACGCGACGGCTTCGTGGACGCGACAAAGGTGGGGGACATGATGCGCTGCATCGGCCTCAATCCGACCGTCGCGCAAATAAAAAAAAATGGCGGCGAGGACAAACCCGGTATGTGTCGCGCGTGACCAAAGCTCACGCTCGCCGCGTCGCCGCGGCAACGGTGGAGCTCGCGCGATGACGCGATGGTTAGCGTGACGAACGATCCCTCACCGAAAAAAAAAAATGGCGGGAACGCGAACGATTATTTATCGTCTGCTCACCAATAAGAATCTGATTATGGTTCTCGGCGACTGTTGAAAGATTCTTCGGAATCATTGATTTTTCGATATAATGAAATTAGCGATGGTGTGCATTGACGTACGTTACTAATTCCGGGTGTATTAAGTCTGTCTTCTGCGGCGCCGTTTTAGAAACCGCAGCCGATCAGTTCGTCACGCAACCGTCTGCGTCCGTGGCGCCACCTGGCAGCGGCGACGTCGAGTCTCGAGCGACGATTAGTTAAACAAATTCTCACGATGTATGTCTATTTTCCGTTGCAGACGTACAGGAGGTATTCGACCTGTTCGATTTCTGGGATGGTCGTGACGGCCTGGTCGATGGAGCCAAAATAGGTGACCTGCTCCGCTGCACGGGGCTCAACCCCACCAATGAGCTGGTGCTGAAAAACGGAGGCTGCTCGAAGTTCGGTTCGTACTAGGGTCGTCCGGAAGAGGAGACGCGCATGAGCCAACTGACCGACTACTCGCACGCCAGCCGCCTCACCGTCATGATTGCGTGGGTCCGCGAGGGTCCCCCCTCCATTAACCCGGGTCGATTATTTTTGTTTTGAAATTTTACGTGCCCCTTAAAAACGTCTCTGGTCATTTGAAAGCGAATTGACATAAGTTATTTTCGGATTATGTTAATTTTGTTTTATGTGGTGGTTAATCATTAACATTCCATGACGTAAACTTACTTCGGTTTATGGAGGTACATTGGTTTATATAATATTACTCGTAATGCATCTTACGAACACGATCGGAATTATAAACAAAGAAAATATTTAGCATCGACCTCCGGAACGCCGCGGGGACCCTCGCCTGCTTGGCGCAATGGAATGACTAACGATCGTCACAAACTAATCGATTCTTCAACTACCTACCACTGCTGCGACCTTCCTATCCAGAACGAGGCCGCCGCCAAATAATTACTAACACTTGCCTTCTTTTTGTTTTCCTTTCTTGTTTTCTTTCTTTCTCACTACCTTTATTTCTTTCAGACTTGGCGCCGCCAAATCTTACCTCACTGTTCCTACATTTTACCTTACCGCGCTGTATTGCGATGTAGTTTCATGCGTAAAGTTCCGTTGACCGATTCATTTAAAACATTGGACGACATTTACGTACAATTCGGCCATCATGGTATCTGTTTACTCCACGCGCTTAAAATTTATTTACTTAATTTCAAATCGAAATTAATTATTAATAACTTCTAACGAAATGAATTTTGTTTAACGAAGGTTTATTTTATTGATCGTTTGTACGAAACAAACATTATATCTCAGTACAGCACGTTACCTTGTTGTCTAATATCTGCCTAATGTCTAATTTCATATTGTATATGTTTTACACTGCTTTCTTTGTTCTAACACTGTCATTTTCGTTTTCTAACACATTCGTTTCGCATTTTACTTTGCAGCATCTTCTTTTCTTCCGTTGCAGCTGTTGCTACTGTCACGTGTTTTATCGAACGTAAAACACGTGACTCTCCTCGTCTTTTGCTTTTACTCTCTTGTACTAATAAACAAACACCTGTTGCATTATTCCTTAGAACCTCCATGCATGTACGCTGTTTTACAGTTTGGCCATCACCGTTTTCATAAAATAACAGTTGATTATTAAAGTCCTGTTTAATCCAAGTCAGATCAAAAAAAATTTAATTGTGAAAGCAATTAAAACAATCCGTTTTTAACTTTCGCGGCACTTGAATGTTACCGTCAATGCGAGATAACATTTTAAATCGTCAAAATTGTACAACTGCGTATCGCATGATTAATGCATTGTTACTGGCATGTGAACAACCTTCAACTAAGGATTGTTCTAATCACTCCCATAACCCCGCATGTCTCTTCTAAGTGGCATGTAGCGCATCGCTTGATACTCAAGAATAATGCATTCAATGATTATTGTTGACGCATGGACTGACTGTATATATGTGACACAAACATGCATTACTTTGACCGTCGACTCGTCAAATTATGTACTGAAATATCACAATTGGACGTGAAAATTGTATGGACAGATTCGGATTATTTTTATTATGTATTTGTGTGATGCACTGCTGTTGATAAATGTTGATAAGTGTTATAGTATAGCATAGTGTTATAGTATAGTGTTATAGTATAGCATAGTATATTGTGGAGTAGTGTGGTGTTGGATTGTATAGTTCAATA
Source organism: Lamellibrachia satsuma (assembly GCA_033239005.1). Lineage (NCBI taxonomy): Eukaryota > Metazoa > Annelida > Polychaeta > Sabellida > Siboglinidae > Lamellibrachia > Lamellibrachia satsuma. Next base: position 8,990,104 of record BSQZ01000003.1, on the reverse strand, counting down.
TAATACATTTTCATCTGTAATAACCCCACGAGGGACGACTGTCCTCATGCAGACCCTAGCGCTATATGCCCGTAGCCAGCCTGGTCTCCTTGCTTGAATAGTACAGTTAGTCATAGTTAGGTCAAGAACAACACATTCTTCCCTTAACCATGTTATGTGTGTGATCCGTAGATTATGTTATGTGTGTGATCCGTAGATTATGTTCCGTCATCTGGTCTGGGTCCGGTTTGCTGTACAGTTTAGCTTTAGATTTAACAGTGTGCTAAGGTTACGTAGTGAACAGTTTGTAGCCGTTTTGTGTTAGCTGAGTTCATAGTTTCGTCTTGGTTTGATTTACGGCAGACATTTATGTCAGTTCAATGTTTATTGTGAACACATTTATTTCTTGGTTTCCTTTGTAGGCATACTCACTCGCAGAATGTCCTTGTCATATGACGTATTCTACAGCAGGAATTGCTCTCTAGAAACGTTGTTCTTATATAGGACTAACTACATATTAGTAAATATGACAACAAAATTACAACTAATATCAGGAGAAAGATTCGGAAATTAGCGAAAAATTCTGTGATATCATGAAAATATATCGGACAATAACGGAGGAAGATTTGGCGAAATAATAATCCCAGTTACTGAAAGACAACATAAAACGACGACGTCGCTAACCAATAGGAATATTATTATTATGATTATTGTTATTATTATTATTATTATTATTATTACTACATTTGGTTTATTATTATTATAATTTTGTGTTTAATTCTATCTTTAACTTAATTTTAGTACTACTAATATCGACCGAATATAAGAACCAAATTTACGATGCACAGAGGTAGTAGTAGTAGTAGTAGTAGTAGTAGTAGTAGTAGTAGTAGTAGTAGTAGTAGTAGTAGTAATGATATCGACAGTTACAACAACTTAACGACGACGACGCATATCTTAGGGACGAAAGTAATGCGTGTGAAGTCTTGCGTAACGGGTGACCATGGTGACGTGTGTAACCATGGTGACGTGTGTAACCATGGTGACGTGTGTAACCATGCGTGTCGGTCGGCAGGTGAGAAGCAGTACAAGTTCGAGGAGATCCTTCCCATCTACAAGGCGGTCAGCGACGAGACCGACACAGGTACCTACGCCGACTTCATGGAGGCCTTCAAGACGTTCGACAGGGAAGGACAGGGCTTCATCTCGTCCGCTGAGATGCGCATGGTGCTCGTCGGCCTCGGTACGACCTCAACGCATTCCTGTTCCGTCAAGAATATTTTATATGACGTTTTAAAATAATTTGTTTACCTTTTATCATTTAACTTTTATTTTTTAGGTCGAATATTTGTATTTAGCTTACTGAGCTAGCTTTATTCCTAATCTAATTAATTATAGTCACTCTACCTCTAAATTAATTTGAGTTAAAATAAATAACAATTTAGCACAGTTTTATATATGTATTTGGTTTTATGTAGTTACTTATTTATTTACTGCTTTTTAGGTAAGCCACATTGATATTTTAAGGAAAATGCGCTACATATAATAAAGTTATTATTAATTATTATCATTATTATTATGTTGTCTTCATATTCACCTCCACCGTCGTGTATCTGAAGAGCTGATTTTCAAAACCATACATATCCATTTTTATGCGAAATAAATAATTAAGGGAAAACGTCTACAGTGCTATGAAACTTATTCGAACGTAAATAAAATAGTGAACTGCAACTGTCAGGATAAGGTAACTTCCGTAAACAAAAAGATCTAATAACATTTAATTTTCAATTGGCTGTTTTTTAATGACACGCATGTGTACATCACGAGGACGCCGTCTTAAACAGCACGCAGTCACATGACACAGGTCGACATCCTCATTGGCTAATTTTGGAAATGTCTGGTTTCTATTGAAACACAAGTTTATCAATACAATAGCAAATCACATAACGTCACCAACGTTAAAAGCAGGTCAAGCTGTTACTGCTATCGGACAAATGCTTTATTTAACGCCAACGTCAACTGATCCTCAAAGTTGTCGTGGCAAATACACGCTCACCTGGGCGTGAAAATCAGTTCACCTGCATGAAAAAGTAAAAAAAAATTAAAGTGCAAAGTACAAACGTACATATAAACGTACTTCGTTGCAAATAAAAGTAATCCATGATAATTGTACTTCGTTACAAGTACATTTCAAAACAGTCTACGTATTTTTTATAACAAAATAAGTATACATCGTTACATACCTACACTGACTACGTCTTCACCCCCATCTCCCTCCGTCCCGTAACCGGGGGTGGGCGTGGGGGCACATCACCTTACAATCTCACAGTCTGCCTCCACCTCACAATCTCACAGTCTGCCTCCACCTCACAATCTCACAGTCTGCCTCCACCTCTGTCGTCCCTTGCTACCATTTGCATTTCATTACATCTGATTAAAATGTTAAGATAAAAAGACTATAAAACAGACTAATATAACAACTAAGAATGTCACAATTCAAAACCGAAGACTTTGACTAATAAAAATACTAGAAATTGCTTCGACAGGGCTAAAAATACTAAACTAGACAAATTCAAACGCGCAGATAATTTACATGTATAAAATATGAAGTATCAAGTAACTAAAAGAAAATATATAGCAGTCAAGATTATCGATAGTTTCATTCAAATAAGAAATAATAAAAACAGTTGGATAAGTAAACAGTAAAATATGAATTAATAAATAACGCTAACAATTAAAATAATAATTATAATATGCATTGGTGATTTGTCGTTGTCAGGTGAGCGTTTGACAGACGAGGAGGTAGACACCATCATCAAACTGACAGGCCTTGAGGAGGATCTCGACGGAAATGTAAAATACGAAGGTAACCCGTCACCCACTTGTAGATTGACCCCACCCTCTACGCTCCCCTTAATGAGACACATGTTTCTAATACATTGTTTGCTGTGGTACAACTTGCAGCCTCCCGTGCACACTTCACGGTCATCTAACGTAACTTCAAATCCTTCCCGTATTCCTACGATCCCAATCTTAGGCTAATATCCCAACTCCCAGTTTTAAATGTTTGCGGTGTGGAACAGACGTCTATGTCGATATGCAGTTTATTTAAGTACTATCTATCGAGCCCACGTACACGCATATTTATGCGAAACGACCCCAATAAAAATCTCCAAATTAGCGCTGAGAGTTCGTTCGTCATTTCGCTTCGAGACGAGACACTATAAGTCCCAAGTCCATTGTACCTAGTGTCTACGCCAGGCGGAATATAGAGCGCAAAAAGTGTAGTATGTCAACGACTTACTTCACGGAAGTTACATAAATGTTGATGTTATCATTAGAGTACATGATTGTGATGCCCCATAGAAAACCACGTGATAAACAAACGTAATGTGATTATCATCTTGAACTAATGCCTTTACCAACGTACTTACATATACCATATTTATTGGCGTCTTTCGACCGACTAGCAATCACCCGGAACCCCCCCGTTTCCAGTCGCCGACCCCCCTCGCATGTCCCACCCACCACCCCAACCTCCCTCTCGTCTTTGTCTTTTCAGACTTCATCAAGCGAGTGCTGGCCGGACCCAGAAAATAAACACTAACCTTCAACCCGCCTTCAACCACCTCAACCAACCACCTCCCGTGTACAGTTCGTTTCCGTGGCAACCAACCGCGCACGCCACTACCACCACTGGCGATGACGTCACCCCGACCGGATGTTGACGTGACGCCATGTGTGTTTCGATGCGTGTGTGTAAACGAAAGTGCGGTCGTGTCGATGATGCGATGGTAACGGAGTTCGTCTGTGACACCGAGCGCGCCTGCACTATAGCGTACAGAAGACATTTACATACATTCATGCATCGCAACGTCGAAACAATTATCCAGTTTTGTATTTAAAAAAATTACGATGCGTTTTTGTTATCGTGTTCTTGTTATTTAGCAGGACGAGCATACAAGCAGACTTAACGCAATGAACGTATATCTATAACAACCAAAGACCGAGCACCTGCGAGTGTATGCTTTCATTTTTAATTTGTGGGAGAACGACTTGTGCGAGAACGACTTTCGTTTTAAAAGCAAACCGCTTCCACGTTTGCCGAAAACGGTTTTCCTTTCGGATTGAAAGCGTGTAATATATCCTGGCGAAACTGGTTCCATTGGTGGTTGCTATACAGCAGCTTCACACTCGGTCTGGTGCTCGGTCTACGGTGGACTGCATTTATGAAACAAATTTAAATCGTTGTATGAATTATAGCATTCGTTTTAATAAAGTTTTCTCTCCTCTGCACGTTTAGTGTTCCTCTATCGCGCCACCTTTAAGTAATAGTCTACTGGCTGTAACGTTGACCGACAAACCGAAACCACGAACAAATGACTGTTTTCGTGGTAATAAATAATTTTTCACATGTAGCTCTTGATTTGTGAAACTGTAACTTCATTCTAATATGCAATAATATACACTTACGATTCGTTTTGTTAAGATCTTTAATTCATATTCCCGATAATTTCTAAGTTTAGCCTTATCTAATGGTCTAAAATTTAATATTTACACTGAAGAGTCAAATTAATATCTGTTTTCATCAGTCATTTGTTCTTGTATTTTCTGTTGAAGTTTCAAAACGTTGTTGTCAGGTCAACCGAGCAGACAGTACGTCTTCCCGTGTTTGTCCTTACGACGCCGTCAAACGAACTGCTCTAACAGGCACAGTGAATAAGTGGAGATAGGCCGGGCGATCAAACCACAATTGATCATTATACCCTGTCTTCTTGTGTAGCGATATTTAATGTTGTCAATCCAGCCCAGTTTTCTTCTACCTCTTTTGTTGTTTTCTGGTTGTTCTCCTTCTATGTTGCTATGTACCAGACTGTCTTGCTTTCGTTTCCAATGGCCGTAGTCAGCCAGCTTTCTTCTCTTAATGAAACAGAACAGACCTTCTTCTTGCTTAACCCCTACTTGACCTCTGACCCAGATGTTTGTCTTTCTCTGTGTCCAGCTTGTCCTGAGCATTCTGCGCCACACCCACATCTCGAATGCGTATATACGCTTCTCGTGTTCTTTCTTAGGTGTCCAAGACTCGCAGCCACACTGAGCAACGTTCCTAACAACGCAGTACACACATCTCTTCAACAAGTTTACATAATATTATATGTAAGGGGAAAACCAAGAAACAGTATAACAGGTGGTGGGGCCAAACAGTGACGATGGCAGGGAAAAAAGCCTGTGGACGCGAAGCACCAGAAAGTACAAAGTGAAAGTGAAAGTTCAGCAAGGGGACAAAGAAGAATCGAAAATAAAATTAACAGTTTTTCAAATTGTGATGTCACAGTACACGTAAAAGCTAAACCACGTGTCATGTATTAAGTCAACAGTGTAACCGTTGGTGTGCAGTATGAAATAACTACCCTAAGTGTGATTGTTGTATTAACATATGGCTAGTGTCTCGTATAATAAATACATGTTTATAATACTGTATTGTGTGGCCGTATCGTATGTCGTTTAACGAGCTGTGTTTGCTACTTCAGAATTCGTCAAAACCATCATGAAGGGCCCGTCGAAGTAAATCCGATATGTTTCGTGGAAACCTTCACATTCAACGGAATGTCGCCATTGCTGTCGGACAGTACCACACTGACAGAGGAATCCAAAACCATGTGGCGGCATGACAGTTTTCGATTAAAAGCTTTCTCTCATTCACCGCCGCCGTCGCGCTAATATCACGCCACCGAAAGGTCAAGGTTACAAGGTCACGGCTGCAAGGTCAAGGCTGCCGAGGAAGATCACGGATAACGTCAAACTGATCGACGAAAACCCGCAGTATACGAATTAAAAAAGCAGATACTGAACAAGTCTCGCTCTGTTGATTAATGTGTATTATCATTATTATTATAAACACCTACAGTGCATCATGTGGTTTGCGATTTAAGAAACATCTAGACCGGAATCAAGGACATTATCACATTATTCCCGGTCGGGGATTGAACCTAATTCAGAATGTGTCTTACTGTTTTTTACATTAGTTAGTTTGCCATCATACACACACGGCTGTTTCTATGCCAATGACTTCCTGTAAGTATCAATAAATCGTATTTCATTTACCTACATCGTCTAGCCTTACCTTCGTCATACAGAAATGCGTTTACGCGTCAGACATATTCGTGTCGCCAATAATTGCCGTATATAGGTTATCCAACTCCCCACCAGTGGCGCCACTCAACATTTCACCACTGTCAAATTTTGCATCTTTACTTCATTTGGTAAACTAATTTTGTCACGAAATCTTTCAGTTTCAATTGCACACAGTTGTGGATAGTGTTTGTATTGAGAATGTGTATAGAAGCACATCGTTTATGGTGTTACGTTACTCAAGCGCACAGTTGCAATGACGTAACTGCTCGTAAACAACAATGACGTTGCCATGCCTACCAAGTGTTTATATCACTCCGCAATTGTTCATGCGAGGACATGCTACGTACAATAAATGATACTATATTTGTCGACATATAAGAAGCACACTGATAAGTTATAAAATATACAATGAAAAGAAGAGCTACAAAGCCCAGTGCCGGATTAACATGGTGTGGAGTGCGGGGGTGGTGGGGGGCTGGTACACACTTTTAATGGGGTGTGGGTGTGTGGGGGGTATTAAAGATGGCGTGAAAGATAAATATGCAGACGTTTGTGCATAGGCATTCACAGATTGTTGTCGACGACGGCATATGTACCACGAAGCTACATGTAGGTAGGCATAAATATATAATTGTTGGACTCTCGATGAAGCCAGTGTACGGCGATTTTCATTGGTTGATTTATATGTTGTAAAACTTAGTTATTCGATTTTTTTCCGCTAAATTGTGCGTGTGCTTGCGTGCGTGCATGTGAGAGCACATTAAGGACACGTTCTGCATAGATATGATTGAAATGTCATAAAATACTAATACATATCAGTGTCGCAATGTGTGGCTGTAAAACAGTCGTCCGTCGAATTAGCCTCGATTATCCGCCGTTTGTCGCACACATCGCCTGGATGCAAAATAGGTCTCACTGTGACGTAAATTAAGACCTCACCCGGGCATTTGGCTAATTCATAAAATAAGAGTTAGCTTTATCAGCTTATATGATGCAATTCGAATTAACGTTAAATTTTTATTATATCGACACAACTGTCCGACTGAAAAGTTAAATCAGGCAAAACAAATTTAGTGTAGCATCTCTGTAATGACACCAACTGGCTGCTGGCGCTTCACGGGAACTACCTACACAGAATGGAGTGGTGACAGTCGGTAACAACGAGACCACGTCTCTGTATCTTAGATCTCTTCTCGGTGAAACCACGAAGCTGAACGTGAGTCAGAAAAGCCAGATTACGCCCGAACGGAAAAAAGATGACGTTTTCGGCAGCTATCGGTTCTTTTTTGTTCCTCCATTTATGAATTCTCCTTTACAAACTCTCCTCTAACGGTAAATATACCACTGCAATAAAGATTAAGACATGAAGAATAATATTGTAAATCTAGATGTAAATTGAGAAATGTTTTTTAAGAATCGAGGCATTTTAGTTACACAAAAGGTTACTTAGTTTTGAGATCGGTTGAAAGACAAAGTAAAACAATTATCGATTGTACCTATTGTCATTTTTAACCAACTTTCTCACGGCGTGATATACGTTTTCGGCTGTTCATCTCCAGGTTATTGTTTTCGATAGTCATTAGCCGGCGGAATCGTCGTTTACAAATGACTTACGAATTAATTCCGAAGTATCGTAGCAGAGAACAATTTAACATCGGTATATAGAGCACCACTGAACGTTATTCGCCATGGCGCCCCGTTCCGTGCCGGGTGATATGCTGGCTCGGTGAATTGTCAGTTGCCATATAAATCGTTTATTAGTGACAAGCGATGACATTTCAAAGCTGCGCCTCTTCCAGCGAGGTCGGGTTTTGTAAACATTTACAAAATTTAGTGTTTATTTCTAAATTGCTTCATATAGAAGCATTTGGGCGGTCAGTGTTATGTTAGAATATACATATATTATAGTTTATACTAAATAACAAGATTTTACGATAAAAACAAGCAGACAATGTCGCTTTAAGCCACTCTTTGTCCAATAGAGTTTGATGGCAATCTTGTTAACTTTATAGAATGTATGTATAAGTGTGTATAAGTATGTATAAGTATGTATAAGTACGTATAAGTAGGTATGCATGAAGATACATCGGACCATAACGGTGGTAACTCTCTGCAGTTTTATTATCCTAATGTATTCCCAATTTCCTACCCGTAATTATATCCGCTCATCAGCCCGCACCCTTCTCTTGCATATATATGTGTGTGTGTGTGTGTGTGTGTGTGCGTGCGTGCGTGCGTGCGTGCGTGCGTGCGTGCGTGCGTGCGTGCGTGCGTGTATATATGTAATTTAAATACTATACATATACAATTTAGATACTATACAGATACAATTTAGATACAATATCCTAAAAAGCAAAAACAATGCAGTACCAAGAAATACCAGTGAACTCATTAAAATATCGATTAATGCATTTTTAATGTTGGCACACACGCAAAGCATTTCTAAAAGCAAACATTTAAATATCTCCATAATAAATACTGATAAATGACGTGTTCATTTCCACTGATTTGGCCGAAAACGGCGGAATATAGCAACAATATTTTGTAAATATTCCCGTACACATTCAAAACACATATACATTAATATCATTCAATGATATCGAATTCAGTCAATCGTTCGACGTACAATTCTGTCAACGAAAATTTCTTTCGAGAGAAGGAGTAGAATAATACACTGTGACGTTATGGGTCATAATAAATGGTCCTTATGAGAACTATTATATTTCGGTAGGTTACACATAATATCCACCGTGATCTTCCATCTCTTTTACGACATATTTACGACATACAAAGTTCGGTTGACGGCAATTATCGACAGACCAATATATCATCCAATGAAAATCGTTGTACAATCTCTTTTAACTTCGATGACGTCAACAACATGTTTCTACCAGCAAATGACATAAATGTTGACAGAGTACGGGCCAGTTTGATGTTAGGAATATGCAATAACACCAAAGGCTCTAATAAATACTATTCAACGAGTAATACTGACACGATAATTTGGCAACTTAAGTGAGAGTTTAATGTCTACAGCTACCGAATTAGTTTCCTTCCGTGAACGTGCGACATTCAGTGCGGTGGGCGACAACAGAACTACAAGTATAGGTTACTGTGATTCGATGTAGCCAAGTTACTGAATACGTCATATGAAGTGACGTGGTGCTATAGGGTATTCGACGCAGCTATGTCACATACATTATATAACAACACCTCCATGGTAGCCATGTCACATCCATTAAATAACAACACTTTCATGATAGCCATTTCACATCCATTGTATAATATCACGTTCATGGTAGTCATGTGACATCCATTATATAATAACACCTTAATGGTAGCCATTTCACGTACATTATATAATAACACCTTCATTGTAGCCATTTCACATCCATTCTATAATAACACGTTTATGGTAGCTATGTGACATCCATTATATAACAACACCTTCATGGAAGCCATTTCACGTGCATTACATAATAACCACTTCATGGTAGCCATGTCACGTACATTACCTAATAAAACCTTCACGGTAGCGATGTCACGTACATCGCATAATAACACCTTCTTGGTAACTATGTCACGTACATTACATCACACCTTCAAAGTATAAGGAAACAAAATACCACATTAAAAGTGTCACGAACGGCGCTACGCAAGAACGATACTACATGGGCCGGCTACCAACGTTCATAATACAAATCAAACATGTCACAAACAACCCACTCTCCAGTCTGGCATCAAACTGAATTATACAAGGATAAACATGCCTTTATACAATGAGGGGTGTGTCAACCCCTATCTTTCACCTGGTTTTATGTGGGTAAACCTTCCGACATTTTGTTTTAAAACTTCCCCATTTTCTGGCCAACCAACATTTAAGGAAAATACTGGCAACTAAGTTACTACAGGTTTGTAGTTAGTGTGCAGCGTAAAATGAATCACAAACTCCAGATTACGCGCTCACATCAACATCTGCTACAAACATTTGCACTCACTGAACAAGTTCCACATTTACATCAGACGCTAAACATAATGCCTGTTAAAGCATCGTCTTTGTAAAGACCCGTTTTTATTACGTTTAAAATATCCCAAGAGTGGCCATCGGATGAAGTACTAGTGAGCACGTTTACCTGTTTAAAGGTGAGTATTACACATCACAATTTATATAATAAAATAACATTATACAACACATTATGTTCGCTACAAGAAACACACACATAATATATTATGTATATACAAAACAAGTAGAGCTAAATCACTCACGGTCAAGGTTATCACAGAGCAGCCATGTTTGTTTGTCACAGCAAGCACACTCGTATTTTATACACTATACATGTACGCCACAATCACTCCTGGCGGTCGTGCGTCACACATAGTCGTCATATCTGCGAGGGCAAGGACACCCATTCAAATCAGGTCACGCCGCCTCGTTTTGCCGATAAGTAGGTCAAATGTTACTGTGCGCAAGAATCTTTGTCAAACGGAATTTGGACGTACGACTGCTAGTCAAAATGATGTCTGCACATTATTATCCAGTCGAACAGAATTGGTAAAAGATGGACAATATTCGACGGTCAGACCAACGGAGGATGGGGCAAAAATCAAAGTGAAGAATATTTTTTTAATTTCGCAAATAAGATGATATTTTGTCATATGGACAACAACAAAGGCAGACTAACGCAGCCAATGCTCCCCCCACCCACTAGGCGACGCCACTATTCGAAGCTGTAGTTGTCCGAGTAGGGCAGGTTTTTCAGGCTGGCCTTCTTCCGTTCGCGCTCCTCGTACGTCGCCAAGAATTTCGGAAGACCTTTCAGGGTCTGTCTGGCGCTTTTACTCCTGCCTTTCATCGGGACCTGCACAACAAACAGCTCATTCAACAACAAACAGCTCATTCAACAACAAACAGCTCATTCAACAACAAACAGCTCATTCAGTGTTACGGCGGTTTCGTTCATAGTTTCGGACACAATGTCACTAGTAGCTGTGTACGTTGAAAATGGACGTATTTTTGCGTCATGTGACATCGTTCAACCGTTTTAGCTCGATGAACGCTGATTCTACAGCGCACATATCAGATACATGCAACATGTGTGTGTTCGCGCGCGCGTATATGCATGTACACGCACGCACGCACGCACGCACGCACGCACGCACGCACGCACGCACGCACGCACGCACTGTGTGGATGAGCATTATGTAGTAGCATCGTGATATCATAGATTGCAAAACACGAATGTAAATATAAACTGTACGTGTTACATGCACACCAAGTGGACGGCAATCCCAGGATGCCTTGCACTAGACATATTATTTATCTAACGATTAAAAATACACTAACCAGAGAGTGTCTCTTAGGAAAAACAAGCCAATTGTACGACAATGAAACACGACTCGTGCCATGCGAATGCATCACACGCACGCGCGAAATGTGAAATTTACACAGATTCTGGCGCAAAATTACGTCATCGGATAAACGAATTTTACACACTTTTAATACGTAAACTTGTGAATGATTATGAATCAGTTTCAGCCCGGGACTTGTCACATCTGAGACTGAGGATCAGTGCAAGGGAACATATTGGGAGAAACCGGTTTAGCGGTTCCTCGTTTTAATCGGTGACCTATTTTTGCGTCAGGGACTGAGTAAAATTCACTTTTGCTACCCCCACACAAGCAAACATAAACTTACACATGGACGCAATACTTTATTTCAGTATTACAACACTGAAATTTAAGTATTGAGAAATACTTCAAATACTAGCGAAACTATGCTGCAAAAAACACGTATTTTTTTATTAAAATTTTTAATATATACTATATCATAGAGCGGTTGCAATACCTTTTAAACATGTTTGCTTTCAGTTCAGGAAAATGCACTACTGTGTTTTCAATACTTTTAAAAGTGTTGCGACCATGCCGGCTGCTTATGCACGTCTTTATTTAGTATGGTAACTGCGACTCGATATTGAAATAATGTATGGAATATTCCTGATTTGTGGCAGTTGTAAAACCATACAGCAGTTTGTACCGAATATATAATTAAATTACATTTAAAACTAGCATAACATAAACCCCAATTAACTAATTAATTACTAACAAGCTCGCAAGACACAATGGCGGAAAGCAAGCAAAACGTGTTGATGAGAATCCGAGACGACTCGCTGTACGTATTAGACACAGTAAACCCCTACAGTTACTATGCTACGCCTATGCCTTTCTAAAGATTACATCTATGGAATATATTATCAATAGAATATGTTATCCATTTTACTAGCCGCACCACAAAATACCAAGGCTAAACAAGTAATTTTTGCTAAATACTGATGTTTACAATACATATTATCGGAAAATGTACAGAAATGCCAAAATTAAGACACAAAAAGGGCTAATCTCAGTCATCATACCGGTGTCACGGGACAGAAGTACTCCACTGCCAGAAGAAACCCCTACATTTCTGCCCGTACAACACTACACCCAAATACAGAAGATACCGAATGCAGCTACAACGTTCGCATAGACTCTACACACACAAATATAGAAGATACCGAATGCAACTGCAACGTTCATATAGACTCTACACATACGTTGCATTCAACGAAATGGATCTATTGAAATAAGACCGAATCAGACATACTAAATGTACACGATCTTTAAATGTTGCGTCCATTAATTGAACTGACCTGGTTCTACGCCCGCGCCGTGGCACAAGCGCAGTACCAGCCCTTTACGAATTTGCGAATTTGCCTACTTGTGTTACTGACCACTGACACCAATACTTAGGACGTTTTCATGGTGTAACAATAATAGTCAGGAGACAAGTATACTGATACAGCGACAACGTGATACAAGTGTATTGATACAGCGACAACATGATACAAGTGTACTGATACAGCGACAACATGATACAAGTGTACTGATACAGCGACAACGTGATACAAGTGTATTGATACAGCGACAACATGATACAAGTGTATTGATACAGCGACAACATGATACAAGTGTACTGATACAGCGACAACATGATACAAGTGTACTGATACAGCGACAACATGATACAAGTGTATTGATACAGCGACAACATGATACAAATGTACTGATACAGCGACAACGTGATACGAGTGAACTAATACAGCGACAATATGATACGAGAGAACTGTCATTCAGCAGAGAGCTAAGTCCAATCTACACGAGCGAGTTTTGTCCAAATGTGTCGGCCGACACGGTGTTGCATTAAAAGAATCGGTCGTGTAAACACGCGCGCGAGACCGACAAGCGAGGCCGATTTGCGGGACTATTCTGTCGGTGAGAACTTGGACCGATTCCGATCTAGCTAACAGTTGATCCCTATTTTTAAACAGCGGCCAATCAGCGACGGACTGCAGGTGAACCCGTGGTGGCAGTGACAAGAGGTCGCAGTGCCTAGACATTTTGTTTGTCTAAACGCACGCAAGATATAGTTGCGCTTTATCGTGCAGCACGGTGTCATCCGACACATCTTGGCAAAACTATCTAGTGTAAGCCGGCATTTAGTCGATTAACGATGATACCGATGTGATAAGACTCAGTGTATGTCCGGTTTAGCTCACGCCATCCGACGTAAGTCGTCACTAAGGCAAACCGACTGCGGCACATTGCGTTATCTTCCTTATTTTGCTAAGAGACAGCGTTAGATTCCTTATTTTGCTAGGAGAGAGCGTTATTTTCCTTATGTTGCTAGAGGACTGTGCTATTTTCATTATGTTGCTAGAGGACAGTGCTATTTTCCTTATGTTGCTAGAGGACAGTGTTATTTTCCTTATGTTGCTAGAGGACTGTGTTATTTTCATTATATTGCTAGAGGACAGTGTTATTTTCCATATGTTGCTAGAGGACTGTGTTATTTTCCTTATGTTGCTAGAGGACAGTGTTATTTTCCTTATGTTACTAGAGGACAGTGTTATTTTCCTTATGTTGCTAGAGGACAGTGTTATTTTCCATATGTTGCTAGAGGACTGTGTTATTTTCCTTATGTTGCTAGAGGACAGTGTTATTTTCCTTATGTTGCTAGAGGACAGTGTTATTTTCCTTGTTGCTAGAGGACAGTGTTATTTTCCTTATGTTGCTAGAGGACAGTGTTATTTTCCTTATGTTGCTAGAGGACAGTGTTATTTTCCTTATGTTGCTAGAGGACTGTGTTATTTTCCTTATGTTGCTAGAGGACTGTGTTATTTTCCATATGTTGCTAGAGGACAGTGTTATTTTCCTTATGTTGCTAGAGGACAGTGTTATTTTCCTTATGTTGCTAGAAGACAGTGTTATTTTCCTTATGTTGCTAGAGGACTGTGTTATTTTCATTATGTTGCTAGAGGACAGTGTTATTTTCCATATGTTGCTAAGAGACAGCGTTAGATTCCTTATTTTGCTAGGAGACAGCGTTAGATTCCTTATTTTGCTAAGAGACAGCGTTAGATTCCTTATTTTGCTAGGAGACAGCGTTAGATTCCTTATGTTGCTAGGAGAGAGCGTTATTTTCCTTATGTTGCTAGAGGACTGTGCTATTTTCATTATGTTACTAGAGGACAGTGTTATTTTCCTTATGTTGCTAGAGGACTGTGTAATTTTCATTATGTTGCTAGAGGACAGTGTTATTTTCCATATGTTGCTAGAGGACTGTGTTATTTTCCTTATGTTGCTAGAGGACAGTGTTATTGTCCTTATGTTGCTAGAGGACAGTGTTATTGTCCTTATGTTGCTAGAGGACAGTGTTATTGTCCTTATGTTGCTAGAGGACAGTGTTATTGTCCTTATGTTGCTAGAGGACACACCTGTCCGATCGACGGGTGCGCGGTCCACGTGCGTACCGGCAGCTCTTCCTCGGTCGACGTCGATCGGCGGTTATTCCACGGCCGGTTCTAAGTGGACAGTTGAACACTAGACGCTGTAGGAGTGACCTCGACTAGCCTTTATAGGGAACGTCGTGGCCAACTTTATTTGGTCAACGTATTCAGTCTACCGGTGCACCCAGTCTAGCAGATCATTTCTAATACCCATTAATCATTCAATAATGATAATATCCCAAATATAAGCGATGCAACATGTTTAAATACACAATATGGGCAAACAGATTGTCTTCAATACATATTATATGCACGCACGCACGCACGCAAAACACGTGGCCAAACTTTGGGTGGTTTCGGTGTTCCGTACTGCTACAATAGAATATTCATTTGTTGGCTACATACAGAGGCTGACCGCTCCGACAGCTCGTGTATCACTACTTCACAGATTGTAGTCCCGTGCACCCAGACACAAAACAGCGATCCCAACAAATATATACAGATACAAGCACGCATCAACACATATGCATACTCTTTCTATCCTAGCGTCAGAAAAGCCTGTTGACTGAAATAATAAGACTCCCTCCATTCACCCCTTCCAACTAGCTGTGAGCACTGTCTATCTTACCCCTCAATTCACCCCTTCCTACTAGCTGTGAGCACTGTCTATCTTACCCCTTCAGCTCACCTCATTCGTCTATAAGGAGGATATCTGATTTTAGTCCACTTTTTAATTGCACTATTTAAAAAAAATATTATTTCCCACATTTATATGCACCTTTTTCAAGCGCACTAAACACCACACTCCCATGTTAGCCACAGAAGGGGCAGTTTGCAGTAAACATACTGAAGACTGAAGACTACACTGACTATTCTGCAGAACGTACCAACATTTCAAAATTAGTTACCGGGATGGGCCGGAATTGAGGGGTATCAGCTTTGGGTGCTTTTCTCAGAAAAACGAGGCATGTCATTTTCACGAATTTCACAGAGCACGTGTGTTAATAAAGGATACACGTGCTGTGAAATTTTAAAGAAAATCGTTGAATAAATTTTCCAGGAAATAATCATGGCGACCTACTCAGATCTACGGCCGCTCGCAGAGTTTGTGTTCGGCGTCTCCATCTAACCGCGAAGCGTCGTCCGCTACTCGCGTGTGAGAAGATTGCCTCGGCTGAATCCTCGGGATTTAATAGAGAATCGATTACGCTTATAAGCAGCTACGAAATAGCATGCGCCACCAGCAATGTCGGAGTCTAGACACAAATGGTGCGTCAACCATAGATGCTGCTAGAGGTGTCGAATATATCAAAGATGAATCCGAAAGGTGGACCGTCAAGATAAATGAATATCAAAGGAAATCCCGTCGCTGTTTACGTAACTTTGTTTTATTTTGCCTACTTCATACGGAACTATTAAGACTACCACTGTCACACACATACAGGCTTAAATAGTTAACAACAATGCCACATGTCAAGTCCTTGGCAATACATTTCTGGTTATTAAGCAAAAAGTCAAATCAACAGTATATGCGTAATACAAATTTCACATAAAAACTTATATTAATGAAACTTCTTAACTAAATGAAGATATTTTCAAGGCACTGCAAACCAACTGTATGAGCAAGCAACAGTTTGCACTGATTTTGAAATATGTTCGACTGAACCATTTTCAATATGTCTCTGATGTGTTCTTAAGCACAACACTGTCTCTTATTGGAATCACTTTAGAAAATACTTATCTGAGCTTCACAAATATCACAGTTTGCACTGTAGGAACGCTATCAGCCCACCATGCAGGCTTTAGTAGAAACTAGCGACTCGTTCTAGTGGTGATATTTTCTTTAAAACTATATGAACATTCTGCTAACGGTTTCGATCGCCCGATTAACACACCGATAACCTTGATGATCCTATAAAACACGCGAAACTAAAACTTGAAGTGAAACCAACCAAACAATTACATGTTAGAATCGTGTTAGTAAAACACTTCGTGTTTGGCAATAAAAATAAATAAATAATTAAAATAAATATCGCAATGCAATGGCTTGTAAACACGTTAGTTCCGTCCGAGATGCTTCACGGCAACAACGTAAAATAAATAACGTTCATCAGTTTGCTCGCCGAAGTTTTCGTCCGCTCGTTCGGTCGGTCGTGTCCCGGTCTGTCTCGTCCTTCATTAAATTCCATTCAACAAGTCGTTCGCTTCGTCATCTGCGCGATCATATCTTCAGTTTGGGAAGTTTGAAGATCTTAAATCAACAGTAGAGCGGGCTCAGCTTAAGAAAACCGCGGGTAACAAAATCAGCCATTCAGTAGACTCAAACTGGTTACGAAGAAATCACTGCCTATTCTCGTTTGACCATAGCTCAGTGTTTTGACACGAGAAACGATACATTGTGTAGGCAGAACGGTAGAACATTACGAGTATGCCAGCGACGTATAGGATCCATATACGTTACAAAAGAAAACAGTGTCACTGAGAAGGTCTTAAGTGGGGGTCCCTGCAGCCCCCGAGAGAGATCAGCCGCCTCGTAATATTTTACAAACAATTTCATGGACAGATAGCTCTTCCTTTACCAGGTCAGCCTTTTGGTCAAATAACAATACACGTGGCCACAGTGAGAGATGTGTCCACGTGCCAGCCACATCACAGGTTACAACATAACTGTAAATAACGGGAATTGACTATGAGAAACAGTTGTATCCACAGGCACTGTGGACACTATTAAAGGTAGATTGAGCAAGCAGATTTAAATTATGCGCAGCGCTTTAGCACCCGTCTCCACATTGGCGTGCAACCGTCGGGTTCATGCCGATTACTACGTAGACAGGTGCATGCACTGCCATCGGTATTTCAAACCCCCTAAAGTAAATGGCCTTTGAAATCAAAGTTCAGTTCCAATGAGAAAAGAAGATAAAACATTATTCAGGTAGCGGCCAGTTAAAATCAACGAGACAATCCATAAACTTAGATCTCGTTTAAACGGTCAACATTTAAGATATGGTGGATACACGGTTGTGTTAATGCAAACTGCAAACAAACAAAACTGTCAAAGTAGCCCATACCGGTACTAACCCGGGCAACCTAGCGAAAACAAATATGTTACAAAATCTGGGTCGCTTTTACGACGGACTAAAATTGTCACCTGAGCGTCCGGCGTGTTACGACCGCAGCACGGAAAGGCACCCAACGTCGATGTGGAACAATTTCACAATTTAAGTTGTTAAAACTTGACTGCGGTTTGGCGGACACGATAAATTATTCCGGGACAACGAAGACACATCAGGTGTCAGCTAGTTATAAAATGTCGAAACAACTTCTTTTCGATTGAACCAGTATCCTTAATAAACGCAAATATCAATGCTGAAATAACGTTGCAACAAACTACATCTTTCGTGCGTCAACACCTCCTAAGATTAATCGGTATTGACGAACTAGATTGGCCTAAATTACTTACGCCGCTGAACGACATTTTTCCATTTTTTTTTCTGTGCAAATGCATTCATTCAATCATTCGACATCTTTCAAAAAAGCATGCATTCGTTTATAATGTAATTGAGTTTTTTTGCGCACTTTTGTGGTCCAAATAACGCTGCAGAAAGCAACCACGGTGAGCGAAAATATAAGTCGCTTGCGCTCACTGAAGAAGACGCTTATGTATCGTGGCGCTAATTAAACCGAAAAGTACGCCAAACGCAGTGGTGTTTAAAGAATATATGCTTTTTGTACGTGGAATGGTGTGTAATGATTGAATAAATGCATCGGCATAGAACAAATGAGGGGAGAATGTCGCTCAACGACGTATATAATTTTGTAAGTGGAATGGTGTGTAATGACTGAATAAATGAATCGACATAGAACAAATGAGGGGAGAATGTCGCTCAACGACGTATATAATTTTGTACGTGGAATGGTGTGGAATGATTGAATAAATGCATCGGCATAGAACAAATGAGAGGAGAATGTCGCTCAACGGCGTATATAATTTTGTACGTGGAATGGTGTGTAATGATTGAATAAATGCATCGACATAGAACAAATGAGGGGAGAATGTCGCTCAACGACGTATATAATTTTGTACGTGGAATGGTGTGTAATGATTGAATAAATGCATCGGCATAGAACAAATGAGGGGAGAATGTCGTTCAACGGTGTATATCATTTATGTCAATCTAGTTCATAATTACCGATTAATCATCATCGTCACCATCGTTATCTCTTTCAATAAAACATCTTGGTGTTCCCCTTATTTTGCAGAGCGCATATACTTCCCTCTAGCTGAAGCTGAACCGTTGATTGACACAACAACCTGTGAACCACGTGACTAAACACGTGACTGCTATTGGCGAATAAACGTCAACGAAACAAAACACCGAACGCAACTGTTACCTTATCATAATCGGCTCGTACGTATTCCGATCTATTTTCGCGTCTCTGTAAAACACGAATCAGGAAACGTGATTCCTGGCACACCAACGTGACACGGCTGGCAGACCACTCCAACAACCACTAATAATAATAATAATATGAAAATTAAATTAACATTCTCGGAAACCCGAGCTTAGAGGCGCATGAAAACCAAGAGAGTGAAGTAACCTTGAAATCGTTACAGAATGTTGGTTCACATATATCTTAATGTAAATTAATAAAGCAACACTGTTGTTGATCGTCTGCAAATAAACCATAATCATAACTTGTGGCCTTATTATAATACAACCCTAACTATAAACGTAGCCATAAAACCCAAACTCGCCACCAGTGGCGCCACTCATCATTTCACTGCCACAACTGACGTTTGATGTGCAGATTCTGAGTATCTTTATTTCATTTGGTAAACCCCCAATGTTTATAAAGAAATCTCCCAATTTCAATTGCAGACAAATTACAACTGTAGAACGAACTGTGCATTGAACATTTAACTAGAAACACGACAACGTCCGTTTTTGTATGAAACTATTTTACGTCTCTGAAGTATGCAAATGCTATGACGTAACACGTCGTAAACAACAACTGCATTGCCCGGCAAACCAATCGTTTATGCCACTCCGCAACCGTCCATTTTGAATGTATAACCAGGTTGTGGTAGTGGTGATACGCTGAGTGGCGCCACTGTCGGTGAGTATGCGTAAAACCAACACCGAACATAGAACTCACGGTTCCTAACCGACAGATGGCGCAAACTTGTAATACATGTAACCTTAACTATCCGACAGGTGGCTTGTTGCTATGCCGCGGCCTTAAATAGAGACAATGCCGCGTAAATCCTACTCATGTGGTAATGTACCTTTAGTCCCGAGGCAAAGTTACCGGTCGATAGTTTCCTAAGCCTCTGACCCTAAACAACACACGACACTAAATAAATAAAAAGCTAATTAAATACCAAATAATATCAGGCGCGTAGGCAGCCGTACGCACGTGCTGTTTCTTTTGTCTATTCAGTGGCTATGCACATATTTTTTATCCAACCCGCGCCCAGATATTGAATGTTCCAACCCTAATATGGTTGGCAGCATCCGTGGAGTCCAAGCATAAATCAGTTCCCGACGCCACATACACTCACTGGGAAGGATACAACGTTAACTTGGCTATTGCACATGTATATGATGGACACAGTCCTACAGATCGCCTTCTCCTCCAACTACTCAGCCAAGAGGTTGCGGGCCGAATTGGCTCAGCTTGAGTAAGACGAGGACGCACAAGCTGGTATGAACAACAGAGCTAATCTGCAATCGCTCTGCAATTATTGTTGTACACTCACTGCCAGGCTTTATACAATACAATACAATTTTATTATTCCGTGTAGCAGAGCATCGAATGTTTAAATTTTAATTACCTCTCTCAGTGATTCCTCTTCTATGCTTCCCAGCCCTATTCGCGCCTGCGTTTTAAACAAACCAGAATCACTCAAAACCTTAACATCGACATCCTAACGTGATTCTACGTAATGAATCACTCGTGTCACGTGGCTAGTGACTGTCTTGTTTGACGGCGGTAAACCAAACATTTCAGTAGAAGATATCAATGTCGAATTCTAGAGATATTGGTAATAAGACTGAATTAATCCTTTGGATTCAGTGATAAAAAACAATAACGGTCGGAGGGAGTAAATTCAAACATGCTAATGTTCAAAAGAATACTCAAACGTTGATAAAAAACAGAGAAATTTACGAATTTCACAGACATATTGCAATTATGTTGGGAACATTAACAACATACAATATTCACAACATGTACGGCACCTATCGGCTAATAATAAAATTACGGTTGAGGGGGTCGTGTTTGTCATTGCAATATTTTTATGACGTCATTGCTATATGCTTGTGACGTCATTTCAATATGTTTGTGACGTCACTGTTTGTGACGCCTGAAACCGTTCTATTTCGAATGTGGTCATAAACACGTTTTATATTTTTTAATTATAATTTCCGAAAGCGGTTGTTTTACTTGGATAAATGCGTAAGTAGTCAGTTATATTATCTGCTGTCGTACAATAGGCATCATTTATAACACATACGACACCTGTTGGCTGAGAATGAAACCACGGTTATGGGTCGTCAACAAAACTAGCGATAAAGCGCATGCGTCGCGAATTTCGTCCATTGCGACTGTTCGCGAGAAAACAACCCCGTATCCATGACAACGACTGATCCAGTAAACAAACATATATGAACATGGTAGTGACTGATTCAACAGTTGCTTCAACACAACAGAGAACGTGCAAGCACAGCAACAACGATCAATGGCGATATGGAACACACAACAGATCTAATATGGGGTTAACGTAAGTAAAACGTCCAATTCAACGACACGTACACGCTCGCAACCGCGCACTCACGCACGCACGCACAACACACTGACATGTGTATGAGCCTTCCCAACAAGTCATATTCGCTATGGTGCTTTGTGTGCTAAAGTACCGCGTGTGCCATGGTACTTCGTGTGCTAAAGTACCGCAAGTACCGTATTTTTTATTTCTGTACTCCTCATTGAAACCTCTCGTTCTGTATTCACGGTTCCATAGGCATAGTTTCGATATGCGCGCAATTGTATGTCCCTCACCATGGCAAGGACGTGTTGGACGGTGGGTGGTGCACGGTCTAAACCAATACTAAATAAAGGAACGGCTTTTGAACCTTGAGAACTTATATGCGAGCACCGTTAATTGACGCAAATTTATTTTACCTTCATCAATTGTCTCTTCTCCATCCTGCTAAATTTTCTCAGTGACAGTCTCTCCTGCACGTTAAAAAGACATTCAAAACGCAAAGAATACAGCGCACAGAGCAACACCTGCGGACATCATTAATAATATTGATTGAACCCTGACAAAAATAAGAAATGTGCCTGGGTAGAAAACACGAGTCGCCAGAACACATGGCAAACTAACTGCTTCTAGTGTTTTCATGACACGGCATACTGACAGAACAAACGACACACAAAGGGTCTCCTATTCAAGTTATTACAGTTTGTGTGTACCCGCATAGAGGTGTTTACGGGTAGAAAGCTTCTAAGATTAGTACCGTAACACAACTATGCTAGCTACATCATAGTAACATTGTTGCTATCCATAGATGCTATGCTTTAACTAGAAAATGCCTATGGTTATGGTTGCTTTTCTCTCCAATGCCACGCCGGGTAAATCAGCTAGTATACACGCACGCACGCACGCACGCGCGCACGCACGCACGCACGCACGCACGCACGCACGCACGCACGCACACATGTTTGATAAAGGAGGACCACAGATGCACGCGCAGACAGTCGAATGTACGAATTCACACACTCACGCACGCACGCACGCATGCACGCACGCACGCACGCACACACGCAGATTAAACACTGTTTGGACGTAAACTGCTTCAATGTCCACTTGCAATCTGGAGTTTGTTGTTCTGAAAGGCAACATTGTGAAATGTGGTATTTGCAAGTAACAGAAAAACATTATTGGTAGCTATGACATCGTAGGATAATGTCGATCGGTAAGAGTCGCCGGTTCAGTGAATCCAGGGCTGAAATAAGTGGCCCAGACCGACGTATCTAGCATGAAGTGTCCAGACCCACGTATCTAGCATGAAGTGTCCAGACCCACGTATCTAGCATGAAGTGCCCAGACCCACGTATCTAGCATGAAGTGCCCAGACCCACGTATCTAGCATGAAGTGTCCAGACCCACGTATCTAGCATGAAGTGTCCAGACCCACGTATCTAGCATGAAGTGCCCAGACCCACGTATCTAGCATGAAGTGCCCAGACCCACGTATCTAGCATGAAGTGCCCAGACCCACGTATCTAGCATGAAGTGCCCAGACCCACGTATCTAGCATGAAGTGCCCAGACCCACGTATCTAGCATGAAGTGCCCAGACCCACGTATCTAGCATGAAGTGCCCAGACCCACGTATCTAGCATGAAGTGCCCAGACCCACGTATCTAGCATGAAGTGTCCAGACCCACGTATCTAGCATGAAGTGCCCAGACCCACGTATCTAGCATGAAGTGCCAGACCCACGTGTCCATGAAGTGCCCAGACCACGTATCTAGCATGAAGTGCCCAGACCATCAGATGAAGCCCAGACCGTATCTAGCATGAAGTGCCCAGACCCACGTATCTAGCATGAAGTGCCAGACCACGTATCAGCATGAAGTGCCCAGACCACGTATCTAGCATGAAGTGCCAGACCCACGTATCTAGCATGAAGTGTCCAGACCCACGTATCTAGCATGAAGTGCCCAGACCCAGATAGCATGAAGTCCAGACCCTCTAGACCCGTATCTAGCATGAAGTGCCAGACACGATCAGCATGAAGTGTCCAGACCCACGTATCTAGCATGAAGTGCCCAGACCCACGTATCTAGCATGAAGTGCCCAGACCCACGTATCTAGCATGAAGTGCCCAGACCCACGTATCTAGCATGAAGTGGCCAGACCCACGTATCTAGCATGAAGTGGCCAGACCCACGTATCTAGCATGAAGTGCCCAGACCCACGTATCTAGCATGAAGTGCCCAGACCCACGTATCTAGCATGAAGTGCCCAGACCCACGTATCTAGCATGAAGTGCCCAGACCCACGTATCTAGCATGAAGTGCCCAGACCCACGTATCTAGCATGAAGTGCCCAGACCCACGTATCTAGCATGAAGTGCCCAGACCCACGTATCTAGCATGAAGTGCCCAGACCCACG
Organism: Lamellibrachia satsuma; assembly: GCA_033239005.1. Lineage (NCBI taxonomy): Eukaryota > Metazoa > Annelida > Polychaeta > Sabellida > Siboglinidae > Lamellibrachia > Lamellibrachia satsuma. Next base: position 8,965,981 of record BSQZ01000003.1, on the reverse strand, counting down.
TATCTAGCATGAAGTGTCCAGACCCACGTATCTAGCATGAAGTGCCCAGACCCACGTATCTAGCATGAAGTGCCCAGACCCACGTATCTAGCATGAAGTGCCCAGACCCACGTATCTAGCATGAAGTGGCCAGACCCACGTATCTAGCATGAAGTGCCCAGACCCACGTATCTAGCATGAAGTGGCCAGACCCACGTATCTAGCATGAAGTGTCCAGACCCACGTATCTAGCATGAAGTGTCCAGACCCACGTATCTAGCATGAAGTGCCCAGACCCACGTATCTAGCATGAAGTGCCCAGACCCACGTATCTAGCATGAAGTGCCCAGACCCACGTATCTAGCATGAAGTGCCCAGACCCACGTATCTAGCATGAAGTGTCCAGACCCACGTATCTAGCATGAAGTGTCCAGACCCACGTATCTAGCATGAAGTGTCCAGACCCACGTATCTAGCATGAAGTGTCCAGACCCACGTATCTAGCATGAAGTGCCCAGACCCACGTATCTAGCATGAAGTGCCCAGAACCACGTATCTAGCATGAAGTGCCCAGACCCACGTATCTAGCATGAAGTGTCCAGAACCACGTATCTAGCATGAAGTGTCTAGACCCACGTATCTAGCATGAGAGACACAAACCCAACGTTGTAATCAAGCCAGCCTGTAAGTTTCAGCCAATTTCCTCTTGTATCTGTTGCCTGCATGGAATATCTTGATAGTCGCTTGGGTATAATGTTTACACGTAGACGTGTATGTGGTTATGCATCCTATGAATCAGTTACACTGTACCTTTGAGTCTGCCAATTCTGTCTCTTCAATTATCTTCTGACCGCGTGGTGACTATATTTAAACAAAGCCATTGTTGTGATGTTACATTAAAAGAATGTTCACGATGCCCGGTCAGTAAGCAATACTGTTAACAGTGTTATGACAGCTAATGCACGGGTCTGGGGCTTTTGAGCACGAATCCACAAGGTGCAGTTTCCCTGGAAGAAATTTCAATTTAAAGCTGACTTTCTGAAATACGTCCGAGAGGTGGCAGCATGATCTGTCTTAGTTTGTGGCTTTACCCTGGTTGCGATATATTATGTTTGTTGTTTATTTACACCTGGGGCGGGGGCAGGGGGGTGTTGTAGTAAATACGGTACCAGTATACCATCTTTGATAACTGATGTAAAAAACTAACATGTTTTAGACATATGTCAAAATGGAATATATATATAGAAAGAAGGGCTTTCTGAAGAATAACAGCTTAATTATAGCAACATGGGAGGCTTCTTCAAAGGTACAAAGTAAATAAAATCAAGTTTTATAGCATACATTATATGTAATTATTTTAACATATTGGTGTGTGTGTGTGTGCGTGTGTGTGTGTGCATGCATGCGTCAGAGTGATTGTGGATGTGAGTACGTACATACATACATACATGTATAAGCATATGCAAGATGTATGCCTGTACAGACTATGTGTGTGTGTGTGTGTGTGTGTGTGTGTGTGTGTGTGTGTGTGTGTGTGTGTCTGTGTCTGTGTCTGTGTGTGTGTGTGTGTGTGTGTGTGTGTGTGTGTGTGTGTGTGTGTGTGTGTGTGTGTGCGCACGCATACATGCACGTATGAGCATACCATGCGTGCTTGTGGGTATGTGCATGTGTATATGCATGCATATATATGTACGTATGTACGTATGTATCTGTGTGTGCATACAATGTGCAAAAGTCTTATGAAAGAGGTAAGGTGCATATACATATGGCTCATGTGAGCTGTCAACTCGCAGTACACACAAACACTATTTGTCTTGTCGCTTCAGAATGTTGTATTGGGTTCACAATCTTGCTCAATACAACATTCTGAACAACTCGTTCATAAACCCAGTATCGTTCAATAAGTGTATGTTACCTTTTTAGACATCTTCCTCTCTATGGCACTGAGAGACCTCAAGGCTCTCTTCTCCTGCCAAACATCATCACAATGTACTACAGGAATTAGGAAAATGCTGCAGGCAAACCAATATGAGGTACCTCACGGAACAACAAAATTTGACTACAAGTAGACGTGTTAGGTAAAGGTACATTCTATACAGCTTTGTATCCGGACCATGGGACCATTCAAAGCAATTTACACATCTCCTGGCAGACCTGTTCATTCCAACACCAACTCGACTTTTCTGGTCAGCATATATTCGTACTGCAATTCCTGCCTGAAGACAATTGGTTCCCACATATCCACCACAATCTACAGCCAGGTACTCGTTTATACAGCTGAGTGAACTGAGGCAACGCGGAGAGAACAAAATTGTGCAAGCTTCAAAACGGCAACCAGAGGATTTGAACATTGGTCATCTTGACTGAGTTACAATAACCACTGCGTTACACGCGGAGAGGACACATTTAAGGCTAGAACAAAAATGTACTACACTAAATAATCTCATCCACACTTTGGAGGACTAACTAAATATGTATAATAAAATTTATTTAGTTTATTTATGTAGATAGTTATCTCTATTGCAATATTTGACTTAAAAAGTGCATATCACATATGTAAACATGACAGAGGTTAAATATGAACGAATAATTTCAAAGAAATATTACCTCTTTCTCTGCGTCTTCCTTTGTGAATGTTCTCGGGCTACGAGACTATTTTTAAACAAAGACATGCACTTTTATTTGGAAACTCAACATCTGGTTAAAATCCCTAAAATCGTTCTGCCTATCTCTTAGTTTACATTAGTTGAAAGTTGAATGTGCTAAAAAAAGAACATATTAGTAAAAACTTTGAAAATCTTAAACCAGTCAAGTCATGGGGTGACAGTTACACGATAAAGAGCAAAATTTAGTCAGAAGCATGTTTACTCTGTAGTTTGGTTATTTTTAATGTGAAAACACATTATATATATATATATATATATAATATATCATATTCCGAGACACTGGTATCATACGTAGACCAGGATTGTTGACGTTCATCCACTGTACAAACAAATCAACTCTTCGTTTTGTTTAGTGCATGAACGAAACAAAATCATACCAATCAATAAATAGCTGTATGACACTAATGTTATAAGAATAAAATGTGATTAGATATAACAGGTTCACATGTAAGAAGTTAGATTAGATATAACATGTTCACATGTAAGAAGTTAGATTAGATATAACAGGTTCACATGTAAGAAGTTAGATTAGATATAACAGGTTCACATGTAAGAAGTTAGATTAGATATAACAGGTTCACATGTAAGAAGTTAGATTAGATATAACAGGTTCACATGTAAGAAGTTAGATTAGATATAACAGGTTCACATGTAAGAAGGTAGATTAGATATAACAGGTTCACATGTAAGAAGTTAGATTAGATATAACAGGTTCACATGTAAGAAGTTAGATTAGATATAACAGGTTCACATGTAAGAAGTTAGATTAGATATAACAGGTTCACATGTAAGACGTTAGCAGAACACTTGGCTAAAGGGATTTCATCTCACCCAATGGCATCTTGATATATTTATAGTCACATTACATGTTTTCCATAATAGTTAATAACGTTATCAAATACTTTCACGTGTACAACTGTGGTGTGGAGAACTGTGTAAGGACAAGATGAAACTATAATCAACAAATCAACACAACGCCAACATAATTAGACAGTTCAGCGTATCAAAAATGTACCAAACAAATGAACCAGTAACAAAGTGAAACTCTTTGAGACATGGCTATATACATACAATAAAATAAACAGAGAATGTTTAGTATGACTGCTGTAAATGAAGTTTATTGAACAGGACCTTTAGAGGAAATGTAAAAAATTTTCTTTGGTTAACTGGTTATACGTGGCTAGTAGGTGTCATGTACTAAAAATGCATCAATTCTCCAAATTATTCCATCTCAAAAGTTAATCTGAATTAACTGTTTTAATTTTCATATTTTAATCTTTATTGTTGTAGCATATTTACTGTCAGAACATTTTATAAAACAGACATTTTTTTTAGACCAATAACCATCCAATGAAAATTGGTATATTTCAGTTACAAATGTGACGATTTATTGCTCAGTAATTAAGTGCTCAGTAATTTATTGCTCAGTAATTAAGCGCTCAGTAATTGACTACTCTGTAGTTTATTGCTCAGTAATTTGTTGCTAAGTAATTTCTTGCTCAGTATTTTATTGCTCTGTAAATTATTGCTCAGTAATTTACTACACTGTAATTTATTGCTAAGTAATTTATTGCTCAGTAATTTATTGCTCATTAATTTGTTGCTCGGTAATTTGTTGCTCAATAATTTATTGCTCAGTAACTTACTACTCTGTAATTTATTGCTAAGTAATTTATTGTTTAGTAATTTGTTGCTCAGTAATTTATTGCTCAGTGATTTGTTGCTCAGTAATTTACTACTCTGTAATTTATTGCTCAGTAATTTATTGCTCTGTAAATTATTGCTCAATAATTTACTACTCTGTAATTTATAGCTCAGTATTTTATTGCACAGTAATTTATTGCTCAGTAATTTACTACTCTGTAATTTATTGCTCAGTAATTTATTGCTCAGTAATTTATTGCAGTACAATCTCTGTACATGTCATAAAACTAGCATATTTTATTTTGTCGCCAAACTGAGTATTTTGTAAAATATTAAGAGGTGAAACACGATGACAATACAATGCTTTGTATCCATGGATATTATTTTTAAACAACTGGTATGTTATTAATACTAATAAATTCAGTATTGAAGTGTCCGTAAAACTGTTGTTTAGTTAACCAATTAAAACAGTTGTAGGTCTACATTCCCGTTAGGACAAGAAAACTACTGTTTTGAGACTAGAGAATTTACACAGGATTTCGGTCTGAAGAGAATGTAGCCTGAACAGGAATGATACATCTAGAGATACACAGTGATACACTATGATACAGAAATACAGAATGATAGGTTGCATCCTATAGGCTTGGTAAAACAAAGCTATCTGGTATATATGAATTGGTCCATAATCTTTAATAAGGACGACAATGAAAATTATAATGAAAGCGTAATGATACAATGATACAATGATCACAATTATAATGAAAGCGTAATGATACAATGATCACAATTATAATGAAAGCGTAATGAAACAATGATCACAATTATCATACACAATATTATATTCTTACACAGTGTCCTTAATAGAATCCTTCCACAGAAATAATATACAAGCGTTATATTAGTTCTTACTTAACTATTCTTTTATTATCAGTTCCAACCAAATCCACAATTGTATAGTATCTCATAGACATCATATTAAGTAGATCGATGGAGAATTTTATTACTTATTTCCGGTGACAAAAAAGAAATAATTCTTCAAATATAATTATTGGTGTCGATGTGATTTTCCTGCAGCAAAGCTTAAACAAAAGTTGATTTCACTCAAGCAAGGAAAGGACAGAGAACCAAAACTTGCAGTAGAAAATAGTTCAACTAGATACTATACAGTATACAACACTGAAAACAGCAACATGAAACAAAGTATGTCTTGAAAGAGCAAAAACATTAAACTATAGTGGAACAGTACCACAGACAAAGACGTCACTTCACTTCTTCCTTTCTGTCTAATTTTAGGAAGTTTAGATCCCTAAGAAAAACAAATTGTCACATTTATTACTCTAACCAAATCTGTTATGATGAACTCGGAACGTGTAGAATACTGAATGAATATGCTGCATTTTTCAACACAAATCATCTATATTGTATTTGCACAAGGAGTCACCAAACAACGTCTTGTAACTGTGCAGGGAACATCGACTGTCAACAGTTAGTGCCCCTGTGACACCATGGACACAGTCTATGTGTCCAGATTAAAACCTTTTTCTGAGAACTGAATCATGCAGTTAACGAGGTATATTAGCATTTGAAAATTCTGTTCCGGTAAAATGTTATCTGGATGCGAACTTTCTGGATTATCGGCATCCGGATTACTGAGTTTCCACTGCATATATTGTATATATACAAACATACCGTATTGGACCAATAAGTGTAGAGTATTCTAAAAAAAATGGAGCAATGAAAAAGTCAACGAATCTGTTCTTATAAGCGTACACCAAAATTTGTTTCTCTAGACAATAAGGTAACTGTTTAACACTGGTGGTGTCATCTGGTGACTAACGTAGAACAACTAAAAAGTGGTGCCAACTGTTTAACACCACATGGCAACACTATTCAACTGTTCCACACTAGTCAAATAAAATAATTATGGATCCTGCTGATTAAAGTAGGGGTGTATGCTAATTAAGGCATGTACACTTAATAGGTCGGTACAGTAGAGTATGTATGGTATATATTATTACACCATTGAGGCAAGGGTCCATACATTCAGTCCCTTCCTGTGGTTACCAGCTCCTGTGATAGTATGTATGGTATATATTATTACACCATTGAGGCAAGGGTCCATACATTCAGTCCCTTCCTGTGGTTACCAGCTCCTGTGATAGTATGTATGGTATATATTATTACACCATTGAGGCAAGGGTCCATACATTCAGTCCCTTCCTGTGGTTACCAGCTCCTCTGATAGTATGTATGGTATATATTATTACACCATTGAGGCAAGGGTCCATACATTCAGTCCCTTCCTGTGGTTACCAGCTCCTGTGATAGCCTGGCTGATGTTAAGAGAAGTTAAATCTAATTATGTAACTACAATGCACCCGTAGCCACCACTCAAGCCTGACAGAGGGATGACTGTAGCTGTCTGAGGATACTCTATATATGTGTTGTATAACATGCACATACACACTTAATACACAACATATGCTTAATACAAACATTTTGTATTGACTATGTTAATATCATTGAAAACATGCATTACTTTATTGATCAATTAAGAGTACTTCTTTGGCCGATGCTTATATCATTCAATGCAAGCACGCACGCACACACGCATGCACACAGGTGCATACACACACAAATATTAACTATGCATTACTGACTTAATCAGTCAATTGGTGAACTATAGTTTACCTCAACATAAACACTCTGCCTTCGTTCAGATGTCTGTGTTCAAAAACAAACCACAAAAATGTTATATAAATGTACAGGTGTCCACACGCATACACAAACATGCACATACACACATATGTACAGGCGTCCACACGCATACACAAACATGCACATACACACATATGTACATGCATCCACATGCATACACAAACATACACATACACACATATGTACATGCATCCACACGCATACACAAACATGCACATACACACATATGTACATGCATCCACACGCATACACAAACATGCACATACACACATATGTACAGGCGTCCACACGCATACACAAACATGCACATACACACATATGTACAGGCATCCACACGCATACACAAACATGCACATACACACATATGTACATGCGTCCACACGCATACACAAACATGCACATACACACATATGTACAGGCGTCCACACGCATACACAAACATGCACATACACACATATGTACAGGCATCCACACGCATACACAAACATGCACATACACACATATGTACAGGCGTCCACATGCATACACAAACATGCACATACACACATATGTACAGGCGTCCACACGCATACACAAACATGCACATACACACATATGTACAGGCGTCCACACGCATACACAAACATGCACATACACACATATGTACAGGCATCCACACATACACACACAAAACATGCACATACACACATATGTACATGCATCCACATGCATACACAAACATGCACATACACACATATGTACAGGCGTCCACACGCATACACAAACATGCACATACACACATATGTACAGGCATCCACACGCATACACAAACATGCACATACACACATATGTACAGGCGTCCACACGCATACACAAACATGCACATACACACATATGTACAGGCGTCCACACGCATACACAAACATGCACATACACACATATGTACAGGCGTCCACACGCATACACAAACATGCACATACACACATATGTACAGGCGTCCACACGCATACACAAACATGCACATACACACATATGTACAGGCGTCCACACGCATACACAAACATGCACATACACACATATGTACAGGCGTCCACACGCATACACAAACATGCACATACACACATATGTACAGGCGTCCACACGCATACACAAACATGCACATACACACATACATGCATACAGTACAGGCGTCCACACGCATACACAAACATGCACATACACACATATGTACAGGCGTCCACACGCATACACAAACATGCACATACACACATATGTACAGGCATCCACACGCATACACAAACATACACATACACACATATGTACAGGCGTCCACATGCATACACAAACATGCACATACACACATATGTACAGGCGTCCACAAGCATACACAAACATGCACATACACACATATGTACAGGCGTCCACACGCATACACAAACATGCACATACACACATATGTACAGGCGTCCACAAGCATACACAAACATGCACATACACACATATGTACAGGCGTCCACACGCATACACAAACATACACATACACACATATGTACAGGCGTCCACATGCATACACAAACATGCACATACACACATATGTACAGGCGTCCACACGCATACACAAACATGCACATACACACATATGTACAGGCGTCCACACGCATACACAAACATGCACATACACACATATGTACAGGCGTCCACACGCATACACAAACATACACATACACACATATGTACAGGCGTCCACACATACACATACACAAACATGCACATACACACATATGTACATGCATCCACATGCATACACAAACATGCACATACACACATATGTACAGGCGTCCACACGCATACACAAACATGCACATACACACATATGTACAGGCGTCCACACGCATACACAAACATGCACATACACACATATGTACAGGCGTCCACACATACACATACACAAACATACACATACACACATATGTACAGGCGTCCACATGCATACACAAACATACACATACACACATATGTACAGGCGTCCACACGCATACACAAACATACACATACACACATATGTACAGGCGTCCACATGCATACACAAACATACACATACACACATATGTACAGGCGTCCACATGCATACACAAACATACACATACACACATATGTACAGGCGTCCACACATACATACACAAACATACACATACACACATATGTACAGGCATCCACATGCATACACAAACATACACATACACACATATGTATAGGCGTCCACACATACACATACACAAACATACACATACACACATATGAAGTTATTAATTCTGTATTATTTGCATTTGATTTATCCCTACATCTTTTATGATACATGGGCATGTACAGGGAGCAATTATTGGACTCTCGATAAGCCAGTGGCTTCCTCGTCCACTTGCCATATATATATATATATATATATATATATATATATATATATATTGCTTTGGATGGAAATCTTGTTGTTAAAATGTAAGTACTGTATTTGACCTATTAAGCATACATATGCCCTAACTAGCACACACCCCCTTTATAATCAGCAGGGTCCATAATTATTGTAATTTGACTAGTGTGGAACAACTGAAGTGTCATCATCTGGTGTTAAAGAGTTGACACCACTTTTCAGTTGTTCTACACTACTTACCAAATGATACCACTAGTGTTAAACAGTTACTTTATTGTTTAGAGAAACAAATTTTGGCGAATGCTTATAGATTCCTTAACATTTTTCCACGGCCCAATTTTTCAAGCTGTTTGCTTGTTAGGTCTAATAAGGTGTACAACTGAGGATTTATAATGCAGAGTTTCTGCTAATCATAAAATCAACATGTAGCATATGAATAAACTTGTGTTTGGCATTTTCAAGCCAAACAAAATCAGTGTTAAGAAATAATTATTTAAAATTACCCATCTTCTCTTGTGAGCATGGTTGTAGAGTTAAAAGGCCTTTCATATGGGTCTGTATGAAATCAGACTATGTAGAAATGTACCTGTAGTTTAAACCTCAGTTAGGTCAACTATGTAGAACCATACCTGTAGTTTAAACCTCAGTTAGGTCAACTATGTAGAACCGTACCTGTAGTTTAAACCTCAGTTAGGTCAACTATGTAGAACCGTACCTGTAGTTTAAACCTCAATTAGGTCAACTACATCATATCCTTTTGAGAAGCAAATGCAAAGCTCAGCAAACATAGTACTTGATAAATCTCAAAATGATGCAGCATGCTGTGATTTCAATGCTCAGAGAGGTCTTTGATCTGAATATTTACCTCTCAAGAATGAAGAGAGGTAAATGCTGGATCAATACTGGTGTTCCTGGTGTCAGTAAGAGGGATCCTTCACAAAGTACAACTCTTAAATACAGCACAATTAGATGTGCATTGGTTATGCACACGTTGAATGAGACATAGATCTGTGTCTGATTAATTGAAACAATTGTGGTGGTGGCAGCACTAGTGGTGCCACCTTGTGTAAACATACTACCCGGTAGAGGGCACCACCATGTCCATTGGCACAGATATAAGCCAGCAGACAACCTGATGGACAAGTAATTTACTTGCTATGTGTTATGTTGTACAACACAATGATAACCACAGACAGTTTATGCAAATTGCATCTGCATTCTTCTGAAGAATTCACATCCAGAAGTATATATAGAGAACTCCACAACTGAAGAAACATTCACACAAAAATGTTTCATTTTGAAATGCAACTAATAAGGTGAAACAATACAATTAATAAGGTGAAACAATACAATTAATAAGGTGAAACAATACAATTAATAAGGTGAAACAATACAATTAATAAGGTGAAACAATGCATCGAACTTTCGATGCATCATAATAGTCGATGTGACGATGCAATACTATTGATAGCAAATTTAACTATCGATAGTTATTATTAATAGTACACTGACCTATCGATAGTAACAATTCGGCAGGGCTACTTGTGTCACTGTAATAATAGAAATAAACAATTCGGCAGGGCTACTTGTGTCACTGTAATAATAGAAATAAACAATTCGGCAGGGCTACTTGTGCCACTGTAATAATAGAAATAAACAATTCGGCAGGGCTACTTGTGTCACTGTAATAATAGAAATAAACAATTCGGCAGGGCTACTTGTGTCACTGTAATAATATAAATAAACAATTCGGCAGGGCTACTTGTGTCACTGTAATAATATAAATAAACAATTCGGCAGGGCTACTTGTGTCACTGTAATAACAGAAATAACCATGTTTTTGTTTATCAACCTAATATCAACAATCATTGATTAGAGCATCATAATTCATGGATTCAGAATTTCTAATCAACTACCTCAATGGCTACGTGATACCACCGCCCATCAGTTACGGTTTGGGACTGTTTTTGTTATTCCAGGATACTGTCATAATACTATTGAGATAAAAGTTATGAAACTATTGCATTATAGTATTACAAAAGTATACAGCTATCGTGATACAATCGCAATAGAAAAACTATCCCCATAGTCAGCTCGAGCAATCAATGTCTTTGGTGGAACACATTCCTGAAGAAAACTGTTACCCCAACTGCATAAACCATTCACCTGATATGTAGTTGGGTAGATGACAACTTATCTTCAGAAAATCCCAATTCTTGTGCATGACCACAACGCAACACAATATCACAAACACGTGCAAAATATTACTTCAACAACCAACTCAAACTGCGGGGCCACGCAAAAAATCAGCCTACTGTTCCTTCAATGATTCACTCCACAAACGTGCACAGCATTCAAGTGACTGCGAAATATTCGTTTCGCAAAGCGTAATCTCATCAACAACATGAAACTCTGGCAACCAGCGAGAAAGCTTCAAACTAAGCAGTGCGTGACACGTAAGAAATGCAGTGTATTTTCCATTGGCAAATTACAACTCATGCAGCGCTGGTCTTTCAATGAGGTCTTCGGTGTTCACAGTGCAGTGCATTGCAGCAGAAAGCATGGTTGTCCCTATTTTCTGGAATAACCCCAATCCACAGAATAGTGATGGAATGGCAAATGGCGTTCAATGGGTGCTCCATATGGTGATGGTACTGGCACATGTAGATAGATAGTGGCATAACGGAACTTTTCAACAAATGGGAAGGATTGAAGAAAATCGTTACTCATAAATGGGAAGAATGCATTTCGATTTTTGTTTTTTCTTTAGTGTTTTTCTTTCGCAGAATGGTGACATATTGGTGACCGGCAGCCATGTTTTTGTTTATCAACCACTGACTGTCAGTAGGTGGCAATACTGATCAATCACGGCTGGCTGAATGAAAAAATATGACAACCAATCATCTTTTCATTGTTGTTCTGCGATAGTAAAATGTACTTTAATACATATATAATTGATCCATATTTGGTGAACAGTTGCATTATGCCATCATCTCTCTGAACATTCCAGTGACATCACCATATATTGACCATTTATTCGCCATTCCAACGTGTTCCATCGTTCCATGCTCATTCCACAAAATAGGCCCCGGCAAGAGAAATCATCTACCTGTGGTATCCATCCATCCCATCCACCCTTCTGTACACGGTTCTGTACACCATTCTGTAAACTGTTGTGTATACCATTGTGTACATGGTCCTGTACACCATAGTGTACACTTCCCTGTACACCGTTCCCCATTGTAGGAACACCATTTGTGCCTAGATCTTCCTTGGTTTCACCCTCAGAAAACCCCTGCAGTCTCGCCAGTTCCGCGGGAATGTCCCCGTTCATGAAGATGCTATGGCCGTCACTTATTATGGGGAACTGAAGCGATACAGCAACACTCTATTGATGACAGTGGACAGTTATAAACAACAGGGCCTAGGTTTAGCGTTTTGTATAATAATTCCCATTTTGCGGCTTTTTCAAAGCCTTAAACATCAAGTTCCAATGTAAGACTTTTTGGTAAAATGCACACCTTGTGTACAGATGGCAGCACTGTCTCATGGAGAATCTCATCACTTTATTAAAATTTCCTGCTTCAGTGTCACAAATAGTATAAATTTTATTTACAGCACTCATTGTATATATTTGTAATCTTTTACGCAAGAACAATTAAAATTGAAACAATGTGATACTAGAAACTATTCAAGCTGAATAAATTTACCAAGTTGCAAAGGTCCAGCAGCAGAAACATGAACCGTATTCATCTTCTATGCATGAAAGCATTTGTATACTTGATATTAAATATAAAATCTTAGAATTGTTACCATCAACCCTGCTAACATTGTAAGCGTAACTATGAGTTAAATTGGATTTAAAGTATAAATCAGTTACTTCAATGCATTATTATTGATCACAACGCATGTAAGTAATGCATGAAAGCATGCAACACATATTTCATGCATTTCACCTTGTATGTTGTGATATATATATATATATATATATATATTATATATATATACACACATATATCAGATATTGCACAATAATGTTCATCCAGAAAGTGAAAGTGAAGAGAATGCTGTAGAAAAAAAACTGAAAGTGCGAAAAGTTAAACTGTACTCTTGCGGGAGCTTCCACAAAAACACAAAATGCGTCATGTCTTGGGTGGAAAGCAATATGTCCAGTAGGATATGGCACAACTCACTGAAAAATATTGTATTTTAGTCTAAAGGACTGACTTTTTTGCCACCAATAATTGAGCTGAATATGAACAAAAGAAAGTGTCACCAAATACCAATTAATATATTCTGAATGTTGTATAAATACGCAGTGTAGTTACAAACAGAATGGTCTACTTGACAAGACAACTTCTGCATGAGTTGTTTTTAATTTATGGCTTCCCTTGGGCATGTAGAAAGCATGTATTGGCAACAAACGTTGCCATACATTTTTACTGTGTCACTGTTTAGTTATATTTAACCTACTTACTTTATTATTAATACAAAAATCATTTTAAAACTACAAACCAGCATTAATATCATTGACATTTTGCATGCCACAAATAGGTCAAACATGGCTGTCTTCCTGGCACAAATAGGCCAAACATGGCCACCTTCCATGACACAAACGGGTCAAATATGGCCACGATCCATGGCACAAACATGGCCACCTTCTTTGGCATAAATAGGTCAAACATGGCCACCTTCTTTGGCATAAATAGGTCAAACATTTCCAATATGCAAGAAATGCATAGACCGAACATAGCCATCTTGCATTGGTTACCTTGCAAGATTTAAATATGTCAACATGTGTTTAAGACAAGACACACTTTGCATGTATCAGTCATACAGATCATTATTCGAAGCCTGGATGTGGATTTAACATATTTATCAGCATTTATAAAGAAGCTGAAGAGATGGCATTCATGCACAGATTGTGACATCCACATGCCAAAGTGACAAAGATACAAATGTAGGTTAGAAACATCCAGCCAATGAGATAGCCACGTAGATGTAACACATGCAAACCCACCTCCTCCAGACCTGAGTTATATAACTCTATCAGGTCAAGGCATAGCTAGAAAACAAACACATTCACGGTGATATAGGGTCTTCACTTGTCCCAACACCTTATTTCTGTGGCTCAGCATCGCTGATGATTTAGCCAACAAATGTCGACTTATAGAAAGACAATGTCTTTCTATAAGTGTAAACGTCACATGACACACTCCTACATACAAATATGTAATGATAATAACTATATATACACACTCATATCTAGAGTAGGAACCTGTTCAGGATTGTTTACGTTTGGTTAAAATTGTAAGATTAAATACAATAATTATTTGATTTTGGCAAATGTATTTATTATTTTAATAGCATAACAATTAGAACAATAAAATGTACATTTTGTTAAGGGAATCGATGTTTATTATTATGAGCAAAAAACGTCACGGAAAAAATGTACATCATCAATTATAATACATAACTGTTGACAGTTAGATGTAGGAAGTTTATTCTTTGACCTTCTGGCCAATGGCCAACTGCCAAATGGCGATTGGCCAACTGCCAAATGGCCATTTGCTAATGGACTCTTGCTGCATCCTGACATTCTCTTTTTGATATTTGACACTTTAGTAATCAACATCAAGAAACTTCGGTTTTGCAAACATTCTTGCCACACAATGAATGTGCTGCCACCACATCAGATGGTTCTCAATCACTGTCAAAGACAAATGCATAATTTTTTAAATATTCAAAAACCCCCAATCCCAACTCACCTTGATGCGAGTCACGGGCCATGATACCAGAGACAGTCGTTGGTTTGCCCCTGTCGGGGTCGCAAGCGGGGGTGGGACTATCGATGCGCCGGTCCTTCTTCGAGCGTGGACTGGTGCTGCGCCCTGGTGAAAAAAAAACAGAACGTAAACATCCTTTGTCAATTCAGTTTTTTCTATCATCTCGTCTTTGAATCACTCCACGAAAAATCAAACATATCTAGTATCCACTATGACAGGCTAGCTCGTTTGTGCAAATTTAATTTTGATGAAATCTTCGACCAAACTATTTAATTATTTTTTATCGGATCCGTTCACAATTCGGCCAAAAAGGGCATGTCTGGTCTAGCTCTATATACTACTAGATAAAGGTAAATTCCTTTGATGATTTGTAACAAATGTATGCGTTCTTTCATTAAACCGACCGCAAATGTTATATAAACTATTCATGCACTACTGTACATAGTTGAATATCAACAAAGTTATTCTACAATGAGGAAATCCTAACATTTATAAAGGTAAGAACGAGGGTCCAAATGAACATGAAGAAGAAAGGAACCAAGAGGGACAGATTCCTTGGAAGATGGAGAAGACAGCTAAAGACCAGAAGGTACTAAGTGGCCCTTATGCACCATCTAAGGGACCATGTTTTGAGTGTACCTGCTGCCGTCTTGAGACTTGAGGAATTTCATTCACCTCAGTTTGCATGTGTCTCTCGAAACAGACACTAAAAGCCTGGTCCCTTCTACCTGGTGTCTGTATCAGAGGAAGTAAAAGATCCCACATCAGGAGGGAAGTGTGCAACCTGTCGTTGACTCACAGAGCGGTAGTCTCTATCTCTAAACCCAACATGTACGTAATGCAGTCAATGCACCTAGACTGACAATACTGTAGTCACATAACATGTGATTAATGCAGAGGTATGAGCTGTAATGGAGGAGGAAGTATGGTTGAAGATTTACCTCCGATGCGCACACACTCATCCTTATGTCGCGCGTTCCACGCTTTCAGTTTACACGCCTTGCTGCAGTAGAACACCTCCTTACAGCGTGTGCACGGCAACAGCTTCACTCCGACAGAACGGCCGCACTCATAGCAGTATCGCAGCAATGGCTTCCTGCTTCGTTGGTTGAACAAAAATTAACATGATTTATAATAAAATAATAATAAAAACTTCCGCCAAAATCTTTAGAAACCTGAGCTCAGAGGTGCAGCAACCCAGAATATTTTAATGATAATTTAAAGGGAATGTTCGATATCTTCATTAAATTATTTATTGATTTGCCATTAATTGCCATACAGCGACTTGTACATGTCATTAATTGCCATACAGTGATCAGTATATGTCATTAATTGCCATACAGCGATCTGTATATGTCATTAAATGCCATACAGTGATTTGTATATTATGTCATAAAACTGGCTTATTTTTTATTTTATCACCAAATTGTGTTTTTTTAAAATACCAAGAGAACAAATCACATCACGATAATAATATGCGTTGTGTGGATATTATTCTTAACTAGCCGAAGTGTTATAAATAGTAATAAATTCGATGTCGCAATGTCCAATAAAAACTGGGTGCTAAAAAAGAAATCCTCTTGCACTGCAAAGGAAATTTTTGCAAAGCTATATTATGATCATATATAAGAAACTGACCTTTGGGAAAGATTGTCACCAGATTCTAGGGCAGCAAAGCTCTCAATCGCCTTTCCCCTCCGTTTGGTTCCGGGGGGTAGTGGGGCTCCTGCTCCTGTGTACCTGAAGGAGGGACTGGGGCTCCGACCTAGGGAAGAAAAATCCCATTGATGATATCTATACCACCAGGGAAAGGAGATGGGAAAAACCAAATGAATGAATGAATGAATGAATGACTGGATGACTGACTGACTGGACGGACAGATGGATGGACTGATGGACGGACAGATGGATGGACTGATGGACGGACAGATGGATGGATCGATGGACGGACAGATGGATGGACCGATGGATGGACAGATGGATGGGCCGATGGACGGACAGATAGAAGGACCGATGGACGGACAGATGGACAGACAGATGGAAGGACTGATGGATGGACAGATGGACGGACAGATGGACGGACAGATAGAAGGACTGATGGACAGACAGATGGATGGACAGATGGATGGACCGATGGACAGACAGATGGATGGATCGATGGACGGACAGATGGATGGACCGATGGATGGACAGATGGATGGGCCGATGGATGGACAGATAGAAGGACTGATGGACAGACAGATGGATGATCAGATGGATGGACCGATGGATGGACAGATGGATGGGCCGATGGATGGACAGATAGAAGGACTGATGGACAGACAGATGGATGATCAGATGGATGGACCGATGGACAGACAGATGGATGGATCGATGGATGGACCGATGGATGGGCCGATGGACAGACAGATAGAAGGACTGATGGACAGACAGATGGATGGACCGATGGACAGACCGATGGATGGACAGATGGAAGGACCGATGGATGGACAGATGGAAGGACCGATGGATGGACAGATGGACGGACAGATGGACGGACAGATGGACGGACAGATGGACGGAGCGATGGATGGACAGATGGACGGACCGATGGACGGACAGATGGACAGACAGATGGACAGACAGATGGAAGGACTGATGGACGACAGATGGATGGACAGATGGATGGACCGATGGACGGACAGATGGATGGACTGATGGATGGACAGACGAACAACCGAATGGATAGGTGAATGAGTTGATTTCATCATACACACCTGTAATATATAGTGCACAAATTTTTACAAATTTAACTAAATATATGAAGAAAACAATAACACATACAAGTGAAACAGAAAAGAAACTGGAAGTCTTTCGACTTATCTAAAGTGTTTCTGCCCCACAAAAAAATTACTGAGAATTAAAAAAATTATACAAATAATTTACACATAACATGCACGTAAAAAATGATGCAGCTTGACATAAAACATTGTCTTGGTGGCAATAATATAGATTGTTCTAACGTTGGTACTTTGTTGGCAGGGCAGAATATGTTGGATCCCTGGAGATAAGGGATCGGATGAATTTCCACAGACATAACTGGGAACTTAAAATATAATTAATACTGTAATATATTCATTAACTGCCATTGCTGTTATTAGCCAAGTACCTACACTTCTAAATAACTTAATAGTTATCATCATATGAAGAGGAACATAACAGTTTAATTTATTACTACTAATAACAATTAAACATATCAAATGGTAAATCTTATCACCATGAAAAAGTTCTCCAGCCCATTATGATGATAGGTCAAACGTCCTAACTCAATTAAATTTTTTCTCCCTTGTTTTTTTAATCATTTTGCAAAAAACATCATACTTATCTAGTATCGACTATAAATAGCTCTTTTGTGCCTGTGTTATTTAGCTTTGTTGAAATCATTGGACAAACTATTCAATTATTTTTGACCAGATCCTGTGAAAATTCAGCGAAAAAGGGCAAAAGTGGTCTATGACATAAAGCTATTCACACTTTCATGAATTACCCGATCTAACGACAAAAGTAAATTTTTTCAATGATTTTAACATATGTATGCACTCTTTTTTTTAACTTGACTGAGCATATTACTTAAGGGGAGATGCCCCACGTGAAACATTTTTCGACAAAAATCAATGAACTTGATTTGTGATACTCTAAATGAACTGAGGAGGGAGATTTAAATGTCACATACTCATTCGTCCTTGTTCTAGTTCCTCCCTCATTCGTTCTTTTTCCCGCGCGACTGCACTGTTTCGCAGAAGCTCCCCTAGGTGGCTGAGGAGGGAGCGCCGAGCGTTGAATGTTTCTCGCTCCGCTGGAGACAAGGCATGGTACGGCATGTGGGCTATTCGACGGTCCTACAATCACATCATAAGGGGTTTTGTGAAAGAATAAAATGCCTTAATCCTCTTAATTTTTGCGTTTTCAAAGAACATCTAAATTAACAGCATTAAACTTCATGTTTTAATCTTCATTATTTATTATTATTTATTATTATTTTAGTAATTTTGTCGTCAGAAAATGCATAGAACTGAAATGTCACAGACTAATAAATGACAAGGTGAAAAATTTATATTTCACCTTCAATGATGAAGATTTATTGGGCAGTCTTTAATTGGAGTAGAGCAGTCTTTAATTGCAGTAAAGTGGTCATTATTTGCAGTAATGGGGTCTTTAATTGCAGTAATGCGGTCTTAATTGCAGTAGAGTGTTTTTTAATTGCAGTATAGATATTATTTCAGGTGAAAACAGAATCATATTAAAACAATTAATATGTAAACAAACCACATGTAAAGAAATCATTTGTAAACAAACCACATGTAAACAAATTATATGTATACAAACCATATGTAAACAAAGCAAAAACAAACCACATATAAACAAAACGTATATGTAAACAAACTATATGTAAACTAACCAAATGTAAACAAACCCAACTGTGTCAAATCATATGTAAACAAACCACATGTAAACTAACCAAATGTATTCAAACCCAACTGTGACATACTGTTTATTATTAATCAACTGAGTTATTTAGCATTGTACAGGGCAAAAAGGCAGCCATAACTATTTTCTAATTAAACCTGTGTCTATGAATAGCTATTACACAGAGTTACGCGTTTCCTCAATTCACACACTTTGCCATGTTTTTTATCCGGCGTGAGGCCAATTTCACAAAATATTTGTACCATACAAAGGAACTGATGCATAAATTTTATATAGATTATGTAACTCAGAACAAGTATAAAAACATTCACATCGTTGCAAACAATTATACGTAATTATGAACCACCCTTCGTATTAAAGTGAATTTTTTTAATGTGTATACATATGAACTAACCCCATGGGCCCCTGAAAATTTCAACCCCTTACTTGCGAAACTGACAGAGATATGACTGAAGAAACAAACGCACAGCCACAAACTGTTTTATAGCATAGATTACGAAGTGTGACTGGTTTCACAAATCAAGACGTGACATAAAACAAAGAGATTATCAGGCGGAGAGACTGGATGACCAGGACAGCCTCTCTAGGCTGTTCTATTTGTCCCGGAGAGGTCGTTGCCCCTGACAGGTCACTGCCCCTGAGCAATCCACCCAATGAACAGTCAACTTTCTGTGTGCCTATGCAGCATGATTACTTGCAATGACTTTATTCGATCCTCCTATTACCCTAGTGTGCAGCCCTCTGTTTGTGTAACCAACCAGACGAAATGGGCAATTGTAAATTGGCAATCCACAATTTACTGACATCAGACAGGCATGACAATTTACTGACATCAGACAGGCATGACAAAGATTCCTACTCTGCACACTGAAACATATACACAATATACAAAACCTGCAGCGTTGCTTGCACAGCTAAGAGGATTATACAACACGATAGCACTGTACATGTATAATATAAATAACCCCAAAGACAGGCTAGACACCAAAAATCCTTGAAAGTAGTTTCTACCCACCAGATTGTACATGTGATAGGCGTAGTCGACACACGTCCCCTTCACCCTCTTGTTGCCGATGGCGATGGGAGCAAGGATGTCTGCACCTCCTCGCATTAACTTGTCAATCTGCAGCAAAATAACATGATTATTTAAATATACAAAATCCGGTTGTTTTATCAAAAAATCAAGTTGTGTAGCATAACATAACAGACAGGTCATATTATTTTTGTTAAAATCTTTAACTTTGACTTAAAATTCTGTATAAAGCCATATAAGACTTTTCATTGGTTAATAGGCCTAGTTATCAGGCTACTAAATGTTCCTACATCAAGTGAAATCTGCAGTTTCTCTGAAAATCTGCATAGTGATTTTTTGTAAATTTGAAACAAATCCACGTAAATACTGGACACATATTCCTCCTAATATCAAACAAATCTGTATTGAATTTGGGTAATCCAAACAGTTCAGGGTGTATGAACTATATCTATACTTACATCATAACAGCCAGATCTGTTTTAATGAATCATAATAGTTTTCAATATTATTTGATCATTATCTGTCTATGAATATCAACGTAGTCATTCAGTACTTTCGGGATCATCTGTCAACAGTTCCCAATACCTGTGGATAAAGTTCTACTTGGCGTCATTACCATGCAATGGAAGCAAACCCTCTCACATGGGGTACAAAACTAAACCAAGAAATTCTGGTGTTTGCCAAAATAGAGTTGCTATGATTGAATAGAAAGGAAACTTACCAGTCTAATTCGAGCCTCGGGGGTTCGACGATTTTCGAATTCTGTGCTTGACGCAACACAGAGGGCGCTACCGACGCCATGACTCAACCTCTGAGACGCGTCGACGCCATGACCCAGCAGTTCCTCAACAGCCTATGGACAATGACACGTCACCAAACATAGGATAGACAGCAGACACTATTGAACATCACATTTGAGGTAGGAAGTGGAGTAGGCACTCAGATGAAACCCACAGGACAAAAAGAGGAAGGCAGAAAATCACCTGGTGTAGGGAAATGGAAGCAGTTTTATGTTATGGTGCATACTTGTTTGTGGGACATTGATTGATTGATTTATTCAATATAAAAATGTAACTTGTACATACATGAAGTATGTATACAAAGTACATTCGAATATAAGGATGACACAAAAAGTGCAAGTGCTTATTTCCACTGTGGTCCATAGAAAACATCTTGAATACATTAAAGATGTCCCACAAAAATATAATTCATGTCAGTAAGAATGTTTCTGTCACAAGAAAAAGATTTACTGGACACTGCAACTTAAACAATTCAGCAATTTTTTGCGCACTCAACATGACGTGGTACAAGACACAATTTTTCTTTTTAACCCCAC
The DNA here is from genome assembly GCA_033239005.1 of Lamellibrachia satsuma. Classification (NCBI taxonomy): domain Eukaryota; kingdom Metazoa; phylum Annelida; class Polychaeta; order Sabellida; family Siboglinidae; genus Lamellibrachia; species Lamellibrachia satsuma. The sequence continues at coordinate 8,943,948 of BSQZ01000003.1, read as the reverse complement.
AGTTGGTTGAAACCAAGTTGTAAATTTGCTTGGAACTAAATTTGACATGCTCCTTTTCAATGTCATAGTTAGTTGTGACTAAGTCGTAACTTTGCTGGGGAAATATTTTATAAATCATGCTCTGGTCTTCCATCTGCCTGCACTGGTAGTTGGTTAGCCCAAATGGAAAAATGCTGGGATTGCCCCGGGGTGACCCAGCAGTTCCTCAACAGCCTATGGACAATGACACGTCACCAAACATAGAATAGACAGCAGACACTACTGAACATCACATTTGAAGTAGGAAGTAGAGTAGGCACTCAGATGAAACCTACAGGACAAAAAGAGGAAGGCAGAAAATCACCTGGTGTAGGGAAATGGAAGCAGTTTTATGTTATGGTGCATACTTGTTTGTGGGACATGGATGTGCAGAGGTGACCTTAAAGTGAGGTTTGACAGTATATTGGAAGCCACATATTGGTGGACAGTACAGGGATGTTGATGAACAATAACTGCTACGGTGACTAGGCATGTACTGACCAGGTCATTTCCGGACTGTATGGCCAGAGTGAGCGCTGACTGACCGTTACACAGCAGCCTTGAGTTGGCGTGGTGTGACAACAAGAGGTGGACAACTTTACAAGCGTTCTACAACAAAAACAAACAGCATGACATAAAGTTTATCTGGCCAATTATTATATTTTAGTATTAATCCTGAGCAAATCTAAAAATCGTGTTACTTTCCAAAAAAACAACTGTCTTTACTTTTACCAAAAAGCACACACATGTGCTTCACAATGGAAGTTGATGGGAACCTATTTTATCAACTGACTGACTTATTTAAAGATATATGGGGGCCTATTTTATCAACTGATTGACTTATTTAAAGATATATGGGGGCCTAGCAAACAACTGATTGACTTATTTAAAGATATATGGGGGCCTAGCAAACAACTGATTGACTTATTTAAAGATATATGGGGGCCTAGCAAACAAGTGATTGACTTATTTAAAGATATATGGGGGCCTAGCAAACAACTGATTGACTTATTTAAAGATATATGGGGGCCTATTTTATCAACTGATTGACTTATTTAAAGATATATGGGGGCCTAGCAAACAAGTTTTGGTGGGCATTTATGAACACTGTGCACATTAAAGGGTTAAGTGAACTGATGCTTAATGTACCATACTTGTCCTATTAAGCGTACATGCCCTAATTACCTTTCTAATCAGCACGATCCATAATTATTGTAATTTGATGAGTGTGGAACAACTGAACATTGTAGCCACCTGGTGTTAAACAGTTGGCACCACTCTTCAGCTATTCTACAGTACACACTAAATTACACCACTAGTTTTAAACAGTTACATTATTGTCTAGAAAAAATGTTTGGTGTACACTTATAAGAACAGATTCCTTTACATTTTACCCAATTTCCAATTGTACTGTGCGTTTATTAGGTCAAATACGGTACTTTGATAAAATTAGAAATCCCAAATCTATAAGGTGTTTCAGAAAAGTAAGATGTTCGCATACCTTGTAGTTGTCATCTCGGGCGCAGGCAATCTGTAGCGGTGTGCGGCCGCCCAGCAACTGTTGGCATTCCTTGTCAATGGTGTCTTTCTTCCACTCATCTTGCTACAGGCAGAAACGCAGGTTATTTCCACCTGAACAAAATCTTTTACCTCTGACCTCAGAAACAGAGGACCTGGGAATGTTAGGTGCCTGGATTTGTAACATAATCACTGCCTAATAATAATAAAATAATAATAATAAACCATTCTTGTATAGTGAATGAGTATTATTTATTGGCATAAGCTATAATATTTTAATGATGAAAAGTGCATCAAAACATATTTCACAAGTAAGCTGGATTAGTTGGGAAATGTGTGTTGCTGATAATGATAATAATATTGACAATGATGATGGTGTTGATGACAATGATGATGATGATGATGACAATGATGATGGTGTTGATGACAATGATGATGGTGTTGATGACAATGATGATGGTGTTGACGACAATGATGATGAAGTAACATAATCTTGATGATGTTAATTATGATGACAATGATGATGATAACAAGATCATGATAACAATGATAACAACAATAACAATGATGATAATTACGGTGACAATGAATCATGATGACAATGACGGTGACAATGACAGTATAAGAAACGCTGGACATTACAAATATTACAAATTAAAAATATTCACATTACATATACAAAATATGATCTGTTTTTAAAATTTCAGCAAAACCCACAAAACCTTACCAGGCTGACGTTTAGGAAGGAGTTGTCCTCTGTAGCCCGCTCATCGGGATTAGCCAGGGAGTCTAGGAGCAGTTGAGTTATGCTCACTCCCTCCCCTCCCGGGATCGCAGCAGCAATGTGGAGGGGGGTGAGTCCACCCTTCTGTCAATCATCACAAACAGCTGTCAATCATCACAAACAGCTGTCAATCATCACAAACAGCTGTCAATCATCACAAACAGCTGTCAATCATCACAAACAGCTGTCAATCATCACAAACAGCTGTCAATCATCACAAACAGCTGTCAATCATCAATCAAAGGCAATCAGTCATCAACACAGATGTTGGCCACAGATCACTACTGCTTTCTCCATTAAAAGAAGCAATGATAAGAGTTAGTCAGGCAATTCCCCACTGTGGGAGAAATTACGATTCAGTTTTAATAAAAATGATCTACTTTGATGTTTGTCTTATCACCGACCTACAGTCGCACATTCATCAAATGTTACAACTTTGTTTTTGGGAAAATCAACATGGAAGATGCTCCCCGTCATGTCGCCCACACCGACCGGAAACTGTCTCTGTACACCAAGGATCCTTCAAACACCGACACGTGCGTGTGCTGTCAACCAACAATTTAAGAAATGCTTAATGCATTTTAATTATGCAAAATCCCAAGCTGGCGCGCTAATAAAAAATTGCTGTACATTTGTGGGAGATTTGACTTTTTAAATGTGGTCAGGAGATTATGTTAGTGGGGAGGGGGAGCAAGGCCCGCATACTAATTAAAATTCATTTCAGTCGCATGTCAAATATAACCACCACTGCATCAGGCATCGCTGCGCAAATCCATCAACATTTTTATATCTGAAAAATTATCAACATTTTAAAGTACTAATTCAGGGGGGATAGAGAATAAGTAAATGTTGACACTTGTGAATGATCCCTAACATGACCAGCTTCCCACCTCTTCAGGTAACTTCGCTCCAGTAGATGCTCTCTTCAACAACAACATGCGAACTGCCTCAACGTCAGCCGCCTTTGTCGCAAAAAACAGCACCGGCATCGGCACGCAGGAAGCATTCGGATCTGCCCCACGATGCAGCAGGAGACGAATTGTAGCCTCCATCAACTGGTGCCTGGCAAGGAACACAGACTATAATTATACACAGGGCAGTTTGTGTAATATATAATACATAAGTTTTAATAACAGGAAGGCCTACATTTAAATTTTTAACTTTGATACCTGAAAGGATTGTCCTTGAATTTTTAACTTTACTGTCAGAAACGGCTGTCCTTAAAATTATATTTCAATAACAGGAGCGGTTGTCCTTCAAATTTGAATTATAATTCCAGAAACGGTTGCCCTTGAATTATTCTGAATTTAAATACCAGAATTTTGAACTTTAATACAAGGAAGGGCTATACTTAAATTTTAATACCAAGAAGAACTATCCTTAATTTTTTTATTTAACACCAGGAAGGGATGTCCTTAAATTTATTTTAATGACAGGAAAAGTGGTCCTTGATTTTTAATTTCAGAAAGGGATGTCCTTGGATGTTGAAATTTAATAATGGGAAGGGCTTTCCTTAAATAGTAACAATTAAATTTTGCCTTTTAACATCAGAAAGAGTTTGAATTGTTATACCAGAGTGGGTTAACTTGCAAATATAACATCAGAAAGGGTTGTCCATAAATATGGGGATTTAAGAGCAGAACGGGCTTCCTTGGTTTGTTTGTAGAGGAGAATATAAATTTTCCTAAAATATGGCTAAAGTGTCTATTCAAATTAACCTTATCATAAGTAATAGGTGATGTCAAACTTATCACACAGATTTTTATGTTACGTTTTCAAAATGTACCAAAATTAGACCAGGCTAACAATAAAGCAAAACTGCAAACCATCAAACTAATTTGACAGAACTGCCCACCAGATGTCACTGTAAAAGGGAGTCTCACTTTGACTTATCCTGCGCCAACATCCTCACGGTGCCGACTGACACAGGGTTGTCACCAAGTGATCGGCTCCGACTGACTACCATGTCATTGGTGCTCAATTGCGTGGCGCACCGTTCAATGAGACGCTCAGAGACCTCTATTGGAAAATTCCTCACGCTGTAATTCGAGTCGAACTCGCTGGTGTCCGTCTTGCTTTGAATGGAACTGCGACTGCTCTGCGACTCCCTGTCAGTACTCGGACTTGAGTCGCTCTGTCTTTGTGTTTTTGCCATGCTGCGTTCGCGTGACACAACCCCGCCTTCAGCTTCCGCCTTACTCACCCGCTTCACTTGAAGAGTTCCCAACTTCCTGTCCGATTCGGTCACAGCAGCACTTACAGTGCTAACCTCAGCCTGACTGCGGGCATCGAGCGACATACGATTCTTACTGTTTTCCTTCTCGATAAGCGACGTATGTTTCTTCACAGAGTACGTGTTGCGAAATCGCTGAATCTTCTTCGAGTTGATCCTCAGTGATTTCTTCTCAACGGTTGGAGTTGGAGTTTGTCGCCGTGGAGATAATACCACAACCCCCTTAGCTGCTTCGTTGACGTCATAGCCAGGCTCTGTAATGAAGTCAGCTGGGCGCTCCAAGTAACGTTCTGCGATGTTGTATCTGAAGGTGTCTGGTGGGTAGAACGCGACGTGGCATGCAGCCAATGCAGAGATGCCCTCATTGTTCAGTTTGTTGATGTTTGCGCCGTTGTCAAGGAGACAGTTTATTATGTCCACATGCCAGTTTATCTGAAACCGTCCATACAAGAATCATTGTTCAGTTTGTTGATGTTTGCGCCGTTGTCAAGGAGACAGTTTATTATGTCCACATGCCAGTTTATCTGAAACCGTCCATACAAGAATCATTGTTCAGTTTGTTGATGTTTGCGCCGTTGTCAAGGAGACAGTTTATTATGTCCACATGCCAGTTGTCAAGGAGACAGTTTATTATGTCCACATGCCAGTTGTCAAGGAGACAGTTTATTATGTCCACATGCCAGTTTATCTGAAACCGTCCATACAAGAATCGATTCAATCATACACACACAGAAAGATCGATCGATATCTGAAAAATGTAAACCCCGTCATAAGGATACTTGTATTGCTAGCTATGAAGCTAATTAATTGATAATAGATGTACTTACAACTGTTATTAATTGTGAGCTGTTTCTATACTTTTGTAATTTTGTGTATGTACAAATATGTGCAAAAGTGTATTTGAGAATATATTCCTATAAGAATAAATTTTCATATATATTACATGTATATAGTTAAGTCAGCCAATGACTTGTGTTCCAAAAATTAGTATTCAACATTTACATTAAGTTTATAATATGTACAGCATAGAATGATTAATAACGTTATAGTCATTAGTCACTAGGTAGTGATTGATGATGATCTTTTTTAGTCACAATAATGTTTGATGGGGGGGGACAAGAAGTTGTATGACACCTTTCCCAATGTTCTATTTCATATAAAATAATTTCACCCGAAATAACCAGTGGCGCCTCTGGTATATAATAAAATACTAATACAAAGGTGAAATCTTGTGAGATTGCAGACAGAAGTACAACACGTAATTCGCGCAAATCTTTTGCGTGCACTGACACAAACATGCATCTACGCCAATGCCTGCTCAATCATGTTCGAAGTTATTAAAACGTTAGATCCGCCGATTTTTGCTGTTCCAATGCTAGAATTTTTATTTCTGTTAAATATCAGTAACCATTGTTGTTGGTAACATGTATTCTTTGCTGAAACAGTCATTTGCGTTCGTGTCATCATCATGGATATGTCATTGTTCCAACCCTCAAATTTAAAATTAACATGTTGTACTCCCATCGCCACTCAATCCCACGAGGCATTGTCTGTATACATGCCCGTCCACTAGTGATCAAAAACATTGTCTGTATACATGCCCGTCCACTAGTGATCAAAAACATGCTATTCCAGATACCGACTAAATACAAAACTTGCAAATTATCGTCAATCATAATTATTGGGTTGAAAGTGAAATAAAACTTTTAGTGTATACTGCTGTGGAATCCATATTTGCAATACTTTTTTTTAATTATTACAAGTACAGCTGTACTTTCAAAATATATCCAAACAACTACATAAATCATGTCATCAACCACTGCGTATTGCATTGATGGTGCAATGAATTGCTATGCTTTGACCATCATACAAAGAAAAATATAAACAGCCCCTATTGGGAATAACTTACCGCCGCGCCCAACAGTGCTGTATTGCCATTCATATCAGCAACGTCAACATGGACCTTCCCAGCATGCAACATTTCCTTCACTACCTCAAGGTCGCCATTCTTCGCAGCTTCCAGGAAGTCTTCGGAGGCAACTTCTAGTGGACCCTTCTCACCGAAACCTTTCCTGTGATGATGCAAAATTATGACAAATAATATTAAACATTTCAATTTCATCACAGAATAGTCGGCATATATCAGTAGATGATCACATACAGAGCAAGAGTGATGATACGCAAAATATACTTTTAACCACTTTTGTTTAAAACTCCTGCCTCAATTTATTGGGCCCATCGTCAATCAGATTCATTGAAGTTCATTGTACATGAATAGTTTAAGTAATAGTTTAAGTAACAATTTAAGTAATATTGTGAAAGTGTAAATAGCTTTATGCTACAGTAGGCTATACAAATCATATTATATTAAATAAATAGGTAATTAAATTGTATTTAATGTGCGGTATTTAATAAAGATTTATTTATCACATTTCGAAAAATGGTCATTATAATATTAGTTCTTCGCAAAAAGAAAATTGTTATGTTAATGTTAAACCTCATCTATTTATTCCTATGGAATTGCTGTTTTCTCAAAAGATACAGGTCTATGCTTTACCTGTCGCCTTTCAAGACTTGACCAACTCGAAATCCCGCCCTGTGTTGGATGGTTACATGTTTCACGATGTGGCTCTGCATTGACACACAAGAGGGTGTTGCATTCCAATATAGAGATGACCCAGAATCCTGGGGTATGGGTGACTTAATGCTCCTCGAGGACTGGTCAAGTTTTGGCGACCTTACACGGCTGGCCGATTTTTCAAGCATGGGTGATGTTACACGCCCGGCAGACTTTTCACGCAAGGGTGATGGTGTTCGCGATGCAGCCTTTTCACGCCGGGGTGACAGTTCATGCCCACCAGGTTTCCTCACACTGATCGAAGACACCTCTTGCATGAAAGCATCGTCAAAACTCTTCACATCCAAAGCGAGGCTCAACGAATGTAGCGAACTGTAGAAGATGGCGCTAGTAGTGTCATTGAAAGTCACTTGTGACCGGATATCCTCTTGTGATTTAGTCACATGACTTGACACCAGTGAGATTTCTGACCCCATGCTTAAGTTGTCGCTACCGGTGACCTTTGCAGGGTCGTAGTCGAACTCCGGATGGTCTTTTAAGGTGAACATGCCTTCAACTACGTTGCAGAGACGAATGAGGGTCTCGCGGTGCCACAGACCCACATCTTGTAGTTTATTGGGGTAGATGAGAGTTCCTGGACCCTCTCTCTCATCATCTTTATACAGACCCTGAAGAAACAAAAAAGTTTATAAAGAAAAAACAATTTAAAAAAAAATTGGTTCAAATAATTAGCCCCCAACCAACATAAAAAAGTTCTACAAACTTAATATTGCAGCCCATTAACAGTTCCCATTCAGTAAATAATTCCATACATATATATATATATATATGCCAGGGTTGGACTTTTTATTAAAAAAAATTATTTTTCCTTTCAATGAAATCTGATATGCAATTTAATATGACAGCAATAAACACTGTTCACAAGTCAAAAGCTAGGTTTGTAAAGTTGTGTTTGTTCAATAGGACAATTCAAGTCCAGTGAGGCCTACACTGGTAAACCACAATACTTTTTAAAACAACATGGCTCAAGCTATTGAGCTCAAACCAAAAAGATATATATTTCTTTTAGGTTTTAGCTCAGTTTTGTTTGATATATCAAACAGTGGACCCCTTGGCATACCAACCAACATCCAAGTTTTTTGGTACTATTGGAATATTGACTATTGACAAAGTCCCTTACCTTAAAGATGCGACCATCAGGAAATTTGAATGTGCCGTATCCTTCTTTTTTCTCCATGTAAAACAGACCAGTGTAGGAGGTGCCATCGGGCCAGGTGTACTCGCCTTGACCGTGACGTCGGTCCTTGAAGTACATGCCTGAGTACTTCTGTGGACAGGAAACAGGGGAAGATGAAATACATGCTTGAGTACTTCTGTGGACAGGAAACAGTGAAGATGAAGTACATGCCTGAGTACTTCTGTTGACAGGAAACAGGGAAGATGAAGTACATGCCTGAGTACTTATGTGGACAGGAAACAGGGGAAGATGAAGTACATGCCTGAGTACTTCTGTGGACAGGAAACAGGGGAAGATGAAGTACATGCCTGAGTACTTCTGTTGACAGGAAACAGGGGAAGATGAAGTACATGCGTGAGTACTTCTGTAGACAAACAACAGGGGAAGATGAAGTACATGCCTGAGTACTTCTGTTGACAGGAAACAGGGGAAGATGAAGTACATGCCTGAGTACTTCTGTGGACAGGAAACAGGGGAAGATGAAGTACATGCCTGAGTACTTCTGTGGACAGGAAACAGGGGAAGATGAAGTACATTCGTGGGTATTTCTGTGGACAGGAAACAGGGGAAGATGAAGTACATGCCTGAGTACTTCTGTGGACAGGAAACAGGGGAAGATGAAGTACATGCATGAGTACTTCTGTAGACAAACAACAGGGGAAGATGAAGTACATTCCTGAGTATTTCTGTGGACAGGAAACAGGGGAAGATGAAGTACATGCCTGAGTACTTCTGTGGACAGGAAACAGGGGAAGATGAAGTACATGCCTGAGTACTTCTGTGGACAGGAAACAGGGGAAGATGAAGTACATGCCTGAGTACTTCTGTGGACAGGAAACAGGGGAAGATGAAGTACATGTGTGAGTACTTCTGTAGACAAACAACAGGGGAATATGAAGTACATGCTTGAGTACTTCTGTGGACAAACAACAGGGGAAGATGAAGTACATGCCTGAATACTTCTGTGGACAGGAAACAGGAGAATCAACAAAGACTACAAGTGGGTTCTGGTTCGTTGCTCCCTTTATAAGGGAGGCTAGTTCGTGTGAATTACTGCAGCTGTTGTCCATTTCCATTTCTCCAGTGTTGGTTTGAGTGACTACCCTTGTCTTAGTTGTTTGGCAACCATATTATTAGTTGATTGACAGCCCTAAATTTGGCAGATTAACATTCCTACTCTTAGTTGATTTACAGCTGTTATTTTGGTTGATTGACATCCCTATTCTTCATTCAGTGCCAAGTTGCCAACCATATTCTTCATTGATTGACAACCCTAGTCTTAGTTGAATTACACCTCTAATAGGTGTGTATTGATCTGTGAATTGATTTACAACCCTAATCTTAGTTGATTGACAACCCTACTCTTATTAGAATTACACCTATTGTCTTTGTTGATTGATAACCCTGGTGTTAGTTGACTGACATACATTATAGGTGCAACTCATCTAATACTGGGGTTGTCAATGAACCAAAGACTAGGGTTGTCAACCAGCTAAGGTCATAGTTGTCAATAAACAAAGACTAGCTTTGTTAATCAACTAAGGCTAGAGTTCTCAATAAACACATGTAGGCTATGTAAATCAGTTAAGTCTAGGATTAAGAATCAACTGAGATTAGTAATGTCATTCAACTAAGACTTGAAATCAATCAACAAAGATTACAGGTATAAATCAACTAAGACTACAGTTGTAAATCAACGAACCCTAGGGTTGCCAATCAACAAAGATTATATGTGTAAATCAACAAGGATTGTTAATAAACTAAGACAAAGGTTGTCACTCAGTAAGGATCTGAGGAATCATTCAACAAAGATTCGAGGTGTCAATTAATAAAAATTGCATGGGTCAATCAACTAACACCAAGGTTGTCAAAACATGTCAATCAACTTACTCCAGGGTTGTTACTCAGCAAAGAATATAGGTGTCAATCAACAAAGACTAGGGTTGTCAATCAAAAGACTAGGGTTGTCAAACAACTAAAACTAAGGTTGTCAATCAACAAAGATTAAATGTGTCAATCAAAATAGGTTACATGTGTCAACTAACACCAGGGTTGTCAATCAACAAATATTACATGTGTCAATCAACTAACACTGAGGTTGTCAATCAACAAATATTACATGTGTCAATCAACTAACACTGAGGTTGTCAATCAACAAATATTACATGTGTCAATCAACTAACACTGAGGTTGTCAATCAACAAATATTACATGTGTCAGTCTACTAACACTGAGGTTGTCAATCAACAAATATTACATGTATCAATCAACTAACACTGAGGTTGTCAATCAACAAATATTACATGTGTCAATCAACTAACACTGAGGTTGTCAATCAACAAATATTACATGTGTCAATCTACTATCACTGAGGTTGTCAATCAACAAATATTACATGTGTCAATCAACTAACAATGAGGTTGTTAATCAACAAATATTACATGTGTCAGTCTACTAACACTAACACTGAGGTTGTCAATCAACAAATATTACATGTGTCAATCTACTATCACTGAGGTTGTCAATCAACAAATATTACATGTGTCAATCTACTAACACTGAGGTTGTCAATCAACAAATATTACATGTGTCAATCAACTAACAATGAGGTTGTCAATCAACAAATATTACATGTGTCAATCTACTATCACTGAGGTTGTCAATCAACAAATATTACATGTGTCAATCAACTAACAATGAGGTTGTTAATCAACAAATATTACATGTGTCAGTCTACTAACACTAACACTGAGGTTGTCAATCAACAAATATTACATGTGTCAATCTACTATCACTGAGGTTGTCAATCAACAAATATTACATGTGTCAATCTACTAACACTGAGGTTGTCAATCAACAAATATTACATGTGTCAATCTACTATCACTGAGGTTGTCAATCAACAAATATTACATGTGTCAGTCTACTAACACTAAGGTTGTCAATCAACAAATATTACATGTGTCAATCAACTAACACTAAGGTTGTCAATCAGCAAATATTATAAGTGTGAAAGAACAAACACTAGGGTTGTCAATCAACAAATATTACATGTGTCAGTCAACTAACACTGAGGTTGTCAATCAACAAATATTACATGTGTCAATCAACTAACACTGAGGTTGTCAATCAACAAATATTACATGTGTCAATCAACTAACACTAAGGTTGTCAGGAACAAACACTAGGGTTGTCAATCAACAAATATTACCATGTTTTGTCAATCAACTAACCGTGCCTACCTCTCCATTTAGCCATGTGTGGACGCCCTTTCCATGACGCATGTCATTCAAGAAGTCTCCCTCAAAACTGCTGCCGTCCGCCCAGCGCTGTATGCCTTCAAAACAGGTCATACATGTGTCACATTAAATGTTACAAATTCCTTAATTGCCTGCAAAATTCCTGAGTTGTTGACTACATAATGGTACACATAGTAACATACAACACCTGATGATAAAAGAATGGAACAGATTATCTACTGATTGTGCAAAAGCTAGCGATGAATTCCTATCCATGTTTTGACATCATCCCTTAGCTAACTAACCATGCCTACCTCTCCATTTAGCCATGTGTGGACGCCCTTTCCATTTTCATGTCATGGTGCAAAGTCTAATCTCCTCATAACTGCTGCCGTCCGCCCAGCGCAAGTATAACTAGCAAACAGGTCATACTATGTGTCATCATTAAATGTTGCAAATTCCTTACATTGCCTGCAAAATTCCTGAGTTGTTGACTACATATTCTACTATTATTTACATGGAAATGAAGACTATTTATCTTTACGCAGCATAGGTTCTGATGCCAATGTCTATGTGCCTGTATGCCTTCTCTCTGATGCCAATGTCTATGTGCCTGTATGCCTTCTCTCTGATGCCAATGTCTATGTGCCTGTATGCCTTCTCTCTGATGCCAATGTCTATGTGCCTGTATGCCTTCTCTCTGATGCCAATGTCTATGTGCATGTATGCCTTCTCTCTGATGCCAATGTCTATGTGCCTATACGCCTTCTCTCTGATGCCAATATCTATGTATCTGTATGCCTTCTCTCTGATTCCAATGTCTATGTGCATGTATGCCTTCTCTCTGATTCCAATGTCTATGTGCATGTATGCCTTCTCTCTGATTCCAATGTCTATGTGCCTGTATGCCTTCTCTCTGATGCCAATGTCTATGTGCATGTATGCCTTCTCTCTGATGCCAATGTCTATATGCCTGTATGCCTTCTCTCTGATGCCAATGTCTATGTGCCTGTATGCCTTCTCTCTGATGCCAATGTCTATGTGCATGTATGCCTTCTCTCTGATGCCAATGTCTATGTGCATGTATGCCTTCTCTCTGATTCCAATGTCTATGTGCATGTATGCCTTCTCTCTGATGCCAATGTCTATGTGCCTGTATGCCTTCTCTCTGATGCCAATGTCTATGTGCATGTATGCCTTCTCTCTGATGCCAATGTCTATGTGCCTGTATGCCTTCTCTCTGATGCCAATGTCTATGTGCATGTATGCCTTCTCTCTGATGCCAATGTCTATGTGCCTGTATGCCTTCTCTCTGATGCCAATGTCTATATGCCTGTATGCCTTCTCTCTGATGCCAATGTCTATATGCCTGTATGCCTTCTCTCTGATGCCAATGTCTATATGCCTGTATGCCTTCTCTCCTGGAAATCTTAGGGTTTCACTTCTACTAGGTAATGTGTTTCTATTGGAAACTATAAGGAATGTTTAAAAACAAAATTTACAGATATTTCATTTGGACAGTTTACACTCAAACTCTCGATAAGCCAATGGCTTCCTTGTCCACTTGCCACTATAGCAGTTTTTGTTTCGATGTCAATATTGTAGTCCAGCAGAAATTTATGATGACCCGGACATTTAGGTTCAAAAGCCAACTTTTGTTTTAAGATGACCGGTTGGGTGTCAAGAGTTAAAAAAAATGCAACCAAATTCAATCATGGGGAACCTTTATTTTTACCCCAATCCTTGATTTGGGGTGCTTTGGTCCAATTTGTGGCTCTTTGTTATGTTTGTGCATGTTCATCATATTTGTTAGTTTCATTTATTGGACAATACGTATGCCATGTATAACGGCATATTATGTTAAAATTGTCAGTGTCACATTATCACTCGATAAACACTACCCCACCCTGTAAGGTTGTGAGTGTTTATGTTGTCAAACAAGTACACATTAACTTATTAAAATAACATTGTAGCCCATTAATCATATTATATCATGCCCTTCGTCAGGTGGAGGGGTTCGGGGGGTTGAGTTTTTTGAGAGAATTATCTTTAACTGTATCATTTCTCAGAAATCGTGTGACACAAGGGCATTACCCCCGGTTGCCGTGAAGCATTTGGCATCTCTCTGTATGTGCAGTTAATGATTTCCTAGCCAAAACACTACCCCACCAGGTCGTGAATGTGTATTTTGTCAAACAAATACATATTTGCAACCATTTAACCACACTGCTTTGTGTTTTTGCTACTGTGACATCAACCGGCATCACATCTGGTCATTTTTAGCCATTTGGCATCTCTCTTTGTGTGAAGGTATCGATATCCTGACCAAAGCCTTCCTCCACCCAGTAATGTTGTACCTTTTTCTCGAAGGTGGTGAGAGTTTAGAGCCAGGGAACCAACACCTGAACCCTCAGGAAGATGGCTCAAATAGCTCAACATGACCAGGATTAATGTCAATTGATATCACAACAGCAAAATCCCAGTTTAATTTGGTTAAAGCATTAAACTTGTGTCTCAATGTGTGTTTTGTTGACAAAAAGACACTCATGGCTTTACAGGTTTGGGAAATGTTTTGGCGAGGAAACCAGTACTGGAATCAACAGAGAGATGTTGATTGGCTCAACATGACCAGCAGTAATGTCAATGGGTGTCACAATTGTAAAAAAACAATTTAATGCAGTTAAAGGGTTACTATTTTATCTGAGTACATATGTATTGACAAAAAAGACACTGCTAACTTTACTGAGGGGAATGGTTTGGCCAGAAAATCAGCAGCTGCCGCCAAAGAGAGATGCGGAATGTCTCATGATTACCAAGAATAATGTCAATGTGTGTCATAACAGCAAAAAAACTTGATTTGGTCAAAGGGTTACCATTTTATTTTAATTTGTATTTTTTTGTTTGTTTTACAAAATAGGCACTTGCAAGTTGACAAGTTTGGGGAAAAAGAAGTGGTAGAACTCTGTTCGTTGAACTGACATCCTGCTGATGACCTCCAAGGGTCAGACAATCATAAAAACAAATTATCAAACCTTTTATCGGCAAGCCAATGTTATGTTACAAACAAGAAGTAATACAAACACATTCCCTGCTCTAGGCTAGATATGTCAGTTTTTATCAATAAGTGAGTGAAGAATGACAGTGAGGGATATGGAGGAGTGACAAAGAGGGGGGAATCAACATCCGGTATCAGTACCAGACTCACCCCAGATTCCAGGAATAAAGAGAAAAGCAATAAAAAAATTTTTTAAGTTATTTGGTCTTGGTTTTTGACTCTTGGCCGGCATTGATGCATCTATAAAAACACTGATTTAACACCATGAGCTACCACGTCTACAAGTCTATCGTACAGAAATATTAACTAGCAAAATTTTGCCAATCGATACCAGTGTGGGGAGGAACAAAAATGCATAATAGTTCCCCCCCAACAGTGGTACCGATTGGTCAAATTTTTAGTAACTATCTTTTGCACTCTTCACTCTTTGTAATGTTTATGTCTGCACTAAATTCTCATAATGTTTTAATTACTTTAATCAGACAGAGTTCAAATGTAACACTATGTCTTAATAACTATGGATTTCGTGGTGAGTGACAACTATCTTTAGACCTTAGCAACAGAATTGTTACTAACATCATGAAAGGCTTTCCACACTATGTACAGGGGTGTCCTGTATATGTACAGGGGTGTCCTGTGTATGTACAGGGGTGTCCTGTATATGCATTATGTGCACAAACAGGTATGGGCAGCCAATAAAAGAAATATGATAAGGGAGGCTGAAAAAAATCTATGTTCCCCAAACCCCAGGGTTGATTTTGGCTGCATTTTTTCTGTAAGCCCAGTGATTTTAAGATACTAATTTGCTTTTTAACCAAAATGTCTGGGTTTTATCAAGAAAATGTGCTGATTTCTACTGGACTATAATTACACATTTACTGGCTAAAGTTTTCTATAACTCTCGTCAAAACAGAGAACGTATATTAAAACACAAATATTATAATTACAAATACCATACGTCCTACCTTTGCCTTGTCGTATGTCATTCGCATATTCACCCTCAAACCACGCCCCATTTGGCCAAGTGAAACGCCCCGTTCCGCATTTCTTTCCATTGTCTAGGCCCCCTTCATAAGACGCCCCACTCTTGAAGTCCAAGCTGGAGAATTTTGGCCCTGCACTGTCCCCAGAGCCATTAATGTTGCCATGGCTGCAGCTTAGCACTGGCAGTGGCTCTCCCCTGGACATCAAGCTCCCCTCCTCCGAGGGAGCTTTATAACCGGCAGTCATCGTCACGGGCATGTGTTTCTTCCTCCTACAACAGAGAGGTTAACTACTGCACTGTGTGAGCGAATTCATGCTACTCAGACTTAAAACCCTTTCAAGACCAATACTTAAAAAGGACAAATTTAATACAAAATAACTGAGAAGCCATTTATTTATTTATTTGGTGATCATCATCATCATCAAACTGTTCCTGCAACAGAAATAGTCTGGGGACATCTTAATGCTGCAATCAGTCACCCCTATAGCCTGCACCATCTTGTCCGGTCAGTTGTCATCTCTCTTATAAGGGTCTGCCCAATCCTAACTTGACGCCCTTCTCTTTAAGGTCTGAGCACAACACGTCAAATAGGTTGGTGGTGTGTCTACCAACTTGACCCTTTATCGATTTGACCCAGCAACTGCAAACTGCAGGGACAGTTGTGCGGGGATATCCCCGGGCATGTGCAACACATGGCCGAACATGGATCTATGCATCTTCCATACTTGCTGTGACCATGGTCCAGTGCTACAGCGTATGTACATATCTTCATTGGATATAATCCCGTTAGGCCAGCGCATGCCCAATATCGATCGCAGGTGGCTTCTGTGGCAGGCATCTAGCTTGTGGAGTAGAGTGGTTGTTACTGTCCAGCTCCTGCAGTTGTACAACATAACTGGGACGACCATCACACTGTAGGCTATCATTCGCTTGTCCAGTGGTATCTTGGGCCTGTGCATCCACATCTCTTCCAGAAGAACCGGAATGCAATATTGCCAAGTATGCATTGAGTTTGCGCGTCTTTGGTGCTGCAGCGTAGAGATCCTAAGTTCTTACTATACCGCCACTTCTCGTTTCCTCATAGCATGTTACCAGCATCGTCTGTCTAAGATGTGTCCATGAGGAATATGTGGACATTGCCAGTCTTTGCCTCATTGACGAAGAAATTCCAGTTGGCTAGCTCGGTGCATGTCGTTGGCAAGACAGCATCCAGTGCCTCTTGCTCTTTGTCTGCAAGGTCCACTTCATCAACGTATTCCCACTCCAGTGACATGCCCCGGGTTGACATGGGTGGATTAGGCCTGGTTGTTTTCTGCCTGACCGCAATGTAGCATGTACACAGCACCAGTGATAAGTTGTCGTCTTGTGGGGAGCAGAGTGTCATCTCGAACAAGGCTTTCATTTTTATATTCCCAGGTTGAATTTGCTTTAATATGTTGAATGATTATGAAGATATTAGAAATGTTGTCTTCAAATTTAAATAAGGGAGTTATAAGTAGAACTGGAGGCACATAGTAGTGTTATTAAAATGTAGTGTATATTGTACATATGAAGAGGTACTACCTTCCCTTAACCTTAAGCAGTCTTAGTATGTTTAAAAAGGTTGGCCAAAAATTAGGTAGCATTGGTGGGAGAATTGATGCCACCCCCCAAAACAGGTGGCATATGGGAGCTAGGCTGAGACCCCTGCCACACCCTTGGGTATCTAATAAGGGTAGAATATACATAGGTGAAACATTGTTTGACTCTTGATAAATAAAGTCAGTGGCTTCCTTGCCCATTACATTAGCCAGCTGGTGTTTATTAAATCTTATTAACCTTACAATTGTCCACTGCTCAAAATGTGTATCGTGGAATGTTTTAATTGGTTCATTTTATCTTTTGATCTTGGCAATATGCTTGGCATGTTACCATCCCCCCAAAAAAATTAAGTCAACATGTCTCCATATGGTAGCATAATAATAATAAACATCCACGCCACGGCACAGCCACAGGACCTACACAGACAATGTCAAGGGCAGCGCTACGTGGCTACAGCCCTTATCACCAATATCAGGAGTTTCATGGCATGACATTAGTGTAATCCAATGTGTAAGCACTTATGCAAACAAACCATCAATCCAAAGTTACCGTTACTATCTCAGAGGCCCCGAAAATACCGTTCACTGACCTGAAGACCGAGTCCGAGACAACGGCAACGCCGTGAAAATTTTGACAAAAACGGGAATAACGGTCTTACTTTACGTAGTAGTTAACAGCCAGAACACGTTTAATAATATTTTTGGAAATGCAGTTACGAAATTATGTAATGCGCGATTACATTACCTGTTCGATATACTTGTTTAACCCATAACCGTCATAACGTACTTAAATAAACATTATCAGCCGATTTCGCTGAGAGAACATAAAAAGCGCCATACTACCGCTACCGGTCGCTTAGTAACGAAACGTTGATAAAATGGTCGCCAGGAGCGCTGCGATCATTCTTTACAGATTCAGATACTATTTATCAAACTTCTACTTTAGGTGCGATGCTTTATCTGGTGACGCTGGCGATTATATGGCACTACACATAATCGTGTAATTTGTAGTTGTCGGCAGCTGGATGTCATTGGCTTATCATTCAAGCAATATACGAACCGCATTTTAGAGTGTGACAGATAACCAACGGAGGAGCTACTTGAACAGGTGGAACTCTTTCTCACAGAGGATGTATAGTTTCAGTACACACACTAAATGCATTCAAAGTTAAACTAGACAAATTGTGATGCGTTTACACTTTTGAGCAAAGTGACAACTTCCCACCCATGTGCACAAACTACAGAAAAGACCAACTAAAAGGCTAAAGCCTAAAAGAGCTGAAGAGGATGTATATATGTATGTATGAATGTATGAATGTATGTATGTATGTATGTATGAATGTATGAATGTATGTATGTATGTATGTATGTACGTATGTATGTATGTATGTATGCATGTATGCATGCATGCATGGATGTATGTATGTACGTACATACGTATGTATATATCTTGCAGACAAACACTGTCTTTGCTCTACTGTAATTTCATAATGAATATTTCCGCATTGTTTTCACATTAGTTAGCAATATCTTAAACACTTAATTGAACTATTTAATATATAATCATTGTGTTTAGTGTCATTATTATATTGCTATATTGTGCTATATATTTAAAAAAATAATTAATATAGTAGTATTGTAATCTATTTATTTGTTTATTTCGAAATTTTTTACCATGTTTATTAATTGTTAATATGTTATGAAGCGTCACAAACAAACCATGATCGGGCGCTATATCAAATTAAATGTATTATTATTATATTATTATTATGCCTAAAATAGTAATATATTATATATTTTTTTGGCCTCCAGCTTTCTCTCCTTCAATACATTTTTTCCGATGTGGCTGTTTCTCATGTCCTAGAAATTGTAAGTGTGTTCTTGATTTCATCGTTTTTTCTCAGCAATTGTCTTTGTTATCATGTTCTTTGTAGAACTTCTTCATTTAACCAGATTTAACAAGACTTAGCAAGACTTAACAAGATTCAACAAAACCCAGATGGCAAGTGGTCAAGGAAGCTTATAAATAAATCAAAAAAAATTTCATTGATAACTATTATGTGTAACTGATCCCATCCTTTCTGAGATATTTTGTTTGTAAACATATTCACGCTGCTAGCAGTTACACAATCTGTATATAATATGTTACATTCATTCATTGTCCTATTTTCCTCTGGACACAACAAAAACGGCACATTATATTACGTATAACCATACATTGGTCCGGTAACACACAAGTGTTGGAGCTTGACGCATCAGTGTAAAGTCATAGTCGTCTGCATATTGCTATTTACTCGTTGGACTTGGACTTGTCAAACATGTGCGTCGTTTTTAAACGTCCCACTTCTTCAACCTTCATCCATGTGAACTAAAATTTCGAATTTTTGTACATTTACATTGAAAATATAGCATTCTGCAACTTGTTTGGTAATTATGCAGACGAAAGCGGCAACGTTGCATTTTAACGCAGTAAAAACCTGTTTTATCGCCCTCCCCAAAACATTGACAACTTTGACGTTCGCCAGGGATAAGGTAAACATCACATTTTTATTTGTGATAATCATAGCCGGAGAACGTGACACCCGTAGTCAACAACTTGTCAGTATATATTATAGATTTCATAGTTGTCTACTTTTTAAAATCTTGATCAAACTTCAAGTTCAGTTAGTACTTGCCATCGCATCGGCATCGCCCTTGCCTTGGCATCACGCCGCCCGGCCCACAGTGCGTCAGGTCTCTGCCAAATACTTGCGTGATTTGGTCTTGGTCGACTCAGTAATCTGATGTCCTAGTCTCAGATTGAATCTGGTCTAAAAGTGTCTACGTGCATACGCACTTTTGATTAGTTAGTGGTGTATGTTAAAATGAACGCTTGATTGTTCTTCATCTTCAGTATTACTATGCTATGCTGGAGGACCCGATTTCTGCGTAATATCCCACAGACGGGCCACAGTTATAGTAGTGTCTAGTGATGGTTGTAACTTTGAACAGATGTAGGACGTTGCGAGCAATTGTACCTAATTGTTTTGCGAATAGTTGTGCGTAATAACTACAAAATATAATTTGATTGTTCGTAAAAAGAGTAATAGTGGGGTAAATAAAAAATAATAGTGTTCCTGGGGTCGAAGATGAAACCCTGAAAGTTTGACACCCAAGGTGCAAAATATCTAGGCGGAATAACATAGCATACAAACTTGAACTGGATTATAAAAAGATTGGCCATTATAATTTTATAATTTAGAAATGTCATGGACCTCAAACCTGCCAGCAAATGATTCATACAAGTGTGATTATTTTCCAGGGGTCCATATTTCAACTTCAAAGCGACACAGCCTCGCTGTTTGTCAGTTGGTCAGGTGATGTGACCATGGTGCCACCTGGTGGACAGGATGAAGACATAGTCGAGTTGAATGGCCTGATGGCAAACAAAGCTGGCTTCCGACATGGCCAACAGGTTTGTATGATTGTCTTAGAAGCGCTCAGGGTTTTTTCGAATGAAACTCCCTTTTTGAGAGAATTTGTTTAACTGTAATATTTTTTTTCAGAAATCATCCCAGAAATCCCTGGCTGAATGTGTACGCCCAAACCCCATTTTCAAACCTTGTTATAGTAATTTCATTATCTGTGATATCTGTATGATGCAAGTCATACACAAATCTTATAAGATTATTATATTCTGCATTTACAGCAAATTAATTGATGTATTCTCTCCATGCTTAGGCTCATACAAGATTTTGTCAGTTCCCTCTATCTTTGGCTCTCCGTTCTGCCATGCCTCGTGTCAGCAGCCTCCAGTTCTTCTTCCATGGTTCATCTCCGTGGTGGTTTATTAGTGTTCCACTTTTCCTCTTTCTTTGGTCCAAGTGTTTCTACTGGACGGTGACTGGTAATACAAAATAATAAATCTTGATTGGAAAATTCTTAGAAAATAAAACAAGACTTCAAATATGGTAAAATCTCAAATCTGTATTGTAGTTATACCTGTAGTTCAGTCAGGCCACGTGTTTGTGTGGACAAGGTATAGAAAACTTTATATGCAATATGATTAATCGTTATGTTATTTTTGTGGCATGATTGAATTGTTTTCAGCACACTCTGTGTACAACAATGTACTTGATGTATATTTGTTTGGTGTCTCATCTGTCAAGTGTTTACAAAGGCTGACATCATCCTCCAGTATATTTAATGTCTTATGTTACTTTGGTAGGTCCAGGCTTGGGGTCAGTTACATTGTAATTTTAGTTGAAACACCAATTTCATTTACAATTTCAGAATCGGAATTGTTGTCTTGTTTTTAAAAGTATATTTCAATTACCTTTCAGTTACTTTTTCAATTACATAATCTAACTTTTTAACTCAAATTATTTGTTAAAAATATTCAATAAAATGTAATATGGTGCATATATCATGTTTGTTTGCTTTATGTAAATATAATATACAGAAATAAAATAAAACTGTTCTAAAATCTATGGTATTTTCTGGCATTGACTGTGTTCTTGGTTGTTCACATACTTTTATGAAAGTGGGGGTGTATAAAAAAGAGCTGGAAGTATGTGATTTTGAAAAGTTTCCTGGACTTACAGAAAAAATGCAGCCAAAATCAACCCTGGGGTTTGGGGAACATAGATTTTTTCAGCCTCCCTTATCATATTTCTTTTATTGGCTGCCCATACCTGTTTGTGCACATAATGCATATACAGGACACCCCTGTACATAGTGTGGAAAGCCTTTCATGATGTTAGTAACAATTCTGTAAGGTGATGGCAGTTGCTTTTCCACTTTCCACTGTGGTCTGACCTCTATAGTAAGATTGTTCACTATATATATTTAATAATGTGATTTTGAAAAGGCATGTCAGTAAGGTGATGGCAGTTGCTTTTCCACTTTCCACTGTGGTCTGACCTCTATAGTAAGATTGTTCACTATATATATTTAATAATGTGATTTTGAAAAGGCATGTCAGTAAGGTGATGGCAGTTGCTTTTCCACTTTCCACTGTGGTCTGACCTCTATAGTAAGATTGTTCACTATAATTTGATAAATTTAGAGATGTCATTGAACTCAAACCCTGTCTAAAATCTATGTTATTTTTTGGTATTGACTATGTTTTTGGTTTTTATTTCAATGAGGAAGTGATAATTGGAATTGCTATTTTGTAATTTAAATTTGTATTTTTGAGGAGTAATTGGTATTTGTAATTGTTATGTACCTTATTTGACCTATTAACCATACATGCCCTAATTCATATACATGCCCGTTTTTAATCAGCAGGATCCATATTTTTTTATTTGATTAGTGTGGAATAGCTGAAGTGGCGCCATCTGGTGTTAAACACTTGGTACCACTTCTCAGTTGTTCTACACTAGTCACCAAATGGCAACTAGTATTAAACAGTTACCTTATTGTCCAGAAAAAAAGTTGGTGTATGCTTATAAAACAGATTCCTTGACATTTTTTAATGGCCCAATTTGCTTGTTAGTTTGAATATGGTAATTGGAATTGACATAATGTAATCGACCCCAAGTCTGGGTAGGTCTTCTCATAAAAGGACCAAAGACTAGAATATTTCAAGTGGTTGAAGGTGAAGGTCATCCTTGTTTTGTCCTCTTGCACCAAAGGCGGAAACTATCGCATGTCACTGGCCAATGTGTGGTGATCTGACATTGCAGCAATATCTGTTATTTGAATATTTTAATGATAGGGTTGGTTACATTAAAACTATTAAATACAAATGGCAGTTAAATGGGAAAAGCTCGCCGATTGGCTAAAGTTTGCAATAAATATTCGGTTTCACAAATGCTGTTTCCTTACTAGGTCATGCTGACTGCAGTGCCTGTGACAGTGGTGCCCTCTTGTGAGAGCCTCTTTCTGGAACCTCTGTCGGTGGATGACTGGGAAATCTTGGTTGGTTGTCATTCTTTTTACTTATGCTCGCTCAAACATTATATGTCAATATCTAGAGTACCAAAACACATTTTATAAATAGGTATATATAAATATAATATTGTCAATTTTAATTGAATGCTACTATCACATTCGTTCACATATATATTATTAGCGGAAATGGTCAAACTCAAAGTCACGAAAACAAAAGAAAGGTGTAAATATTTAAAACGGTAGCCCGACTTTTTCTAAGCATTCTTTGATTTTTCCCTTTATATTATTGTAAATGTTGGCATCAGCTTGTAATTTTACTGAATAAATTATTACAATTATCGAGAGAAAAATCCTTTCTGAAAAAAACTTCCACTATAGTGGGGCATAGTTGCTTGGTGGTATACACTGTTAATCGAAACGACCAGCTTTTAAAAACCACCAGCTGCCGTTTCAAAACTTGGGCAACTTTGTTTATGCCTCTTTCGTTGGTCCCTTCTACCTGGTAGAATTAACAGGTCCCACACAGGGAAATGAAAAACCCTGTTGCATGCTCATAAAAGCCAATGATCTTGTGCTGCCAAAATGTTGTTTTGATAATAGAGTGTCATGTGCACCTTGTCTAGGTGGTGTATGTAAAACAACATTATTGTTATTATATTGTTATTATGTAAGGCCACACAAATAAGGAGAAACAGCTAATTGTACTCCTGTACAAAGTGATAGTTAGGCTGCATTTGGAATATTGTATTGAAGCATGGAGGCCATATCGTAATAAGGACATACTTAAGCTAGAAAGAATGCAATGAAGAACAGGTAAAATTATTCCAGAATTGAGAGACTATAATTATGAAAGCCACTTATTCGAATTTTATTTGGCAACATAATAGAATCAAATTCTAGGCCTAATTAGGAGAACTATCACATATAAGGAGAAACATCAAATTGTACCCCTGTACAAAGCAATAGTTAGACCACATTTGGAATATTGTATTCAAGCATGGAGGCCATATCGTAAAAAAGACATAGATAAGCTAGAACGAATACAACGAAGAGCAACTAAGATGATTCCAGAATTAAGAGACCTTAGTTACGAAAGTCGCTTATTACAATGTGGTTTGACAACACTAGAGACCAGGAGACTAAGAGGAGACCAAACAGAAGTGTTCAAAATAGTGAATAGTTATGAGGATGTTGATAGGAATATGTTCTTCAAACTTAAAAGACAGTAGAACCAGAGGACACAAAGTAGCATTAGTTAAGGAGCAGTGTAGGTTGGATATGAGAAAGTACTCTTTCTCACAGAGGGTGGTAAATAAATGGAACAAACTGTCAAATGATTATGCTAATGTCAATACAGCTGTACTGTGTGTAAAAATAATTTGACAGATATCTGATAAGGGCAGGTTATACGTAGATGATAAAATTGTTGGACTCTTTCTTGTCCACTTGCCATCTGTAACTTGTAGATTGGATGGCAAACGTGTTCAATCTGGTTAAATCTATGGAGTTGTTTGTTTTGTAAGTTTGGCTTGGTATTCCCCATCTTTTCTCCAGGAACTGAACACATCAACAGTAGAGAATCGACTTCTGGATCAAGTGCGGGTTGTAGCGGCTGGACAAACCTTCCCCATCTGGATCCAACGGTCCATGTGCATATTTGTCAGGGTTGGTAAGTTTTTGTGTGTGTGTGTAATATTGTACAAATCAATCAATTTAATCCAGAGATCAAGGATTTTGTTAATTTTTTTTCTCTAAAAAACAAGATTTTTAGCGAACATTAAAATTTTATAAAAAAAACCCTGAAAAGTGTTTGATAAACCTATTAAGGTTCCAATAATGGCTGCATAGATTCAGTGACAGATTTATTGGCACCATTATCTTTACAATTACATAGAAACATTTTTATTCACCTGTTGCAATTTCTGCTATGGCCCTTTTGAAATGTTGGCCCCCCAATATACCAGGAGAATGGCGAAAAAAATAAATGGGTATGAACCATCTCCATGGACCCCTAAACATGCCTACAAAGTTTCAACCCAATACATGCAAAATTGTTAGCAAGGAGGATATGAAAAAACAAAGAGAGCCACATCTCTGTTTTATTGATTCGACTAGCCAAGTTGCCCGGCGACCCGCAGAAGAAAAGGCCGGCACTGCAAGTGCTAATGACTCTTTGTATTACCACATCAAGTTTTTAGTAGGGCAATGCCAATGGCAACGGCAACTTCATGCCCAAAAATCATGTACAACTGTTGGTTTCATGAAGCATTTGTAACATACGAAGGAACTTATGTGAACGTTTGATGTAAATCACGTAACGCCAACAATCATAGAAACATGCAGAGCATTGCTAACAAATGTACATAACTATTGTTCTGAGATGCGTAATCTACATCAAACGCCCACATAGGTCCCTTCACAATATCCCCACCCCCTGGGGAATATCAGCAATTTTTGTATGGACCATCCCCATGGGCTCCTGGGCACAAAAAAGGTCCAATACATGTGAAACTGATGAAGATATGAGGAGACATATAGGGTCACAAACTACTTTATACGTAGTATAAATGGTGACTATTCAACATTATATTTTCAGGACAATTGAGCGTCACGGCTAAATGTGTCCTGCTGGAACGAAGAACGCAGCTGGTGGTGTCGAGAAAGGTTCGTCATCACCGACCCTTTGTCCCACCAGGTGGAGTACCTGAAGAGTCCAACCAGTCAAAACATCATGTGATATCTAACCTGGAAAATGTTTCAAAAGCAGGCGGCGAGAATTCTGTTTCTTTGGGAAATTCTGCAATGGAGAGTTCCAGTGTGAAACAAGAAGGAATAATGGCACGCTGTTTCAACTACATCAAGTCATTCAACATTGGCGAACAATCAACTGGACAACAGGTGGAGCCACCTGTCCAGGATCCTTTCATCGACAGGATCCGCCCCGGAAATTTATCCAATGACTTTGAAATTACCTTGAGAGTCCAGCCAATCATTCAGCCCGATTGTGTAATTGAAAGTTGTCCATCGCCACGGCAACCAGAAGACAACTCAGAAGAACAGAGAACGGATGAGTTTATTTGGCAGATGGCAAATGTGAGAATCGGCATTGAAACACTGGCGCAGTGCTGTGATTTAAAATTCGATGGTGGAGCGATCCCAGCATTCCCTGCTGTACTGTCGAAGCTGCCGTCGCCATCTGATAAGGAAATGGCGATGAAGGAACATCTGAGCCGCTCCAGGGTAAAATTGGGCAGAAATGAGAAGAACGAGGCTGCAGGGAACAAATTTGACGCGAAAACTGACAATAATATGGAAAACAAAATTGTTGTTCGCGTAATGGTTGTCAATATGGATAATTCATGCACAGTCATCCCAGGAAATAGTCGAGTTGTTTTCAACGCGAGACCGATAGTCGGTCATGTCATGGTTTCTGAGTCACTACGACGACAGCTAGGTGCTGGCATCACTTCCAGAGTGAGGCTCAACCCGTTGAACTGTGACCCGCTGGAGGTCAAGAGTGTTCAACTTTTCCCTCTTTTCAAAACTGTAAGTACCGATATCGTTGGAAGCCAAGAAACATTAAGAAACAATATTACTTTAATATATTATAGTTATTCTACTTTGTCTTGTTATATTGTGTTGTATTATGTTATATTGTATTATATTTTATTATATTATATTATTGCTGTAGATTGAATGTTAATGGCAACAATTTTGCTATTCCAGTAATATATAAAATATTTTGAGAATATTATAGCACATATTATACAGACTAAATAAAGGAATATATTTATACTAGCAATGAGACATTATGAATATAACAGTTCTGACAACTTTACGTTAGATTCAGTTATATATATTGTATGCGAGGTTCCCAAACCCTTGCAGGGCTGCCATAAATTTGGCAAACGTGCAAAATTATTTTAGAAAGCTTGGGGTCTCAGCTAGGTGGCTGACATTTTGGGGTCCTAAAGCTAATAAATTTGGGAACATCTGGCATAGTGCAGTTACACTTCTAAAGTTGGAAATACACAAACTTATACAAAAATAAGACATCTAAGTAAAATTTTAATGTAGCACAGTTTTAATATCGTATTTACATTTTGTTGTAGCCGGATGACATAAATGGTCAGCTGGTAGAGATGTCGTTCCGAGCTTGGCTGTCGCGGGTCACTGACCAACACTGCCCTCTGGTGGTCAACCAAGGAACTCTCATTAAGTTCTTTATTAAGCCAGGTATGAGGTTTTTGTCTTCTGACTATGGCAATTGATAAAGGCACTTCAATAAGCATACTATATAGTTTAAAATACATGCGCAGTGTGAAGGCATGGTTGGCTGGTGTGTAGTTGCACGTGCATGACTTGCATGCAGTTTGTGTGTTTGCCACAGCTTGTGCCACTAATGAGAAACTAATAGACGCACAAAGTCACTGAATCAGCACATCTTCCAAACCAATCGATTGACACACAACAAGACAGCTCGTTCGCTAGTGGTGTTTGTAATTCCAGACAAATGTCAACCGGCCACCACTCGATTCTTTGAGTGGTGCTAGATATGTTGTCATGCCAGCAAGAGGACGTCATTGGACTTTGCAGGAAATAAAAACTTGCATGTTTCACCAGTGGTGAGCGAGCAATAAAAAAAATTAGGCATATAAATAATTACAAGTCTAGTGAAAACTGCCCTCAACATATCAACACAGTGCACACCTTGTGGTTAAAAGCACATATGCACTGTAAATTCACCTAAAATATCTGCAAGGTGGCACCAGAAGCAGTATTGCCGATCTTTTTGTTTACCGTACCTTCACTTTTTGTTTTTATGCTTGGTTTCACCTCTGAAAAAGGAGGTGTGCTTCTGTTAGATCGTGTGCTTCTAAAGGGAACTTTATGGTATGTTTTCTAGAATTTATACATACAAGTACTTTTTTAAATGCGTTAAATGTGTTTGCTTGAATGTTGACAAATCCTTGTTGCAAAGAAACACATAAAATATGTTTAAAGTTATAAGTAATAATAAACACTAAAAGAGTGGAGTTTGTTCGAGGTCTTACCAGCTAGTTTAATTTCTTTTTTCACTGTTTTCCTCCAGGTGCCCAGTGGTCTGCCTCCTCTCCTTATTCCAGGTGGTATCCATTTCAAAGTGGCATGTGGAAGATAATTTCTGTTTATGTAGAGAAAATGCCGATAACATTTATGTAGAAACATCATGTTTGTGTTTTTATAAAATATGTAGTCTTATTGTGAATAATTACTGTTTATTAATATCTATCATCTGTCCTTTCTGCCGCGATAGGTTGCATTGGAGACTACGTCATGTTCTTCACCCCGCCGAGTGGTGCGAAGATCAAGGTCAGTGAAGGTCACAGCCATGAGGGATGTGGACAAAGTGACTACTGCCTCCTTGCACATGACGGCTGTGACCATCTCAAAGTGACCATTGACCAAGCAGATGACGAGAAGATTGGACGTCATGTTTTGACATGGCTTGGTCGTTCTGGCCAATGTGACCCTGTCCTACCACAGGAAAGCCTTCTGCAGTTTGGGTAAGGTCAAGGTGAAGAGAAGGTCAAGGCCATTTGTTGAATTAAAGCATTACCAATTGGTTTGTCATTTGATTTTAAGCTTTTGTAATTAACACAAGAAAATATGGACTTTATTTTGGCAGGTTTATCCATAAATTTGAAACATATCCATACAAATACAGTAATTTTCTTAGATCGACAAAAGTCACAACATTTCCGTTTATGTAATGGTTTATTGTTTTACCTGATACAGAGCTATGCGGGGGTTTCATATAATTTCATATGATTTCCATTGCTCAACTGATTCAGAGCTAGTCGGGGGTTTTGAATAATTTTGTATAATTTCCATTGTTAACTGATACAGAGCTAGTTGGGGGTTTCATATAAATTACATTGCTTAACTAGTACAGAGCTAGTAGGGGATTTCGTATAATTAAAATTATACAGATACATACTCAGGTGTCAACATTACTGCTTTCGGACAGGAAATACAGCTTTTTTTTCACAATAAAATCCATCTATTTGTTTCACATGAGGCCCATTCCAGGCACATATTATTAGTGTCGCCATCTATATGCTAGGTCTAAGAGTTAAGGTCTAGGTTAAACTTTTGTAATTAACACAAGAAAATATGAGCTTTATTTTGGCCGGTACATATATTTGAAACAAATCCATTAAAATATGGTACATGGTTGTATTCCTCTGTAAGTCCCAAAACATCCATATTGAATACTGTTAATCCATACAAAATGGCATGTCTACAATGACATAATAAAACATTGGGTATTGTAGAGAGGTCTAGAGGGAAGATGGTTATTAGACGGAGGCTGTTTGTTTGCGCTTTGTGTTAGTGTTATTTACACTAAGGTCAATGCAGAATTTGTTCACTGTGCAATGGACTCTGCTTAGCGGAACCACATTGGGGGCCGTAGCTATTTGATTATTATAAAGCAGCTTATTCACCTAAGCGAATTTCCGAAAAATTTTGTCGGAATGATATGGAAATGAACGTACTTCAAACAACTGAGTTTTATATCATCCATACTGAATTATTGCAGCTACAACATTTTATAATTTGATATTCTTGAACGACAAATTTTCTTAGAAAGTCAAAACGAAAGTCACAGCGAAAGTCACAACGAAAGTCACAACATAGTTATGTAACTCTCACAAGGGTTTTTGATGACTACAGTCAATAATATTTCTGTTTATGTAATGGTTTATCATTTTACCTGTACAATGTATTGTTTTTTGTCAAAACACTGATTATTAAGCCTCAGTGTTTTCCATGAAAACCTATTATTTTGTGATACATTGTATTGTTTTTTCTGTATCCAATTTTACTAACTGACTATTCAGTAACATTGTATTAATTTTAATACAATGGAAATTCTAGATTCTGCTAAATGGCTCAATTCTGTCCACTGTATATTCTAAATGTTTAAATGACATATACAGTCAGTTGACTGCTACATCTCTGGCAGTCATTCTGCAGATGTCTATTCTCTGTGGATGAAATCTGAATAAGTAAGAACAAATTTGATAAAAACACAAACATTTATTATGCCCAGTTTCAATTGCAGGTCAGTGGACAGTCTAGTGGACCAGTTGCTTGACACCATGACCTTGGCCTTGACCCAGACACCCTTGAGCCAGAAGCTGTCCAAGTGTCACATCTCAAGTCATCCAGTGCACCGCGTCCTCGTATGTGGGTCAAAGGGCACTGGAAAGAGTCATATGACCCGGGCAGTGTGTCGGAAATTGGCCGCAATGCCAGCCCTCGCATATATCAGTGTCGTCGACTGTCGGGCGCTGAAAGGTAGAATATCATTCCCTCACCAGGGGGAGCTTCTGTGTCTTCAGAGAGAAAGCTAAAATTAGTTGGATAATCCAACTAATTTTATAATTAAAGCCGCATTAAACATTTAATTTAATTTGCATAATCCAATTTTTATGTGGGGTTTAAATAGCTCAATGATGCAACACACAACCTCTCATAGGCAAATCCAACTGTGCCATCTCGTGGTGACCTTGTTGCACCTGAGTCTTGTGACAAGGGAACAGACACAGAAAGGACTAAAGGAAGAACAACCCCGACAAAAAACCCCACTGACTGGGCCAGTCACCTATCAATGTATAAAACTAATTGCAAAAATGATAAACTATTCAATTAACTCCATAACTCAAGATGATGCCTCCTCAGAGAGCATCACGACAGTAGCTGATGAAAGCCTTTAGGAAGTCAGACCACCAATGGGAAGGTGGCCTGTGTACCATGGTGGGAAGGCGGCCCGTGTACCAAGGTGGGAAGGTGGCCTGTGCACCAAGGTGGGAAGGCGGCCGGTGTACTAAGGTGGGAAGGCGGCCCGTGTACGAAGATGGGAAGGCTGACCGTGTATCATGGTGGGAAGGCGGCCCGTGTACCAAGGTGGGAAGGTGGCCTGTGTACCAAGGTGGGAAGGCGGCCGGTGTACTAAGGTGGGAAGGCAGCCCGTGTACGAAGATGGGAAGGCTGACCATGTACCATGGTGGGAAGGTGGCCCGTGTACCAAGGCGGGAAGGCGGCCCATGTACAAGACAGGAAGGCGGCCCATTTACCAAGGCGGGAAGGCGGCCCGTGTACCAAGGCGGGAAGGCAGCCCGTGTACCAAGGCAGGAAGGCGGCCCGTCGGGAAGGCAGCCCGTGTACCAAGGCGGGAAGGCGGCCCGTGTACCAAGGCGGGAAGGCGGCCCGTGTACCAAGGCGGGAAGGCGGCCCGTGTACCAAGGTGGGAAGGCGGCCCGTGTACCAAGGCGGGAAGGCTGCCCGTGTACCAAGGCGGGAAGGCGGCCCGTGTACCAAGGCGGGAAGGCGGCCCATGTACCAAGGTGGGAAGGCGGCCCGTGTACCAAGGCGGGAAGGCGGCCCGTGTACCAAGGCGGGAAGGCGGCCCGTGCACCAGGGTGGGAAGGCGGCCCGTGTACCAAGGCGGGAAGGCGGCCCGTGTACCAAGGCGGGAAGGCGCCCATGTACCAAGGTGGGAAGGCGGCCCGTGCACAAGATATATAACATACAGGTGCTGAGTCTCAGTGAACTAGCAACAGGAGAACACATAATCTACTCTATGAAGATGAAGACCACACACACGGAGTGGCAATAGTGGCAACACAAAGTGCCATGAAAGCCTGCATGGAGTGGAACCCTGTCACCAAGAGTCAAAAGGAAGTAACGTCAATGTGATTCAGTGTTATACTCCAACAAATGTTGATACAAAGACGCAAAGCAGGAGTTCTATGATATACTGTAACCTGTACTGGATGGAATGTCAAGGAGAGCCATAGAAATTGTAATGGGTGACATGAAAGCAAAATTTGGTTCATACAACTCAGACAGGGAAGAAGTCATGGGGTAGCATGGAGTTGGAGTTGGAGTTGGAGTTGGAGTTATGGACACAAACGGAGAACTTTTCTAAGATTTTTGCACATTCAATTACATTGTTATAGGTGATGGTGCATTCCCACACAACAGTATTTAAAGCAACGTGGGTCTCACCAGATGGGAAAACAGATAATTAGATCGACCATGTTATCCGTTGACAGGAAATGGAGAAGAATTCTTTTGGACTCACGAGTAAAGAGAGAAGCTGATGTGGCATCAGACCGCCATCTCCTTCTGGGAACTTTTAGAATCAAGATGAAGAAACACACAGACACAGCCAATAGACCAACAGTAAATGTGGAGAAACTAAGAACAAGAGAAACAAAATTCGAGTTCAACTGTGCACTGAGAAACAGGTTTGAAGCACTTGAAAACATGACAGAAGACCCCACAGACATTGTCTGGACATTGTCATAGACATTGTCATAGACATTGTCATAGACATTGTCATAGACATTGTCTGGACATTGTCATAGACATTGTCTGGACATTGTCATAGACATTGTCTGGACATTGTCATAGACATTGTCTGGGCCACGCTACAAAAAAACCTGGAAGAAAACATACAAAGAAGTCCTAGGCAAAAGGGAGAGAAAACACAAGGTGTGGCTGTCAACAGCAACTTGAAAGAGCAACAAAGAAACAGTTGATCAAAGAAAGGAAGCAAATGATAGGCACGCAATAGATGATACCTGAAATGTCGTATTTCATCAGATAGCAAATACGTTGAAGGTCAACAGGATGTTCCATTAAATGCACATGGTTTATGTATTTTTTTATGTTTTAGAAGCTGTGACATTAAAAATTTTCATCGTAGTGTAGATCAAGGGTCGTCAGTTACAATTACATATTGTGATATCTAAACCCATGTGTGGCTAGCATGAACAATTAGATACCGAAAAAATTCACTCAATTATTTTATGTGTGCTGAAACAATTGCGTACTTATGCAAATATTGGTGTTCTGATACGAGTGATGAAAGAATAATTCTATAAATATTTCGTTCTTGTCATTGTCGTGGTTATGTCACTGTTCTGATTCTGTAATTTAAAGTACCAAATTACAATCGTACTTCTATCAACAGTCTCTCGTGCTTTCACTGTTATATTAGTGTTATATATTATGCACCAGGGGCACCACAGGTTATTTTAGCTGTACTGTCAGCTTACAGTGGCTATGAACAGCTGTTATATTAGTGTTATATATTATGCACCAGGGGCGCCACAGGTTATTTTAGCTGTGTTGTCAGCTTAGAGTGGCTCTGTACAGCTGCATTGCAAGATCAGACCATTGAATATATTTATGTCTCTTTCTTTTCTCAAAGGAAAACGCATTGAGTCGATCCGTCAACATCTTGGGAGAGTGGTAACAGAAGCCATCTGGAGAAGTCCGTCTGTCATCTTATTGGACGATTTAGATCACCTGGTCAATGAGGCTTCGAGTCCCGAACAAGAAATGAATGGTGAAGCACAGTACAGTGCACATGTCT
The DNA here is from genome assembly GCA_033239005.1 of Lamellibrachia satsuma. Classification (NCBI taxonomy): domain Eukaryota; kingdom Metazoa; phylum Annelida; class Polychaeta; order Sabellida; family Siboglinidae; genus Lamellibrachia; species Lamellibrachia satsuma. The sequence continues at coordinate 8,910,412 of BSQZ01000003.1, read as the reverse complement.
CTCAAGGTAGTCTACTTTAAGAGCTTACATCACAGTTACACGGCACTCATAGGTGTCAGTATTACTGCTTTTGGGTAGGAAATTTGCTTTTTTGCAATTTTCAAAAACAAACAAACATGACGAAAACCGCTGAAACCTACGAAAGTTGATTGGCGGAGTATGCTTTCCGCTTTTCCATGACCAGACGACACTTATAGATGCTAATAAGCTTCTTGCGTCAATGTGCATTGCCATCTCACATAAATATATCTTGTGGAAATTACAAACAATTTCCATTGGTTAACTGATACAGAACTAGTCGGGGGTTTCGCATGACTAAAATTACACAGACAATCAGGTGTCAACATAACCACGTTTGGGCAGGAAATACAGCTTTTAATTGTTTTAGAACAAACTAAATTCACAGTAAAATCCATCTAATTGTCAAAATGGTGACACATAAAACAGCACATTAAAAAATTACAAAAATGCTAAAATTGATGAAAGTTGTGACATTGAACTTAATAAATGTTAAAATCAGTGTTGTGATACATTCATATGCAACTGTCAAGATCAATAAATGTGACTGCTGTGATGTTAACGAAGGTCATAACAATGACTTTATCATAATTTTTTATTTTAATGTTATCTGCATATTATACAAACAAGACAAATATACTTTTAAACTTGAAACAATTTGAATTATTCATCCTTTTGGAGCTCCTTGATCGTCAACACACATTTTTTTCAACCTGACAGTTCTGCAAGACCTTCTGGGATTCGACAAACTGTGCGGAGCGTCTATTGGCGTCATTGCAACCAGCCAATCACGGACCTCGATACATCCAAGTTTGGTGGCCGCAAGTGGACGACATTTCTTCCAAGATATTATCCAGCTTGATCCGCCGACTGAGGTTATTGGAGAAGATTATTGTTTTCTAAGAAATTATTCAGCTTGATCCGCCGACTGAGGTTATTGGAGAAGATTATTGTTTTCTAAGAAATTATTCAGCTTGATCCGCCGACTGAGGTTATTGGAGAAGATTATTGTTTTCTAAGAAATTATTCAGCTTGATCCGCCGACTGAGGTTGTTGGAGAAGATTATTGCTTTCTAAGAAATGTAAAATATTGGAACAAGGTTTGGTCGAATGTTTCGTTGCAACAGATTCATGTGATATTTGTAAAATGTTGAGGTATTTGAGGTATGAATAGGAAAAATTGCAAAAAATTAACTTGAACAACTTGAACGTTTGTGTAGAATATTACAGTATCTATGTTTTAGTCATGACTTGACATGTGTAGTGACTACATTGTATCAGATTTGATTATACACCTGACACAAAAGGTACGTAAAAAGGTACGTTCTTATATAACGCGGTATCCAGTCCTTGGGACTGTTCAAAGTGCTTTATTCATCACCCCCTGGCAGACATGTTTATTCCAATGAAGCATTCAGCCATGCTGCAATTATGGCATAAAGGATATTCCTTCTGACATCCATCTCTGTCTGTGGCAAGGAACTCATTTAAACAGCTGAGTGAACTGTGGCAACGCGGGATGAACAAAATTGCCAAAGCTTCAAAATGGCAGCAAGAAGATTCGAACCCGGGGTCTCTCACTCGAGAGCATGATGTTCTAACCGCTATATTACCGCGCCCTACACTACCACACCCTACACTACCGCGCCCTACACGATCGCGCCCCACATGTATATGGTTTGGTTTGTCATAATGATGTGGGATGGTGATATCCCATTCAAATGAGCACAGAATCTAAATATAGCACCTCATCGATTTAATTTTTATTCAAAGTCCTGTTCTTGTTTTTCTAAATTGATTACATATGGAACAGTTTGTTCTAGCAATTATTCTGTTAAATTATGTTAACATTATTTGTCCCACATTAAATAAACACTTGCCTTTCTGTTTACAGGGTCAAAGGTCAATTATCCTGCAATGTCTCCTTACGCGGAAGACTGTGGTGGTGCCCTCTTGTGTCAGGGACCTTGATCTGGCTGTCGTGGCAGCAAAGACGGAAGGTTTCGTTGCCCGGGACTTGGAGTACATCGTCAGTAGGGCGATTCACGCGAACCTAATGGCAAAGGCATCAGTGGAGGGTATGTTACAGATTCGTTTGTCCGATGATTTAAAACAACTAAATATAATTTTTGCACAAAAGAAAAACTGATGTTTTGTCTTATGAATCTCCTCATCTCTATTGTTACAAGCTATTCAATTCTAGAATGAAGTATCTGGTAAAAAAAAATTTTTTAGTTTGTCTGTTGATTTTACTAAAACTGAATAAAAAATTTGCACAAATGTTGCAGTGGACACTACTGTCACACTAGATAAGTCAAACACTTTTGGAAATGAATCTGAAACAAAATGAGAAAAGGTACGTAAAAAGGTAAAGCTACGTTCTTATATAGCGCGGTATCCATGTTCAAAGCACTTTACACTTCACCCCCTGGCAGACCTGTTCATCCATCTCAACTTCTCTGGGAAGCATTCAGCCATCCCGCAATTACTACGTGAAGTCTATTCATTCCGATATCCACCTCTGTCTGTAGCTAAGTACTCGTTTATGCAGCTGAGTGAACTATGGCAATGTGGGATGAACAAAATTGCCAAAGCTTCGTAACAGCAGCAAGAGGATTCGAACCTGGGTTCTCTCGATTGAGAACCCGACGTTCTAATCTGTCTAATTGATGAAGGAAGGAACCATTCAATATTAAAAAATCCAATGAGTGGAAAATTTGAATCAACTACAGATCTTTATTCTGCTGTTACTATATAATCTCTTCCACAGCAGTTTGTGGACGCTACATTAAAAAGAACTCTGTAGGATCAGAACCTGAATTGGGGTTTGTAGTCAGGTGTAGTTATTGTAAAGAGTAAGGACACATTTAATCACTTTTTTCTATTCTTAAATTTGCATATTTAACTCACGTTCAGTGTCACCATCTTTCAAATAAAAGGAGCAAGATTGCGCTCAATGCAGGTAAAATATGCAAATTCAAGCTTCAATAAAGGTGGTTAAATATGTTTTTATGCACAACATGTTTCATAATTTACACTGTACAAATTGCAGGTTAATAACGGTGAAATTGGTATGGCATGGATTCTGGATATTTGCCCGTATCTAGTAGATGTCATGATGATGCATTACACCCTACAGCATTGTCAAGCTGTTCTGTGCTGTTCAGTTATTATTATTATATAATCAGGCTAATCCTTCTTCCTTCCCCAGCTTCCCCGGAGGAAAGGAAGAAAAGGAATTCGGAAGAACTACAGTTGGCAGATGCTGACTTCGATCAGGCACTGATTGGCTACACCCCCGCCTCCCTGCGGAACGTTCCATTACACCAGCCAGGGGAGGTGGGTTGGGAGAACATCGGAGGGTTGACATCGGTGAAGAAGACCCTCATTGAAACCCTGCAGTGGCCAGCGAAGGTACTCAGTTAAATGTTGCCTCAGGGTGATTACGTAAGGTTGGGTAATTATCATAGCTATTAGTAATAATAAGAAATTTTAATGAGATTTAATAAGATTGCTGTCTAAAGTTTTGTTGATATCTAAGTCTGCAGTGTGTGTGACATGCACAGTTGGTTTAATAAAAAAATGTCATACTTTTGTTAAAATCATCAAAAGGATTGAATTTGATCATTAGATTTGGTAACTTGTGATATTGCGTATGTATAGCCTTATCTAATAATATATAGAGCTGGATCACTTCTGCCTGTTTTTCACTGAGTGTCCTTAATCATTCACCTTTAAAGGTGTAACCGACCGTAACCTTGCTATATTGATGTATTTGTAATAAATTATACACTTCCACATTTACAGTTGTAACTGGGTTTTGTAATTCTTCTGTTTATGTAATTGTAAATCTTTATGATTTTCTCAGACTTCTGTTGTCACTGAACCTTGAAAAAACGCTTAATAGGACGAATATGGTAATTGTAATTCATATCACACCCTCCATGCGACCGATTAGCGAGACCAACTTGTGGCTACAATCGTATTATTCAAATTATTGCTGCGTCCAATTCCACTGACAGTTAGTCACTGTTTTGAAGCAGTGACCAACGACTTTCACCAAAGCTCAAGTCAGGATTGGCGCAGGTCAATAGGTCACACTCACAGTGTCTAGACACATTGCTCATCTTAACGTACACATTAATTGGGCACATGCGTTATCATCCGACACTGTGTCTCCCAAACTGTTGAGGCACAAATCGTTAATGTAAATTGGCTTTTCCAGTTGTAACTGACTACTGCAATTCTATGTTGCAGTACCCAAAGTTGTTTGCAGCGTGCCCCCTAAGACTCCGGTCAGGGCTGTTGTTATACGGTCCCTCCGGCACAGGAAAGACACTGTTGGCTGCCGCAGTGGCCAAGGAATGTCACCTGCATTTCATACACATCAAGGTAAGTGTTGTGGGAGTCAGAGGTCAGTGTCATGGCAGGTCAGGGGTCAGTGTCCTGGGCCAACAGTTTATATATACTTGCACTGATAACAAAGTGGACAACACTGGACTCCGAATCTGCACATTTCTTGATTAATTGTTTTGTTAGACTTCACATGATTTTTTAATCAAACCACATGACTAATTACTGTAGAATAAAACATCATCAGTTACATCTGTCTGTCTCAAAAGCATATTACTAAGCATTAGCTGCACCTTGGGTGACAATCTGTGTTCCGCACAATAATATTGTTATGCAGGTCTGGACCTAATTCTATTTATTTATGTATACAAAATTTAATGCTTTATTATTTTATTGTATTTAACGTTTTATGAAATTTGTTAAATATATGCGTTATTATTATTTTGTACATCATGCTGTATAGTTTGTACATCATGCTGTAAATTTTGTACATCATGCTGTATAGTTTGCTGATAGGGGCCAGAGTTGTTGAGCAAATACATCGGAGCCAGCGAGCAGGCGGTCAGGGACATGTTCACCAGGTCAGTTGGTCAGTTTCTCTAGGGATCATTTCAAAGTTTGTCAATACAGTTTTTGATTGATTCCCGTTTTTGCCCATCTGAAAGATTGGTTGGTTGAAATTATGTGTAAAAAGTGAACAGATATGCCACAATATTTGGTCAGAAATGTTCCTATATCAAATGTTCCGATATCAAACAAAATCTACTCAGGTTCATTGGAAAATAATATATGGCAGATGGTGTAATAGAAAACATACATAGAAAAATAAATTAGAAAAAAATTAATGGAAACATTAGAAATTTTATAGTAACTTAAAATAATAAAATTGTCATTGTCAGTTCCTTGCATTATCCAAACAAGCAAAAACATCAGATCACTTGTGTCTTTCTACTGTCTTATCTCTCCCCCATTGGCACCCCACCCGTCTGTTGTAGGGCTCATAGTGCACGACCCTGCGCCCTCTTCTTTGATGAGTTCGACTCCCTCGCACCAAGGTCAGCGAACATTTACACCCGTTTAAAACAGGTGGTGTTCAGTTTGCTAGAATAAATATAATTTAACATGATTTTACCATAAAAACCACCAGATTTCTTACATTTAAAATGTTCACATACATTTAAAATGTTCACATACTTGAACAGATAAACATTCCGGTTTCTTGGATTGTTGCATTAGACATGTTATTTACCTCTCAGGACACTCGGTGGTATTCTCCGAATATTTTGGCCGACTCACTTGTCCTTCGTTGGTGAACCGGTGTCAGCTAGGAGCTCTTTCTCCGGCTTGTGTCACATGACATTGGTCATGTGACATGTTTGTCCATCAACAAAGACCGAGTGTGCCAGCCAAAATGCTTGGAGAATACAAACAAGTTTCTTGAGAGGTAATATGTCTAATGTTCGCATAATTATGTAGACTAGCAAAAATACCCATCCTCAAGATGGAATAACTTGGTAGTTTGTAAGTGATTTTCATGAAAACAATATTAAAAAAATGTCAATGAAATATCCTTCTATGCCATGGTACGTCCAATCAATAGCTTGATGGCTTCTGGGAATCCAACTCTCGAAGTTGCGTCGTAAAACTGGCAGTTGTAGTAATGTCTAGCGATGCCTTACCCTTGTGTTACTTAACCTGGGACAAAGAAAGAAAGGGTAAGCAGCAGGGTGAATTTTGAAAAAAAACTGACAACCCAACCATGGGGTCATAGATGAGCCCCTGAAAGTTTGGCATCTGAGATGCTCTAGAAACATACATACATGCATGCATGCATACATACATACATACATACGTACATATATATGTCATATATACAGACATACACATATTCTATTATAGTCAGTTTCCTATTGATGTATTTTTAATTTGCATCATATTTGTTCATGATGAACGTGGATGACATTCCCAGCATGCATTGTTTCAGGCGCGGCCATGACAGTACGGGGGTCACTGACCGGGTGGTTAACCAGCTTCTTACCCAACTGGACGGGGTGGAAGGGTTGGAGGGTAAGTCTCAAAAATATATTTAACCTGTTAGAGGGTAAGACTCAAATATCAAATATATTTAAAATGATGTGAGTGGAGGTATTTGAAATATTGAAAGCACGTTTAAGAAATTGTTTGGATTAGCTTTTATAGGGGATGTTGGTAATAGAAGCACTATATAATATTTATGTTGGTAATGGAAGAGCCAAGTAATATTTATGTCATTTGTACTGTGAAATACTGCAAAGATTTGTGCTTTATACATTAATTTGTTGCCAGGTGTGTATGTGTTGGCTGCTACTAGTCGCCCTGACCTTATTGACCCCGCCCTGCTGAGACCGGGGCGTCTTGACAAGCTACTGTACTGCGGTATACCAAACCAGGTAACCCATTTTTAAAATTTATTTGCCAGGACATTTACTCTTTGACTATGTTGTGCTGTACACATTAAGTAAGGTAAAACATTATAAACAACATTATTGAGATCAACCCCCTCCTGGCCCTGTAACCTGATTGTGAGCCTATGTACACTATTTACCCCCTAGGGGTGTGCAGTGGAAAGAGGGCTCCAGGGTTAGCAAAGGTGATTCTCTGCCGCTCAAGCAGATGATTGTCAGCTCAGTGGAAGTCAGCGGAAACCAGTATAAACTAGTTACTCTAGAAACATTGCTAATTTCCAACGGCAGTTAAAGACTTCTTATTCAGCAAGAGTATACGCGATAGAACATTATATTTACTAGCCTTAATTTTAGTTAATTAATTACTTATTTTTTATTAATTAATCCAGTGTATTGGTATACTTTAATTTATGTTTTTTAATATTTAATTCCATGTATGCTTTTACTTGTATTGCCCTTAATTTAAATTAATTGTATTTATTATTTTAACTATCTAATTCAGTGTATACTTTTGTTGTATTGCCCTTAATTAATGCTATTATTTTAGTTATTTAATTCCATGTATACTTTTAGTGTATTATTGTTTTATATATATAATGGCTCGTATTGTTCACTCTGTTCCATCATTATTGAATGTCAATGCACCGTCATCTCATCCGTCTGGCTCTTGTTCTTGCTCTTGCTCTTGTTCTGGATCTTGTTCTGGCTCTGGCTCTTGTTCTGGCTCTTACTCTGGCTCTTGCTCTGACTCTTGCTCTGGCTCTTGTTCTGGATCTTGCTCTCCTTCTTGCTCTGGCTCAGACTCTTGCTTTGGCTCTTGCTCAGACTCTTGCTCTGGCTCTTACTGTGGCTCCTGCTCTTGCTCTTAGGTTGTCATCAAGTTGTTCTAATAGTCCATATATTGTCTTACAATCTCTGCCTATCTCCTCTTTGTGTTCATGATATATTTGATTGTATATCTTACTTTTGCTCTTGTTTTGATAATGTCATGGCGTATTTTATATTTTATCTCGATGTTCAACATTCTCTTCCCATGACACTTTTAACTAATGCTGCTTTGTGTCCTCTGAACATATTCCTATCAACATCCTCGTAACCGTTCACTATTTTAAACACGTCTATTTGATCTCCTCTTAGTCTCCTGCTCTCTAGTGTTATCAAACCACATTGTAATAAGCGACTTTCGTAACTAAGGTCTCTCAATTCTGGAATTATTTTAGTTGCTCTTTATTGTATTCTTTCTAGCTTGTCTATGTCCTTTTTACGATACGGCCTCCATGCTTGAATACAATATTCCATGTGTGGTCTAGCTACTGCTTTGTACAGGGGTACAATTAACGGTTTCTCCTTATATGTGATAGTTCTACTAATTAGCCCTAGAATTTGATTTCCTTTCGAACCAGCAATCCGACACTGCTCTGAAACTTTCATGTCAGCACTAAATGTTACTCCTAAGTCCTTTTCTTGTGTGGTTCTACCTAGTACAGCATTCCCCATTGTATATTCATTGTCCATGTTTCCATGTCCTATGTGTATACATTTACACTTCCCAAAATTTAATAACATTTGCCATTTTTCTGACCATTTATCTGTAACATTAGTAACCTTTCTGAATACTTTTGTGTCATCTGCAAGTTTCAGTACTTTGCTAGATATGTCATCTTACAAATCATTTATATATATATTAAAAATAGTATAGGGCCTAATACTGATCCCTGTGGTACCCCACTCTGAACCGATTTCCAGTTTGGAATCTCACCATCTATTTTTACTCTCTGTTTTCTGTGTGTAAGCCACTTTTCTATCCAATTGATTACATCATTACCTATGCCATGGGCTTTTAGTTTAAGTATCAATCTTTGGTGTGGCACTTTATCAAAAGCTTTCTGAAAATCTAAGTAGACAACATCCACTGGTGACCCGTCATCTACCCACTTTGTAAATTCTTCCAAAAAAAACATTAGTGAATGGTTAGACATGACCTTGCTTTTAGGAACCCATGTTGAGATGTATTTATTAATTTATGTTTTATGAGGAATTCTACCATGTGGTCTCTAATTAATGTTTCAAGTAATTTACATACAACTTAATATCAATCATCAATTTAGTATGTTTTATATGTATGTGTATTTATGTACATTTATGTACATTGTACTATATATTGGTTGATGTATGCCTGTGTATATTCTAATAACCACTATATTAGCAACTTATAAATAAATGTTGCAAAACTGTAAAACTAGTGAATTGTAATTATTTAATTTTAAGACATTAGATTGTAAATAATTAGTAAGGAATGCAAACTATAAGTTTTATAACTTCATGCATTTCCTTTCAACATATTTGTAAAATGATTGTTCAGATTTTATATATTCACAGCATCCTGATTGATGTGTTTTAGTTCAATAGAGATATCTTATGTATTGCTGCACCTTGTATATATGTTTATGTTGAATAAATTTAATTCAATTCTAAACTATGCCTTTCTTGAAATCTTTTCCAGGAGGACAGATTTGACATTCTTCGCGTGCTCACAAGAAACTTGCAAATGGCCGCTGATGTTGATCTGAGCGCTCTCAGTGAAATGTGCATCAACTTCACTGGCGCCGATCTGAAGGCTCTGCTGTATAATGCACAACTTGAGGCTATCCACGAAATGATGGACATTGCAGTGCCAGACATGATGGGAAGGGTAGTCGAATTGGCAGACAGCTTGGATGAAGTCAGCCATGGCAGGGATGTTAATATCGGAGCAGGTAAAGTAATTTATTACGAAAACCTGATTTACTATGAAAACTTTGTTCAACACACAGTCAGATACTGCTAGATAACCCTATGTCACGAGTATGTGTAGTCTGGCAATATTCCTCACCAAATGAAAATCTGCTTGTAAACACCTAGTCCTATACTTGCCAATAGGATGTGGCCATGCTATTTGCATCTAAACTCAACGTATGCAACATATTTTGGCCTTTGTTTACTAAACTGTTCTGACTTAGCAGTTCGCTTGATTGACACTTAGCGTTGCTTCTGTGTATACCTGCAGTCCCTTCGATTTCAGTCGAATGAACTTGCAGCAGAAGTCTATTTCCAAGAACTGCCAAGTGCTTATTATTTGTTCTGGTCAACGTTGAAAATGGAGATTTCACCAGAATATCCCACTTTTAGAAAATATCTGAGAAAACCACTTTCATGATATTCTTGATGACAGTTGCAAAAAATGATTAGTTTTTATTAAGTCTTAAATGTATTGCCCCAAAACTATGACTTGTGTTTTGCCTTAAGCAAATTTATGACAGAGGTGGACTTGTAGACGTAAATGTACGTCAAACAAATGAGTTCTACTTAATGAATTACTTCATACAAGCTACAAAGTTTTGTAAGTTGGTATTATCGAAATAACTGAACTTCAAATTGAAATGTCCCCCATAACATAACATAATATACAATGCAATAATTTTTTGTCCATATAATAATGGAAAAATTCTAAAAGACCTATTAAACAAAAGCTATATTTAGGTAGAGGTTTTTGTTTCATAATTATATTATTATTCGTAATAATTAGCATAGTGTGATCTTTTAAGTAACTGGGGGGTCTCAGATTTGTGTAAATTTTGCAGTCTAAAACATCTATTTAATCACTTGTCTTGTACAGTTGCTGCCCAGCAACCACAGAAACAGATGGTTGTCATGGAGACGTGCTGTGCTCACATCCCAGCACTTCAGGACGGCGTGGTGGAGCCCTCTGGTGTCACAATTGATCGTCTGCAACAGGAAGTGAGTTGCGCCATCTGGCGAATTTATTCTGAAAAATTTAATTAAAAAATTATTATGATAATATTTATTTTGTATTGCGCCACAGCTGATAGAGTTTACAACCCGTTTCAGAGAACCTGATTAAAATAGAATGATAGAAAAAATAAGAAATAGATATTTAAATTTTTTTCTTAAAAACACTTTTAAGACAACTTATTAGACATTGCAAATTTCCTGTATTATGACATGAATGAATGAAATAACAATTGCGAATTACAGCAAAAACTTGTTATAAATTCATTCCTCTATTAGGACATGAATGAATGAAATAACAATTGCGAATTACAGCAAACACTTATTATCGATTCACATTGTGGAGGTCTTATTTACTACTATTATTGCTTGATAATAATAAGTGACGAAACATTAAAAAAAAATATTTACATCCATTACTTATGAAACATTTAATTTGCTCTGTATTATCTCTATGTACAGCCTATGAGTTTGAAGCAGTGAAGTTACCCATTAAGTGTATATCTTGGCCTCCAACCATGCCATGTCTGAGTGATTTTCTGTATTTACGTGTACATATCTTGACATGAAACTTATGGAGAATATGTGACTGGCAAATTCAGCTGATGTCAATCCTATATGTTACAGAACTAACGAAACTCTTAATATAAAAGCTATAGAAAATAGTACTTCTTGAAGTTCTAAGACTAATCAACTGAATTGATTATTATTCACACCACAGGTTCGGCATCACATGACTCAGTGGTCTGACAAATTGACCAATCCGCCAGCAAGAAAGCGGAACGTTTCCATGGCAATTGAGATACAACAGAAGCATTTGCTGAAGGCGGCTAGTGAAATGGTTCCGTCTGTCCCTCCATCGGAACGTGCAAAGTATAAAATGATGTGAGTTGGAGGGTTGGGGGGCGTGGGGGGGCAGTAACAGTTACATAACACTGGCAAGGTGGGGTACAGTCATGTGCTACGAGGGGTGTTTATCCAGCATTGTGTTAAATTTGTACTGTTTGATTGTCTTTTTCAGTTCCCAAATGCAGGCTTTAATATTGTAGTAATAAAATTCACTTTGACACACATATAATATCAGTATATTATATAATTTATGTGAAAAATCTGTCTGCAGGTGTAAATGAAAGTTACACAATTTGCATTGTAACATTACAGGGCCATTACCTTTGCTCTGTCAATGTAACATTTTGCTGATGTGTTACATAAACATTCTGCAGTTGATAATTAATTTTATTTGCGATATCCCCATTTTGTCGTTAATTTTATTTAAATTTGTTGTACTTGCATGCCTGCCAATTCTCCTACTGTTTATCCCAGATAAATCATCTGAATAAAACATACAACTCATGTCACTAGCATAAGTCATTACTTGTCAAACCAGGGACTGAACATATACAAATTTATTAGCATTTTGGCGGTTTCCAAAAATTAATACTTTGTATGCCTACAAATTTGTCATCTCCATAATATTGTAAGAGGTAAGTAATTAAAACCTGAATGTTCAGTAATGAGACACAATCGCCTGATTTTTTTTGTATTAACAAATATATTTAAAGACTTTTGTGTTATATAATAATGTGTGGCCTTATGTGATGCCGATATCCACTCGTGGTGCTTTCTCCTTTATCTGAGCAAGGTTTTGGCAACAGCTGATGCAGTGCCTGGGTGGGTTTTTGTTAGAGTCCATGACAGGTTTTTCCATTTCCCTGTGCGGGATCTTTTACTTCCCCTAGCATAGACACCAGGTAGAAGGGACCAACAGCTTTTAGTGTCTCTTCCCAAAGACACAGACAAAATCTGGTAATCTGGTAACCAATGTAAATGTAAAGTTGTCTTCTTTCAGTTATGATGCCTTCGTGGCAGGCAAAGGTGGCAACTTCCAGCACGATCTGATGTCGGCAGGCAAGCGAGCAACACTGGCATGATTTGGATGACCAGAAGAAATGATGAACTGTTATCAAAGTATAATATTAACTGGGACTTTATAACAGTGTATGATGCCATAAGATCAACATTTTAGAACAAATGAGTTTGAATAATGAAGTCATTATAACAGATTCATTATGTCAATGCATTATTTATTGTTATCTTATGACAGTTTGAACAAAGATAATGTCTAAGTGCCTGTTACGATGACCATTTTGGTTTGCTATAATTTATCATGTTCGTTGATGAACTGTGATTTTGTCATAATAAGTAGTGACACCTTGTGAAAGACATGGAAACTATGAATAACGTTATTCGTTGGGTGGCTAGCCTGTTCTATGGTTTTCACAGTTATGAATGCAGGGTGTTGTTTTAAGGAATGTACAGCGATTTTATTTGGTCAACTGAACGACTGTGTTTGGAAACATTGTGACAATGAATTTTGGTTGGTTAAAATAATATTACATTACATACGCAAAACGTGATGACAGAAAATATATTTTATGACAAACACGTTTAGGTCGCTTTAATTGGGGCTTTTTAATCATACGGAACCCCCCAACTAACCCTGTTTCAGTTAACCAATGAAAATCGTTGTACTTTCCCTTTAAGTTTGAATCCTAGATAATATGCTCAACGTTAGCTAGGCGTTGACATTAATATATGTAATCGTACCATAACTAATCATGATTGATGGACTTTACTGCCATAAAATGAGTTGAATGTGCCTCTTGTTTTTATTGTTTATTTGAAATAATTGCGAAAGAAATATTCAAAGCCTGACATGCACCAGCGATATTTGACGACGAGTAGTAGCCAACTGTTAGTAGTAGCCAACTGTTAGTAGTAGCCAACTATTAGTCGGCCAACAAACTGTTAGCGACTAAAAGTCGGCATGTGTATGCCACTGTATGGTAGGCTTTAGGGCCCAGTCAGTCGTCCTGGTCTCAGTTGGTGACTACCGTGTCGTAACTCATCAAGAACACTCCAGTCTTAAGTGACTGCTCAATGGATGCTAGTCTGTAGTCCCTCTTAAGCCCGCCAGACACATACCTACTTTTAGTCACCAACAGTTTGTCTGCCAACAAATATTTAGTAACTACCCATCGGCCGACCGCCGGCCGACCAATTTTTTTAAGATGCCAGATGTCCACGAAAAGCTTTGCCAACTGTTGGTGATGAACACATGCCTAACAATTACACTTGAGTTGCCTACGAAAAAATTAGGCGCCAACATGTTGGTAACTGAAGAATCGGTATGTGTATGACAGGCTAAACTTTGGGGATTCCCAGTAGGTATCTCTTCCCTGTGGCTCACTCCTTCTGGTGGCTCACTCCTCCCTGTGGCCCACTCATCCCTGTGGCCCACTCATCCTTGTAACTCACTCCTCCCTGTGACTCACTCCTCCCTGTAACCCACTCCTCCCTATGGCTCACTCTTTCCTGTGGCTCACTCCTCCCTGTGGCCCACTCATCCCTGTGGCCCACTCCTCCCTGTGACTCACTCCTCCCTGTAACCCATTCCTCCCTATGGCTCACTCCTCCCTGTGGCTCACTACTCCCTGTGGCTCACTCATCCCTGTGGCTTACTCCTCCCTGTGACTCACTCCTCCCTGTGGCTCACTCCTCCCTGTGGCCCACCCCTTCCTGTGGCTCACTCTTTCTCCCTATGGCTCAGTCCTCCCTGTGGCTCACTCCTCCATGTGGCCTACTCCTCCCTGTGGCTCACTCCTCCCTGTGGCTCACTCCTCCCTGCTCACTCCTCCCTGTGGCCCACTCCTTCCTGTGGCTCACTCTTTCTCCCTGTGGCTCAGTCCTCCCTGTGGCTCACTCCTCCATGTGGCCTACTCCTCCCTGTGGCTCACTCCTCCCTGTGGCTCACTCCTTCCTGTGGCTCACTCTTTCTCCCTGTGGCTTACTCCTCCCTGTGGCTCACTCCTCCCTGTGGCTCACTCCTTCCTGTGGCTCACTCTTTCTCCCTGTGGCTTACTCCTCCCTGTGGCTCACTCCTCCATGTGGCCTACTCCTCCCTGTGGCTCACTCCTCCCTGTGGCTCACTCCTCCCTGTGGCTCACTCCTTCCTGTGGCTCACTCTTTCTCCCTGTGGCTTACTCCTCCCTGTGGCTCACTCCTCCCTGTGGCTCACTCCTCCCTGTGGCTCACTCCTCCCTGTGGCCCACCCCTTCCTGTGGCTCACTCTTTCTCCCTAAGGCTCAATCCTCCCTGTGGCTCACTCCTCCATGTGGCCTACTCCTCCCTGTGGCTCGCTCTTCCCTGTGGCTCACACCTCCCTGTGGCCCACTCCTGCCTGTGGCTCATTCCTGCCTGTGGCTCACTCTTCCTCCCTGTGGCCTGCTCCTCCCTGTGGCCCGCTCCTCCCTGTGGCCCGCTGCTCCCTGTGGCTCACTCCTTCCTGTGGCTCACTCTTCCCTGTGGTTCGCTCCTCCCTATGGCTCACTCCTCCCTGTGGCCCACTGCTGCCTGTGGCCCACTCCTCCCTGTGGCTCACTCCTCCCTGTGGCTAACTCCTTCCTGTGGCCCACTCCTCCATGTGGCTCACTCCTCCCTGTGGCCCACTCCTCCCTGTGGCTCACTCCTCCCTGTGGCCCACTCATCCGTGTGGTTCACTCCTTCCGGTGGCTCACTCCTTCCTGTGGCCCACTCCTTCCCATGGCTCACTCCTTGTGGCCTACTTCTCCCTGTGGCCCGCTCCTCCCTGTGGCCCACTTCACCCTGTGGCCCGCTCCTTGTGGCCCACTCCTCCCTAGTCTCTCACAATTCGGGAGTGTGTATCTTTAAGCATATCCGAGATATAACGATTTAATAAGCACCTATCGACTGCTTCAACTAACCCCCGTTTACGCGGTTAGCTGAAACAGAAACGCTTATATTATATCACTGAAGTTTTCTAGTTGTGTCGATCTATTCATTTGACATATATGTCATGCTCCAATTTGTACATATAAGGCAGCATTTCTAAAGAACAATGATATATTATTCACATGGCGATTCATTTACATAGACAACAAAACATGTAACAAACTCATCTCGTTTCTCTGCGCTCGAATTACACATGCCATATCAACATCGATTGTGCTGGGTAAGGTCGTTGTTCTCCGGAGGGAGTTCTTATTTTGGTATTTTCAGTTACGCATGCCTTTCAATTATGTCAGTGTAGTGTCCAATGTTTCAACTAAATCCGTGTTTCTAGCCCCGGTCTCCCATATGCTAATATTCTGGGGGTGCCACTGCGCATTGGCTGATCAAGACATTTCTTGAGTCATAGCTAGAGCCACCCCAAGGTCTTCAGGTGAACATTTCACCCGTTCGATTTACATAGCTATGCTGAACATCGACATGGAGTTCATGCATGAATCGATAGAGCAGGACCACTCTTCAAAGCAACCATTGCAAGAGATCGCGGATGTTAATTAGCATGATGTAGGTATTTTTTCGTAATAGTGTGTTATTTCTTCGCACATGGACGTTTCGCATTGCCATTGGTGGGGAAAGGTGGATAAAGTAAGTCCCTTAAGCAAAGGTTAACCTATATTTAAAATTTGTGTATGAAAACCGGTCAAATTGTACTTAGTAGAAAACGCCATTAACCACTGCGTAATTGTAATAAAAAATTAAACAGTGTAAAAAAATCATTTCACTTAGTGAGATTATCGTTCGTATGGATATATATTAAATAATTTATTGATAATTTTCATAAATAACAGTTTGATACCCATTGTATTGAACTTTCCTGGCACACATAGCAAAATGCTGACAGTGACATCTTTTCCCGAAACATCAACAATAAAGTCAATATCATTAGTTTATTGCAACTATTTACTCGAGAACAACTTTTGTAATCATTTAGTTGCATATAATTCATGATATACTGAACCACCGATATCTTGATCAACAGTTTATACAACAACAATTGCCGAAATTGCATATTTTCCTAAACCTAGCCAAAACTGTCACGATCTGTAATATGCATAGGCACAACGTGGTTTTGATTCTACGTTGGAATACCGCACGCAAATGGTTTTGACGTCACAGAGTATTTTTTGAAAGTATCCGCGACGAGAGTGGTGCGTGTGTGGCGGTATCGCATTTTGAGGGTATTTTATCTAGTTTATACTAAATTCTAACAAATATATAGCAAGCTTCGTGCATTACTACCGATCAGTGACGCAACGGTGAATTTTCTATACCGATTTTACGAGGAACTTAGCGACGATACTGTCAAATATGTGTTCGTTCATGGGGCGGATTCATGCGATGTTTATCACAAAAAGATGGTGCGTCTTGTTTACTGTCGCGATAAACAGTTTGGAAATTTTCGCAAGCAATAACATACCGCCACATCAGTACTCAGCGTCAGTCAAAATAACCTACGCAGATCCAACATCGACATCGGGTGCAACTGTAACCGAAAAGACGAAAGCAGGCATATACGGTTCACCCAGCAACCGAAACTCTGAGTGGGGATGGGTCTTTCCTGTTCGATCAGCGAACGGTGAAAAGGACGGCTGTCAGCCTACGGTCAATGTGCCGTCGTCTAGGTGGGTGGCCCTCATCGAGCGTGGCACTTGCAAATTCCACGATAAAATCTTCAATGCAGCCGTCGTCAAAAACGCGGTGGCCGCCGTCGTTTACGACAACACCAAAGGCAAAGATGACCCGGAACTGTTAACAATGGAACATAGCGGTGAGTGTAAACCACGAACTCGGCATAAATTTGCATAAGAACCAGGCAGTGGCGTATTTAGTGGGTTGGGCCCTGGCCCCGTTTGGCTTAATTTTGTTCCCGTATTTTCAAACTAATGGGTGATTAAGCTTACCCCTATTTGGCCTACCCTTTGCGAGATACGCCACTGATAAGAACCGATAGCTGGTTTCACGGGCCAGAACTTCAGAAGTATCCGCGTGCCAGATGTAGGCCTACTTTTTAGGCTGCAGTTCTAGGCGATTGCCTTTCACACGGGTTTGCAAGCCAGATAATAGCCGCTGACCAGTGGAAATTCACAAAGAAATGGCATTTGTCGCCCAGTCGTTCTGATTAGCTCATCCAGCATTATCCTCGTAGTAGCCATTACTAAGCACACGTTGTGTGAATGTCCACTGGTCAGCAGCTATTTACATGCTTCCAAACAAGTGTGCGAGACCACCGCATAAAGCTGCAGCCCGTAGTAGAAACGGTTATTCTCTATGAAGAACAGGATACTGCATTGAGAAGCAACCGTGACGACGTCATCCGCTTCAACACAGACGAGACTCACGGCGATATCGTTTTGGAGACGAAGTTAGCGACACAAAACTCTAACGACCTGTACTACAGGCTGTACTCTTGAGTGCCGAAAAAGCGTCCCTATACGCGTATTTATTTTATTTAAAAAATGCCACCCTATAATATGCACCTTATTTGGCACTATACTATTATTAAATTTAAACATTTGTGCCAGCCTATATTCTCCGTTAATCGTGGCAAATTATGCAGGGTATAATTTTTAGGAGAGCAATCGCTCTCACTCCCTATTGCTAGTGCTAATCAATCATCCACGGTGCGGTTTACCGCTCGCGCAAAAATCACTTGCTCGCAACTGGAGCTGCATGTGGCTCCTCTGACGGCTAAGTTTTAATCCTTTAGAACGACAGTCGTGAATTTAGCGGGATCCCGTGCTTCTGAGGATACTAGATTTTGATCCCGAAGCGTTAGACCGTTAGATTTCCACGAATCCTTCTCGGGAGCTTGACATGGTATATTATTAGTTAAAACGCCATTATCACCGCGTAAACCGACCGTAAATGGCCGCCGTTCTCAGCGCCTTAAACTGGTCGTGACCGGCTGGCGGCGGTTTCTCCTCAAACGGGCTTGCGTATTCCATTCAATAAAACTTTAATGACTATTTAAAAACGGAAAATTCCCCAGTTTTTCGCAGATATAAAATGCGGCTACTATATCTGCTGTGACGCGAATGCGTACAAAGTTTATGCATATTCGGCAGAAAAAAATACAGGCAATCCGCGTAGTTTTCTAAGGGCGCCTTGGCTTCACATCGAGTAAAACAATTGCTTCGGCGCTAAAAACGACAAATATACTAGTGACTTTTTCACACTGTACTATTATTTGTTTTGAATTTGCCCCCCATACCGTTATTCGGCACTATGCTGTTATTAATTTTGACCGATTTGCCAGCCTATACTGTTATTTGGCCTATTCGTTTATTTGGCACTCGAGAGTAGGCCATGAAGATATTAATAGAGAACGAAATTATTTTCATCACCGGGGAGCAAACCAAGCAAAAGTGCTTGTTCAAAATGCGAAAGGTAATTTATTCCGGCAGCGATGACGAGGCCCGTGACATATCACAACAAAGAACAGTTCAGCTTTGTCCTGAAATATCTTCGAAGAGAAGAAGATCCTTGAAGAATTCTTGGAGTTTATCTGATGCTACACCATATAGCTACAAAGGCAGTCATCACCGAAAAGGTCGAGCACCTCGGCTTGGACTTCCAAGAGACCATCGGGAAGACGAATGGTGTGGCTTCTTTGATGCAGCAACAATCAAAAATAAGCATCGCCAAGGCATGCCGAGTGATAGAGCTACGTGTCTGCTCTGATGGCATCATTTATAGCAGTGGCGAACTTCTTTAATTTCTCCCCCAAAGTGGCAAGGGAAGCTCGAAGACATTATCACAAAGTTGGTGTCCGGGGCCAGTCTCATCAATGGACCTTTGTAGGACGAGGCCAGTCTCACCAATGGACCTTTGTAGGACGAGGCCAGTCTCATCAATGGACCTTTGTAGGACGCGGTCAGTTATTCGTTGTGCTGATGCACAGGAACATGGAGGGGTTTGAACAACTATACCATGGTGGTGTGGGGGTGTTCGAACAACTATACCATGGTGGTGTGGGGGTGTTCAAACAACTATATATGTGTGGGGTGTTCTAACAACTATACCATGGTGGTGCGGGGGTGTTCAAACTAAGATTCATTACATTTTAAAGAGAATGGGTGTTTGTATGAATTTGCCAAAAAAACAAATTTGCAAACGAATTTGCAAAACATGAACTTGTCAAATATTTTACACATTTAAAAAAAAAATTCATGCTTGGTATATACAATCTGCTGTAGTTTTTTTTATATATACAGTGTTTCTCTTCTTATCACAAGATGTCACCTCCTCACCAGATGCCACGTTGTCGTGCAGCATATGAGGCTGTCCCATGATAATTACACCTTCACGCGAGGTCACCCTTCTTATAAGGCCATTTTCATCTAGTTGTAGAAGTGGTGCCCTTATAAGGAGGCTACTATGTTTGTTTTGTGCGTACGCGTTCGTGCGTGCCTGCGTACGTGCGTGTGTGCACCCTGTAGGCATTCGGATAACTATAAGCCTGGTGTCGTTTTGGGGAAATTGGGCACCCCCTTTTCCAACGTCTGGATCCTCCCATGACTGGTGGTAGTGTCCTTAGTGTGAATTGTTTGTATGATAGAAATGTCCTCATCTGAGGAACAAGTGCACGAGGGCGCCGCCTTGCGGTGTCTGTACAACTAATTCTGACCCGACGATGAACACAAATCCGGCCGAAACGGGGGTGGAAGGTGGTACCCAAAACTGCCAAGCACTGGTGCATTATTTTGATCCAGTGGCAGTTGGTTCTATGCACTTGATGCTGTGCAAGAGAAACAATGTTGTCGAAGTAACGGTTTTATTCTAATCACAAATATTGAGTTTTACTTACTCAAGGTCTCCACTACCATCGGCATATGGCCTTCACCGGGAACTGAATTATGGGTCGAGTAGTGCTTCTTCTGCTCGCCAGTTAGTAAGGCTGATTTGGAGTCGTCTTTCTGATCCACATGGCCTCTTTAATCCATCTCGTGTTTATGTTGCTTTCTCTGTGTATCACCTGTGCTCCCTCCCAGCCAATGCTGCAACTGTTTCTGTCTGCATAGTTTGCTATTGCAGATGGGTGTTCTACCGTCGCTGACTATCTCCATTGCTCTCGGGTAAACGGTCTGGTCGTGATGGTCGCAACCTACCGACGGTGGCCGAAACGTTGAGTAAATAAATATCAACAGTTGTGTTTAGAAGACAATCGTTACTACAGTATTCTCTATCGACTTGATCAGCACTTTCACGAACGTTGTGTCGGTTTGATTTCAGTCGAGGACATCGTGGCGGTGTTCATCAGTCAGTCTGACGGCCAGCACATAGCACAGCTGGTCGACAACGGTACGGCCGCACGCATGTATATCACGTTTGACAAGGCGTACCCCAGGCGCTATTCGGAGACCAACAATACGGCCATTGTGGTCGTGTGTATGACGTTCATCGCTCTCTTTATCGTCACCACTGTCTTTCTCACATTCTACTTCGTCAAATGGTACCGCAAGTCACACGCCAACACGCAAATCTCGGTGGGTGTCCATTAAGCAGGGTTGTATGGTTTACCCCACATGGCGGTAAATACTGGTAATCAGCAAGCAGATAGGGCATGGGGGATTACTTACACCCCAAGTTTGTGTGTAGTGAATTTTTAAATAGTCTAGTTAGTACTGTGCTTGTGCAGTCTTAATTAAGTATCGTTTTCCTTTGTAAATTGTTATGCTGGAACATTATATAACAGCGACAAGAGTTTTTTTCTCACACCTAAATTATTGCTGACATGTACCAGTTTGCCTTCTACACTGATGTAATTATCCAGACAGACTATTTATTCTGACTGTGCACCCTATGCTGCATGCATCTTACATTTAATGCGGTGTGCACAGTGGCTATTACGTCGAAATTCACCCTCCACAATAAATTTGACGAATTGCCCATTTTCAACCTACATAGTAGTTGGGTATTTTTTGCACACAAACTTAGAAAGGGCTGCACGCCCCCGTTATTAACCAAACACACATACACCGGGGATTGATTGGTAATGGAACTGCTTAGGCCACTAAATACTGGTATAAACTGCGGTATATCCAGTCACGGAGAAAACAGTTTTATGACCACAAAAGCGGCAGAAACTGTTAGAAACTACGATATATCAACAAATACCAGAACAGTTCAATGTAACATAGAAATTGTAATTAGTACTGATTCCAAATTCATCTGTATCAATATAAATTATATCAGATAAATAAAAAAAAATATTATTGAATTCCTATGACATAACTAGAAGAAACATGCACCAGTAGAATGGTTGGAAAAGTGTGGACAGCCGTGGTATTGAAAGGTGTGACACAGAGACCTTTGAGGCAGATCATATATAATTGCAATAAAGTGTAATATTTTATTAAACGCTCAAAACATTTTATATAATTAGTTGACATAAATAATTTATCTTTCATAAGTGTAGCGATACAGCTATGTTTTTTGTCACACGTTTGGAGTTGTGCCTTCACAGTTTGTGAGAATAAATGCAGACATTTTAATTTAACCTCATGTATCTCTCCATAGCTCAACTAGGCCTTGATCTTTCAGTTAAATGTATTGTTTCATATTCATGTGGTTTGTGTGAGAAAGCTTTTGGAGGTTTCTGCCAGTTTCCGCCGACGGAAAGTATCAGAAACTGGTGACGGTTTCCGCCACTATCTCTGCAAAAAACGGTTTACGCCGGCAGGAATGCAACCCTGGTGTTAATAGAGACCTCAAAAGGGCAGAGGTTTTAACAAGATTTAACAAGACTTAACAAGATTGCCATTCCAAAAAACAAGTTCCAGATGGCAAGTGGACAAGGAAGCCATTGGCTTATCGAGAGTCCAACAATTTTCTCATCTATGTGTAGCCCGCCCTTACCAAATATCTGTCAATTCTATTTTAAACATATTCACACTACTAGCATTAACACAATCATTTGGCAGTTTGTTCCATTTATTCAGTGAGCATACAAGAGTGTGAGAGAATGATAGAAGATCGCGATGGATGCAGACGACTCTGTAATATCCTCGGATGACACATTCTCGGATGTTCTTCAATGCATAGTTGTAAACACACAAACAAACTCGAAGATCTAAATCGACTGTTACTTTATGAGCTCTACCTATACACATCTGTCCTCTGTCCAAGATCCTTCGCTATGGAACGTTCGTTCTGCTCCGTGTCAGATGCTTCGCTGTGGAACACTACAGACTCGCCGAGAGGGTGCAACCGACTAATATTTTTTTAAGTACATTGCACTCTTCCCTGGGTCCATTTACTGCTAGTTTCTAACACAACATTTACTAGTGTAGTATGTGTGTTATGACATACAACAAGTAATTTCTTTTATTTTCAATTTATTACATGCTTGTTACACATCATACCTGACAATTTCTTACATGTCTTCAATCTCTGTCTACGTTATCGCAGGCTGCTGGAGCAGAAACTGGTCGACAGGAGAGTGGTCGGAAGGAGAGTGGTCGACAGGAGAGTGGTCAGAATGTGGCCGATGGGAAGAAGAATGGTCAGGAGAAGGATGATGGCGACCAGACGGCTGATGGTGACCAGAGGGCTGATGATAAGGAAATCAGCCCCGAGACGACTGGAAAGGGGAATGATGAACAGAAGGCTGCTGTAGAGAAAACTGGTCAAAATACGGATATTGAAATCGAATCCCTGTGAGTTGCTAATCCAGCTGGCCGATGTTGCGCTTACAGACACTGCAGAATGACGGAGTCGTCACTTTTGTGTAACCAACGCTGGAGTGTAACGTTAGTTGCTTGTTAGATGTTCCTTAGGGAACACTCACAACATGGCACGAGTGTGACTACGTGTGTCAACCTCGGAAAGATCAACAATTGGTGTACATATATCAGTCTTATTGTTGGTGTGGGCCTGTTTCAATGGCTGACTACTTACCATTGGCTGCTAGCAGATATTCAAAGTAATAAAATTGTCTTAAATTTGATTATGTTTGTGTGATTGTATCCACATTACTTAGCATTAGCATTAACATTTTTTTTGCAAGCATTGTCTGTTTTTTTTGGTATGTGTAGTAGGGTAAGTCAGCTTCTGTATACTATCCAGCCAGTTTTTCCATGGCGCCCAGTTTCCTGTTGCCCTCCAGGATACCTTGTGGGGTGTTTCTTGAAATGTTTTTGTGTCGGGTGATGTGGCCAAACCAGTAGAGTTTACGTCGTCTCACCATTGATAACAAGGGCTCTTGCTTTCTAACAGGGAATCGTCGTCTCACCATTGATAACAAGGGCTCTTTCTTTCTAACAGGGAATCGTCGTCTCACCATTGATAACAAGGGCTCTTGCTTTCTAACAGGGAATCGTCGTCTCACCATTGATAACAAGGGCTCTTGCTTTCTAACAGGGAATCGTCGTCTCACCATTGATAACAAGGGCTCTTGCTTTCTAACAGGGAATCGTCGTCTCACCATTGATAACAAGGGCTCTTGCTTTCTAACAGGGAATCGTCGTCTCACCATTGATAACAAGGGCTCCATTTGTTGTCTCACGTATTCGTTCGTGTTGCGTTTGGTGTAAGATACACGGAGGAGTCTCAGGAAACATTTAATTTCAAATAGTTGTATACCACAAGTATCACATTTCTACCAAGTATTGCATTTCTACCAAGTATCACATTTCTACCAAGTATTGCTGTTAATTTGTTGCTAAAGAAATTCTGTGGAAATATACCTTCTGATTATTTCAAGCAACCAACCCTGGTGTGTAACGTTAGTTGCTTGTTAGACGTTCCTTACGAGTGTGACTACGTGTATCAACTTTGGAAAAGTCAACAATTTATGTGCTCAGCAGATATTCAAAACAATAGAACTGTCCTAATTTTGATTATGTTTGTGTGATTGTATCCACATTAGTTAAAGTTAACACACACGCGCACGCCCACACACACTGTGCAAGATTGAGAGGAGAGACAGGGGAGATGAGGGTGAGAGCAGAGAAGAGAGAGGGGAAGGGGAAAGAATAGAGGATAGATATGATTGAGATTGGAGAAAAGGGACATGCCATTTATAGCCACTGCAACATACCATCTATAGCCTGTGCAACATACCATCTATAGCCACTGCAAAATACCATCCATAGCCACTGCAACATACCATCCATAGCCACTGCAACATACCATCCATAGCCCCTGCAACATACCATCCATAGCCCCTGCAACATACCATCCATAGCCCCTGCAACATACCATCCATAGCCCCTGCAACATACCATCCATAGCCACTGCAACATACCATCCATAGCCACTGCAACATACCATCTATAGCCACTGCAACATACCATCCATAGCCACTGCAACATACCATCCATAGCCCCTGCAACATACCATCCATAGTCACTGCAACATAACATCCATAGTCACTGCAACATACCATCCATAGCCACTGCAACATACCATCCATAGCCACTGCAACATACCATCCATAGCCACTGCAACATACCATCTATAGCCACTGCAACATACCATCCATAGCCACTGCAACATACCATCTATAGCCACTGCAACATAACATCCATAGCCACTGCAACATACCATCCATAACCACTGCAACATACCATCCATAGCCCCTGCAACATACCATCCATAGCCACTGCAACATACCATCCATAGCCACTGCAACATAACATCCATAGCCACTGCAACATAGCCACTGCAACATACCATCCATAGCCCCTGCAACATACCATCCATAACCACAGCAACATACCATCTATAGCCACTTCAACATACCATCCATAGCCACTGCAACATACCATCCATAGCCGCTGCAACATACCATCTATAGCCACTGCAACATACCATCCATAGCCACTGCAGCATACCATCCATAGCCACTGCAACATACCATCCATAGCCACTGCAAAATACCATCTATAACCACTGCAACACACCATCCATAGCCACTGCTACATAACATCCATAGCCACTGCAGCATACCATCCATAGCCACTGCAACATACCATCCATAGCCACTGCAAAATACCATCTATAACCACTGCAACATACCATCCATAGCCACTGCTACATAACATCCATAGCCACTGCAACATACCATCTATAGCCACTTCAACATACCATCCATAGCCACTGCAACATACCATATATAGCCACTGCAACATACCACCCATAGCCACTGCAATATACCATCCATATCCTCTGCAACATAACAGCCATAGCCACTGCGACATAGCATAGCCACTGTGACTTACCATAGCCATTTCAACATAGCCACTGCGACATAGCATATATAATGCGACATAGCATAGCCATTGTGACTTAACATAGCCACTGCAACATAGCCACGGCGACTTAGCCACTGCCACATAGTCACTGCCACATAGCCACTGCGACATAGTCACTGCCACATAGCCACTGCCACATAGCCACTGCCACATAGCCACTGCCACATAGCCACTGCGACATAGCCACTGCCACATAGCCACTGCCACATAGCCACTGCCACATAGCCACTGCCACATAGCCACTGCCACATAGCCACTGCCACATAGCCACTGCGACATAGCCACTGCGACATAGCCACTGCCACATAGCCACTGCCACATAGCCACTGCCACATAGTCACTGCCACATAGCCACTGCCACATAGCCACTGCCACCTAGCCACTGCGACATAGCCACTTCCACATAGCCACTGCCACATATAGCCACTGCCACCTAGCCACTGCCACCTAGCCACTGCGACATAGCCACTTCCACATAGCCACTGCGACATAGCCACTTCCACATAGCCACTGCCACATAGTCACGGTCACATAGCCACTTCCACATAGTCACTGCCACATAGCCACTGCGACATAGCCACTTCCACATAGCCACTGCCACATAGCCACTGCCACATAGTCACGGTCACATAGCCACTTCCACATAGTCACTGCCACATAGCCACTGCGACAGCCACTTCCACATAGCCACTGCCACATAGCCACTGCCACATATTCACGGTCACATAGTCACGGTCACATAGCCACTTCCACATAGCCACTGCCACACAGCCACTGCCACAAAGCCACTGCAACATAACATCCATAGCCACTGCAACATACCATATATAGCCACTGCAACATAACATCCATAGCCACTGCAACATACCATCCATAGCCACTGCGACATGACATCCATAGCCATTGCAACATAGCCACTTCGACATAGCATAGCCACTGTGACATAGCATAGTCACTGCGACATAGCATAGCCATTGCATCATAGCGTAGCTACTGCGACATAGCACAGTCACTGCGACATAGCATAGCCAATTCAACATAGCCACTGCAATATAGCCACTGCGAGATAGCTTAGCCACTTCGACATAGCATAGCCACTGTGACATAGCTTAGCCACTGTGACACAGCATAGCCACTGCGACATAGCCATTGCCACAGAGCCACTGCCACATAGCCACTGTGACATAACCACTGCCACATAGCCACTGAGACATAGCCACCGCGACACAGCCACTGCCATATAGCCACTGCCATATAGCCACTGCCACGTAGCCACTGCGACATACCATCCATAGCCACTGCAACATACCATCCATAGCCACTGCAATATACCATCTATAGCCACTGCAACATAACATCAATAGCCATTGCAACATACCATCCATAGCCACTGAGACATAACATCCATAGCCACTGCAACATAGCATAGCCACTGCGATATAGCCACTGCATCATAACTTAGCCACTTCGATATAGCATAGCCACTGCGACATAGCTTAGCCACTGTGACATAGCATAGCCACTGCCACATAGCCACTGCGACATAGCCACTGCTACATAGCCACTTCGACATAGCCATTGCCACATAGCCACTGAGACATAGCCACTGCTACATAGCCACTGCCACATAGCCACTTCGACATAGCCACTGCCACATAGCCACTGCCACATAGCCACTGCCTCATAGCAACTGCGACATAGCCACTGCGATATAGCTATGTGGCAGTGGCTATGTGGCAGTGGTTACGTCACAGTGGCTACGTGGCAGTGGCTACAAGGCAGTGGTTACGTGGCAGTGGCTATATCGCAGTGGCTATGTCGCAGCCGCTGCCACATAGCCACTGCAACATACCATCTATAGCCACTGCAACATAACATCCACATCCACTGCAACATAAATCTATAGCCACTGCAACATACCATCCATAGCCACTAAGACATAACGTCCATAGCCACTGCAACATAGCCACTTCGACATAGCATAGGCACTGTGACATAGCATAGCCATTTCAACATAGCTACTGCGACATAGCATAGCCACTTCGACATAGCATAGGCACTGTGACATAGCATAGCCACTGCAACATAGCCACTTCGACATAGCATAGCCACTGCGACATAGCATAGCCACTGCGAATTTGGAATTTCTGGCCAAGCTCTTCGGTGGTTCAAATAAATTTTATCAGACAGATATCAAAGTGTTAACATATTTGGCACATTATCTAGCCCACAACATCTACCATTTGGAGTGCCACAAGGAACCGTCCTTGGCCCTGTTCTGTTCAGCTTATATACTACATCGCTCAGCCAAGTTATTGCTAATCGTAATCTCAGTCATCACTTTTATGCTGATGACACACAGGTTTACATATCACTTTCACAATCAAATGT
The DNA here is from genome assembly GCA_033239005.1 of Lamellibrachia satsuma. Lineage (NCBI taxonomy): Eukaryota > Metazoa > Annelida > Polychaeta > Sabellida > Siboglinidae > Lamellibrachia > Lamellibrachia satsuma. The sequence continues at coordinate 8,882,292 of BSQZ01000003.1, read as the reverse complement.
ACAAGAATCTCTTTCGACTTTAAGTGATTGTCTTACTGATATCTTGTCGTGGATGGAATCAAGTAAGCTAAAGCTTAATCCAGATAAAACAGACCTTATTATTATTGGCACTAAACAACAAAGAAATAAAGTCATCAACCGTTTCCCAGTAAAAGCTGCTTGGCAGTGATACATTCCCATCAGATACTGTTCGTAATCTAGGTGTTATCTTTGACAGTGACTTCAACTTTCGCCAGCATATCTCTCAAGTATGTAAATCCTGTTTCTATCATATTCGTGATCTTCGTCGAATTCGGCGTCACATATCTATATCTACTGCTAAAACAATATCAACGGCACTAATTAGCAGCCGCCTTGACTATTGCAATTCACTACTAAATAACATTGCTAAAAGAGACTTGGCTAAACTCCAACGAGTACAAAATTGTCTGGCACGTGTGGTTCTCAGGGCGCCTCGGTTTTCACCTTCACTACCACTACTTAAACAGTTACACTGGCTTCCAGTTTCTTACCGAATTAATTTTAAGATGTCCACTCTTGCATATCGTGCTCTATCTACACAACAACCATCCTACTTGGCTGGTCTCCTGCATCTTTCAAATATCCCTAGGCAGCTAAGATCATCAGTTTCACAACAACTTATTGTACCTAAAACAAAACTTAAACGTGCTTTCTCTGTCGCTGCGCCTAGGGTCTGGAATGAACTCCCTATCGCTTTGAAAACATCAGAAACTATTGCCATTTTCTGAAAAAAACTCAAGACATATCTATTCCAACTTGCATTCCCACCATAAATGTTCGGTTGTCCCTCGTTCTGATACTGAGACTGATACTTTTGCGTGTCCTTGTTTACGATTACGCTTACTGATTCTGTTTTGTCGCGCCTCTGAGCTCAGGTTCCTGAGGATATAGGCGCCATAGAAGTTAATTATTATTATTATTAATTATTATTAATAATTATTGTTATAATCATAGAACTTCATTGCTTTTGGATGACTACCAAATTTGTGCCAGAACAAATATATATATATATATATATATATATATATATATATATATATATATATATATATATATATATATATATATATATATATATATATATATATATACATATATATATACATACATATATATATATACATATATATATATATATATATATATATATATATATATATATATATATATATATATATATATATATTATATATATATATATATATATATATATATATATATATATATATATATATATATATATATATATACTCTGAGTGTAACAAAGTTCTCAAACATACAATAATTACGGCGAACGCGCTACCACCAGTGGGACTTTCCGGGAAAACGAAACTGCGGCATTATCGGGTGTTTTTTGTTTTCCGGAAATCAACAGTCATATTCTTTCCTCAAGAATACGCAGACAATCAAGTTTCATTGTGCATCAATCTTTTGAGAAAGAAAATGTACGTCTCAGTGAGTCATATGATTCGTGTCTGGTATAGTGCTTGTCTCGTCGTCTGTTGCAATAGTTTAGTTTTCTACAACTTGTGGCAATGGTGGGAAGGGAACAAGGGGGTTGTGCCAGTAGTTCCGGTGGGGGAACAGTAGATGATAAAGTGGGGAAAGACACAAGAGATGCTAGGGAGAGCTCACCGCAGCCTGGGAGGAAGCTGACGAGGTTCTCGTTCGACAAACGTTTCAGTATGCTACTTGCGCCTGCACCTGGTCACCCCACACCAAGACAGACATTCAGAAAGTTGAATAATTACAGCGTTCTGCAGCTCGTTTTGTCACTGGTGACTATCGGAGAACTTCAAGTGTCACTGCCATGTGTGTTAACCTCATGTGGGATACATTACACACTAGACATTGCATCAGATATGTCACTCTGTTTTATAAGATTAACAATGAACAAGTTCGCATTAGTTTGCCTGCCATCATTGTCACAGCATCATGTGATGTCCGTGGTTGGTGCATGCAAAACTTGTATCTAGATCCATGTCACTACACGTTTATCTAGATCCGTATCACAACATTTATATCTGGATCCATGTCACAACACTTTTGTCTAGATCAATGTCACAACACTTGTATCTGGATCCATGTCACAACACTTTTATCTGGATCCATGTCACAATTTTGTATCTGGATCCATGTCACAACATTTGTATCTGGATCCATGTCACAACACTTTTATCTGGATCCATGTCACAATTTTGTATCTGGATCCATGTCACAACATTTGTATCTTGATCCATGTCACAACACTTTTATCTGGATCAATGTCACCATTTTGTATCTGGATCCATGTCACAACATTTGTATCTGGATCCATGTCACAACACTTGTATCTGGATCCATGTCACAACACTTTTATCTGGATCCATGTCACAATTTTGTATCTGGATCCATGTCACAACATTTGTATCTGGATCCATGTCACAACACTTTTATCTGGATCCATGTCACAATTTTGTATCTGGATCCATGTCACAACATTTGTATCTGGATCCATGTCACAACACTTTTATCTGGATCAATGTCACAATTTTGTATCTGGATCCATGTCACAACATTTGTATCTGGATCCATGTCACAACACTTGTATCTGGATCCATGTCACAACACTTGTATCTGGATCCATGTCATAACATTTGTATCTGGATCCATGTCACAACACTTGTATCTGGATCCATGTCACAGCACTTGTATCTGGATCCATGTCACAACATTTGTATCTGGATTCATGTCACAACATTTGTATCTGGATCCATGTCACAACACTTGTATCTGGATCATTAAAGTTACCTTTATTTATAGAAAACATACAAAGCTATTTGAGTATGGCAGAATCATATTTTGAGTGTGTTTAAAAAATGTACTTCCTTTGAAGTTGAGTGATCTTAGTGTGAAAAAAAAATTGATTTTAGTGTTAGAAAATTTATTTTATTCTGAAAAAAATGTATTTTGAATGCATATTGTATTTATAATTCACAATTTTAACTGCCAACCAAGCCCGTGTGCTGCCGCCGCCAGATGGAGCTATGACCGCTAACAAGCCACCGTACTGGGATGGAGACTGGGTAAGCAGAATTTAATTCAAATCTGTCCAAATAAGTGTCATCTAAAAATCACCAAATTGTGTTGACAATAGGATTTTATATTTCAGATCACTTATCTAGTTGTAAAGCTGTGAATACTAGTGAATGCGTACCATGAATGCTATTCAAGGGAAATGTTACTAGTAGTGTAGTTGCGAACTAGCAAACCATAAGCAAATGCTTTAGACACATCCATATTTTGTTCAAATATTTTAGTGTTACTATATTTTAAATGCATTCTTTCAGAACATAGATACACATTCTATGTAGCATAGTCTATGTAGCATATTTAATGACTGGAATTTGTCTTCATTAATATTTCTATACAGGTTAAAAACCCATAATTAAGTAATGTGCGAAGCACAAGTTACATTTAAATGGCACAAGTGTGTTTCATTACATTTTGTCACATATTACTTTGTAGCGGTATTAGTAAAGCAGACATAATGCATTAGAAGTGTTCACTACTGTGAAACTATGGCGCAGATTTAATTTAGTCTTCCATTTTATATTTAATGTTCTAAGCTACAATGATGAGACATGTTTGCAGCCACATGTTTCATATATGAGTAAGTCATTGTTTTGTTGGGAAGTCTGTATTTGCAGCCACCTGTCCATTAACTAGTAACTTTAAATGAATTTTGAATACGACATCTTAATTTTCTAGGAAACAGACACAGCAGCAACAGGAGTAGCATCAGCAGCAGCAGTAGCAGGAGCAGCAACAGGAGTAGCAGGAGCAGCAACAGGAGTATCGGCAGCAGCACAAGCAGCACCATCAGCACCAGCAGCAGCAGAAACAACAACAGCGGCAGCATCAGCAGTAGCATCAACAGCAGCAGTAGTAAAAGCAGTAACAGGAGCAGAAGCAACAGTAGCAGGAGCAACAACAAGAGTAGCAGGAGCAGCAACAGGAGTAGCAGCAGCAACAGGAGTAGCAGCAGCACCATCAGCACCAGCAGCACCATCAGCACCAGCAGCAGCAGCAGAAACAACAACAGCAGCAGCATCAGCAGTAGCATCAACAGCAGCAGTAGTAAAAGCAGTAACAGGAGCAGAAGCAACAGTAGCAGGAGCAGCAACAGGAGAAGCATCAACAACAGCAGTAGTTGAAACAGTAGCAAGAGCAGCATCAACAGTAGCAGGAGCAGCAACAGGAGTAGCATTACCAGTAGTAGCAGCAGTAGTAAGAGCAGCAGAAACATCAGCAGTAGCAGGAGCAGAAGGAGCGGCAGCAGCAACAACAGCGGCAGCAACAACAAGAGCAGCAGCAACAGCACCAGAAACAGCAACAACAGCACCAGCACCAGTGGCAGAATCAGCAGTAGCATTAACAGCAGCAGTAGTAGAAGCAGTAGCAGGAGCATCGGCAGCAGTAGCAGGAGCAGTAGCAGTAGTAGCAGGAGCAGCAGCAACAACAGGAGTATCATCATCAGCAGCAGTAGTAGAAGCAGTAGCAGGAGGAGCCGCAGCAGTAGCAAAAGCAGGAGCAGTAGCAGTAGTATCAGGAGGAGTAGCAGCAACAGGAGTAGCAGCAGCAGCAGAAGTAGTAGCATCAGTAACAGGAGCAGCAGCTGTAGTAGCAAGAGTAGTAGCAGCAGTAGCAAGAGCAGTAGCATCAACAGGAGTAGCACCAGCAGCAGTAGCTGTAGTAAAGCAGTAGCAGGAGCAGCAGCAGCAGGTGCAGTAGCAGTAGTGGCGGGAGCAGTAGCATCAACAGGAGTAGCAGCAGTAGCAACAGCAGTAGCAGCAGTAACAGGAGGAGCAGCAGCAGTAGCAGGAGCAGTATCAGCAGTAGAAGGAGCAGTAGTAGCTATAGGAGTAGCATCAAAAGCAGCAGTAGTAAAAGCAGTAGCAGGTGCCGCAGCAACAGTAGCAGGCGCAGTATCAGTATTATCAGGAGCAGTAGCAGCAGTAGCAGGAGTAGTAGCAGTAACAGGACTAGCAACAGCAGCAGTAGTAGTAACAGCAGTATCAGGAGCAGCAGCAGCAGTAGCAGGAGCAGTATCAGCAGTAGCAGGAGCAGTAGCAGCAGTAGGAGCAGTACCAGCAGCTGCATAAGTAGAAGCATTAGCAGGAGCAGCAGTAGCAAAAGCAGCAGTAGCAGGAGCAGTAGTAGCAGCAGCAGCAGTAGGTGTAGTAGCAGTAACAGGAGCAGTATCAGCAGGAGCAGGAGCAGTAGCAGCAATAGGAGTAGCATCAAAAGCAGCAGTAGCAAAAGCAGTAGCAGGTGCAGCAGCGGCAATAGCAGGAGCAGCTGCAGTAGCAGTAGCAAGAGTAGTAGCAGCAACAAGAGTAGAAGCAGTAGCAGGAGCAGCGCCAGCAGCAACAACAACAGCACCAACAACAACAACACCAGCAGCAACAGCACCAGCAGCATCAACAGCAACAACAACACCAGCACCAACAGCAGCAACAGCAACAACAACACCAGCAGCAACAGCTCCAACACCAGCAACAGCACCAGAAGAAGCATCAGCAGAAACAGCAACAACAATACCAGCACCAGCAGCACCAGAAACAGCACAACCAGCAGCGGCAGCAGATAAAGCACCAGCAGCAGCAACAGCTGGATTCGTGTACATTATAGCAGTGTTGTGTATTTTCTTTGCAGTTTACTTACAGTGGTTGGTGTCACAATGATTGATGATGGGCTGACATAATTTTTCTTTCTCTGCAGACATCACTTGTGGTCAATGCTTTAATACTGTAATATATTTTCAACATAAACTGTTAAATATCTACAAAGTGCACATTTTGCTAATGGCCACATCATGTGGCAAATAATTGTGAAGTAATTAGCTTTGTGATGTGTATAGCTAATTGTGATGTTAGTATGTAGAACAATTCAATGTGTATATGTTGATATTTGATAATGCTTTTGTGAAGATGTATATTTTTACTACACTTTATATTATATTTTAGTTAATGGTTATATTGAACTGATCCAGGGCATACCAGATGTCATAATGCTGTTCACAGCAGTGGCTTGTATCACTGTATATAGTTCAAAGAATATGTAAGGCACTCGTAATAAGCCTGATGTGTACAGAGTGCAGTCCCACAAGACTAGTGCCATCACAAGGCAACACTGGGTCAAGCTGTGGCTCTCATTTCATGTAATAGATGGGGCAACGTTTTGTGTATGAGCAATTCTCAAAAGGGCGTCACAAAAGTGTTACACACTAGTAAAATTTAAAGATTTGTTTTAATTAGTTTTGTATTTGGATGTGTACATCCATCGTTACTATACATGAAAGATAGTTGTTCAATACAGTACAAAGTTATTAGGGGACTTGTATTTCTTGAATGCGTGGTGCTTTATTTCTTGGTATTTCTTGAATGTGTGGTGCTTTATTTCTTGTGTTATCAAATTATCAGTCACACTTTGTCATAGCAATGTGGCCACCAGGGAAAACGTTTCTATTTACTTTTCTAAATGGACATTTTTAAAGCAATTTGTTGTCCCGCGTTCAACAAATTCAAACTAATCATTACTGTGTCATTTTTTAAACTGATGCTTTGTATGCAAATGTTTCAGTTGTGCGCGGCATAGGAAAAAACGAATAACGTTACGAGTTTTAAAAAATAAATAAATAATCTGTTCTACGCATTGTTTTGATACATCACTCTGGTTCAGCAATATATTTGCAACAATATCCAGCAGCAGTAAAACAGCAAAGCTACTAATATATGTTCCTAGTAAGCTTACAACACCTTAACAGCTTAACTTTTTTGAAAGCCCAAACACTGATTTCGGTTTTGAAATCATTCTCACAACAAACAACAGAAACAACAACAGTGATGTACAGTCTGTATCTGGTGTTATCTTCGTATTATGTTCAATCAAAGGCACATATATGTTCAATCGAATTTTTATGCATTCCCATTTCAAAGTTATAACACTTAAAAGGGTGAGGTACTAAGTGATAATCTTTTGAGAATTGCTCATGTATCAATGGTTAAGTTCACTGTTAAGTGGGCTATACTGTGTAGAATGTAGTTTGATGTTGCGAAGCAGACAGCGACAATGTAAATTGTTATCAATTCACTTAGCTAGTACGATGGTGTAAAATGTAGTTATGTAGTAGGATGCTACAACACAAACGGCAACAGTGTAAACTGCTACCAGTTCACTGACGTAGACTGAAGTGTAAAATGTACTTGAATGCTACAACGCAGACAACAGCAGTGTAAACTATTACCAGTTCATTGTGTGCGCACTGCTGTGTAAAACGTGCTTTGATATGAAGACACATATAACAGCAGCGTAAACTATTGCCAGTTCATTGTGTGCGCACTGCTGTGTATAACGTACTTTGATACGAAGACATATATAACAGCAGCGTAAACTGTTACCAGTTCATTGTGTGCGCACTGCTGTATAAAACGTACTTTGATATGAAGACACATATAACAGCAGCGTAAACTGTTACCAGTTCATTGTGTGAGCACTGCTGTGTAAAACGTTATTTGATATGAAGACACATATAACAGCAGCGTAAACTGTTACCAGTTCATTGTGTGAGCACTGCTGTGTAAAACGTACTTTGATATGAAGACACATATAACAGCAGCGTAAACGGTTACCAGTTCATTGTGTGAGCATTGCTGTGTAAAACGTACTTTGATATGAAGACACATATAACAGCAGCGTAAACTGTTACCAGTTCATTGTGTGAGCATTGCTGTGTAAAACGTACTTTGATATGAAGACACATATAACAGCAGCGTAAATTGTTACCAGTTCATTGTGTGAGCATTGCTGTGTAAAACGTACTTTGATATGAAGACACATATAACAGCAGTGTAAACTGTTACCAGTTCATTGTGTGAGCACTGCTGTGTAAAACGTACTTTGATATGAAGACACATATAACAGCAGCGTAAACTATTGCCAGTTCATTGTGTGCGCACTGCTGTGTATAACGTACTTTGATACGAAGACACATATAACAGCAGCGTAAACTGTTACCAGTTCATTGTGTGAGCACTGCTGTGTAAAACGTTATTTGATATGAAGACTCATATAACAGCAGCGTAAACTGTTACCAGTTCATTGTGTGAGCACTGCTGTGTAAAACGTACTTTGATATGAAGACACATATAACAGCAGCGTAAACTGTTACCAGTTCATTGTGTGAGCATTGCTGTGTAAAACGTACTTTGATATGAAGACACATATAACAGCAGCGTAAACTGTTACCAGTTCATTGTGTGAGCATTGCTGTGTAAAACGTACTTTGATATGAAGACACATATAACAGCAGCGTAAACTGTTACCAGTTCATTGTGTGAGCATTGCTGTGTAAAACGTACTTTGATATGAAGACACATATAACAGCAGCGTAAACTGTTACCAGTTCATTGTGTGAGCATTGCTGTGTAAAACGTACTTTGATATGAAGACACATATAACAGCAGCGTAAACTGTTACCAGTTCATTGTGTGAGCATTGCTGTGTAAAACGTACTTTGATATGAAGACACATACAACAGCAACGTAAACTGTTGCCAGTTCACCTAGTGGTCATGTTTAAGAGGTTCAAAACAAACCTCTCCATTCCGGTCAGTTGGCATACATTTTAAACTACGTGGCCTTGGAATGGTAAATGTCCTCTATATGGCTATTTGTGTGTGATGTTTTGATTCGGCGTTCTTTTTGCTTTAATAAAATACGTTTTTTGTAGTTGATTGTTAAGTTATTTTATGTGGAATGCAGAGGATAATTATACATCATGAATTTAGAGCCATTAACTAGGGTAGCTCTGATAAAAAAACAGTTATTTTGATATGGAATTGATAACTGGAATTGTAATTGGTATTTTAGTTGTAACTGGTAAGTCTTAAGATTATACTAATTTGGATAATCAACTCTAATGTGACAATGTAGCTATGTCCCTATTGAAAACTTGGTAGGTTTGTTCACGCATGCGCTCACACCATGCACCTAGTCAACGTTTAGGTCCTACTGTTATGTCTATAATTAACCAGCAACCCATTCGTAATATTACAGAGCCGAAGAGAGGGCCCCTTTTAGACATACGACACACGCAAGCGTGCCGACATCTCTGCGGCAAACCTCGGGGTCGACCCACTCGTGCGGGTCAGCGGTGCGTGACATTCCGTTCTCCCAGTTACCGTATTGTCTGGTTCTGCGTTGGTAGACGCGGTAATCACTAACTGCCCGGTCGCTACACGACCGACGGCTGTGTACTTATCGGCTACTTGACACTTTCAGTGTCATCTATATCCGGCGGCACTAATTGTAGAACGTCTACGAGTAATTAGCGGTTCGTGTCACGCTTCGCCGAACATTGTTTTGTGTCGTCGTTCCTCCGTGCTGTATCTGTTGTCGCTACGCCGGAGTAGTGACATCGATGGCTGACAGACGTGTTCCAACCTATCGTTCACCGGCTTACAACATAGGCGTAGGACATTAGTGCTTTATTCACCTCCGGTTAGCGCGAAACGTGTCGGTCTACGATGGGGGTAAAATTTAAGTGATATCGTGACACACTGGACCAAAGCAGCAACTTTGGTACAGTTGTACCTTGGGACCATACAACGCTTTTTACAGGGACTGTCCCAGTTAAACGCCGTGCTGCTGTGTTGAATATAACCATATAATATTATGATAAGCACATGATTTAACATGGGCCTCTAAAATCGGGCAGTCCCCTCTCAAAAGTTTTGTACGGCCCTAAAGTATAAGTGTGCAAAATGTCTCGTGTCACGTGTCACGATCATTCCCGTAAGCGACTCGACTATATAATTATCAGAGTATTTCGCTGTCTCGCCACGCGTGCCTGTGTGCCTAACGCGGGTGGCAACCTTTAATGCGGGGATCGACTCGATGCCTCTCTCCGTCCAGCTGGCGGTGTTGCGAGACCCTTCCATTGCTTTGCGGTTTTCCGTCCACCCATCATACAGCTGCGCAATATCCCCAGTAAAAAATAAGTAACAACCAAAGACTCCCTTATTCGTCACCCTAGTCCACTCTCCACCCATTCCCCAATAGTGCCATTATTATGTCTAAGTTTATTCGTCATTCTAGTCCACCCATTCCCCAATAGTGCCATTATTATGTCTAAGTTTATTCGTCATTCTAGTCCACCCATTCCCCAATAGTGCCATTATTATGTCTAAGTTTATTCGCCATTCTAGTCCACCCATTCCCCAGTAGTGCCATTATTATGTCTAAGTTTATTCGCCATTCTAGTCCACCCATTCCCCAGTAGTGCCATTATTATGTCTAAGTTTATTCGTCATTCTAGTCCACCCATTCCCCAATAGTGCCATTATTATGTCTAAGTTTATTCGCCATTCTAGTCCACCCATTCCCCAGTAGTGCTATTATTATGTCTAAACTATGTACACATTTCCGTGCCGCTCTCTAAATCTGTAAACTATAACTACGCTTTGATTCAACCACTAATTTGTTCCACTACAACACGCGCAACCAATGAGATGTATGTCCTGAAGATGAGCGATACAGAGGTGACAATCAAGATGGCCAACCCAGAATCTGTAGCACCATGTTACAAGTGGGAACCCATAAATGACCTCCTAAAACAGGCTTAAAGCGTGACAATAGAATACAACAGGCCGGGCATCACACGTGGGGGCGTTTAAAAGAGCTGGAAATATGTAATGTTGATAACAACTTGTTCAGCATGTCAATGGGATGATGGCAGCTGCCGCGAAAAGGTATCAGAAGTTTTGATGGTCATATAATCAGACAAAACCTTAGAATGGCCACCAATGCAATCCTGCACTGTGGTCTAACCACTATAGGACTACAGTGCGACTGTCGCACCTGCGAAATGCGAGAGAAACGGAACGACCGTAGCGATGTTTGTGAGACGACCCCGTCATGACCAAGGCACAGCATGCGTGCGTGTGTGCGTGCGTGTATATGTGTGCGCCAACAAATGCACGCCAGTTACTCTGGTGTTACATTATAAGATATACGGTAATATTTTATAACGTACCGTAAATTATATACTGATATATTATTATTGAATGCGTGCACAGTTCGGATCAGATAAATTTACTTCTGATTCTGATTATGAAAAAAAAATTCAACTTTTGCGAAAATGAGACACAAAATCTATGTGTATGTGTCGAAGCGAAAGCCTCGATTAATGTCACTGGTAATGTCCGCCTTTTACAGAATAACGTGTGAAACGTCGTCAGTGACAACACAACAGCCGAGAATCAACCAACGAAATGTCCTGTAGTAAAGCAGTGTTAGCACGTGTAGAAAATGAGCTTTAATTTACTTTTGCTATAATCTTCACAGACACACGTACGTCTCCAAATGTTCTTTAAATTCACATAAATCCATGGGCTGTGGGACTTCGCCGCCACTGGACCATGGCTGGGAACATTTCTCACGCCTAACAACCTGTAGGGTTTGACAGCTTTGTTACTCGATACCTGCCATTATGGGTGTAGCTACAGACTGTCGCAGAGCACTAATAATGATGTCAACGTCAACAACTTGACACAAGCACCGGTGGTAAATCGTCACCTGTCTACAGTGGTAAATGGAAGTGTGCCACGACAAGTAACAAAGACCACACAACTACGACACGTTCCCAGGTTGAACGCTGCAGCTGTTGCGACTGACCTGTGGATCACGTATGAACAAGTTGAGGCTGTCTATTGGGCAGGGCGTGTCTATATTATAAAGTAGTTTGTTCTCTGTATGTCTGTTCCCTCATATATCTCCGTCAGTCTCGCAGGTATGAAGATGGCATTTTGTCGGGAATGGTTCGTAAAAAAATCCCTCGGAGGTGGGTATATTACCTTTGTAAGTAAGCAAGTAAGTAAATATTTTATTAACGACTCACTCCATGTACACTTGCATTCAAATCTAAAACATAAAAAACACAGACCACTCAAAGGTGAGTTATGAGAGAATATAAAACACACCTTAACATATTATTATTATTATTACTCAATGTAATTTATCTGTTTCTCTGCTGTTGGGACAAATAAAATTTATCCTTATCCTTATTAAAACAGAAATGTGCAGTAATATAACCTTTTGCAAATATACGACTGTATATATATATATATATATATATATATATATATATATATATAATATATATATATATATATATAATCATATATATATATATATATATTAATTAATTAATTAATTGATTCTTGCAATTATTTGTACTATATACTATATATATATATACATGACTGTATGTACAAATACAGGTTGGCAGTGGCCACAGCAAATCGATCGTCATGCGTGACCGTCTGCGAAGCCAGTACAGATAATAAATACAAAGAGGCGGACCTCCATTGTCGAGTCGGGTGGCGCCGGTTGGGTAACTCCTCGAGATAGTCCGGTGCCAGACCATTCACCGCGGAAAACGCACAGAGCACTCTGTAAGTCTGGTACAGCAAACGAGGCGGGCTATGCAGTTTTACATACGTTACAAACGCTGAAGCGTTGTCTGCGGAAGATCGTACAGCAAAGCGTTGCTATAATCAAAGCATGACATCACGAGGGTGTGTACTAGGGTTTTGCAAGCGTCACCAGATACGCTTGACCGAATTTGCCCGATATTTCGTATTTGACAGGAAGATTTCTTCGTTATCTGTGCAACCTGAGCTTCTATCGTTAGTCCGCTGTCGAACAGCACCCCCCCCCCCCCCAATTGCGCACGGACGACCTCAATATAACTCGGTGTCCAGCTATTGTCAATGACACTTCGGCAGGTAAATCAACTCGTTGTTTTGTTGTGAGGAAGATGATTGCCTCGGACTTTTCTCTGTTCAATTTTAGTTGATTTTTCTTCAACCTGTCTGCCACCTCCACTACATACGCCTCGACCTTGATTGCTTCATGAAATTTACAGTGACATTTGTGATAGAAAGATGTGCGGGTACACTTCTTTTATTTCAATATTTCATAAATTTTTGGCACATGGAAAACTAAATTATTTTTCAAAAATAAATAAATAAAATGCACTTGACAATTGAACTCTTCTTCTTGCTGACTTTTATGTTTGGATTGTGACTAGTAAAGTACATAACTTCCTTTAAGTCATGTAAAAAAGTAAAAATTTCTTCCAGAAAGTTGGGAAACTGTCAATTAATTAAAGCCGTTTTGAGCTGGAGACGGATGGTTCAGTGGTTGGCTGGAATTACGAGTGATACCCATTCGTCGATTCTTAGTTCATGTGGTCAGTCGAAACGTGATATGAGGTAGACATTAGAGTCTGGGAGTTAGGAGGAAGGCATTGGGAGGCAGGAGCGATTGCCTAGGAGTATCTAGGGCGTGATCAGGCAGTGTTGGAAATGGCCAGGGAGTCTGTCTGATAGGGTTACAGTAGTTGAGTTTTATTGTTGGCTGTTTAAAGTTTTGGGTGTGACAGAGACTCTGTCAGAAAAAAAGAAGCGTTATATTTTATCGTCAGTTGGTTTCATGTTTTGAATGTGCTATAAGTACTGTTAGTGTAAATAAAATACTGTAATTGTAGTAAACTCAATTTGGTTGTTAGTTTATTCTTAATTGGTACCCCCCATTGTCGTATTAACAGAGATTACCTCTATGACACGTCACGAATGGATTAACATTGTGCTGGCTAACATAGAGCAATCCTGGCATTACTGAATCTTACCTTTAATAAAAATCTTTTATTAAATGCAGGTACTAAACTAGTTCATATTTTCACTCAGGACAACTTTGATCTTATTGTGAATGACAATAAGAAACATAAAAAATATATATCAGTACAAATATAGTTTATTGCACAATACACAGTCATGTATCATGATTAGACAGTCTACGTTTCAACTAATAATAATTGTAACTGTTTTTACACCCCTAATATATCGGTTTATTTAAAATAATAAAGATTGTCATTATGCAAGTGATCGAACAATGTGTCACCACAAACTGTGGTTATTGCATTAATATGAATATCTTGCGTGGATAATGTCCCCCGTAAAATTGCATGGCATAAGTGTGTGCGTGTGTGTGTGCGTGTGCGTGTGCGTGCACATGTTAACTATCACCTCTACTGAAAATTGCTCAAGTTATTATGCACGCTTGCCGATAAAATAACAAATAATTTTGCAAAACACGTCACAGAACATTATGTACATTGTGAAAGACCTGTCTCATCACACCAAAGGCAAACAAACCCTCCAATTTCACCCTGCAGGGCTGTGTGATGTGTGATAAGACACTTGAAAGACAATGGAATTTACATTTTTCTCAAACTTCACGGTGCAAGACACGACAATCGAATGGAAAGACATTTAGAAGACAGGTGAACTTACACGGAGGCTGATTGGAAACATATCTTCCTCAACTTCCACTGTGCGAGCTACTACACTGCGATAGCAAATTCTGTATTCTCAACTGTCGGAAGGAACCAGTAGCAGAGGTCACCTAAACTTGGATGTAAAGATGTAGTGAAGTGAAATGTGAAGAAAAAGACAGACCCCAAGCAGTGGCGCTCACTTGCCCAAGATAGACCTGGAGATGACTCCTGCAACTTTAACTGAGCGAGCAACCGCAATTGACAGGAAGAGGGAACTTAAGGAAAAGTTGACTGGAAATATCATAAAAATATATTTTCCTCAAATTCCACCTTGGGAGACATTGCACTGGTAGGACATCTGGAAGACAGTGGAACTTGCAGATTTAGGAACAGCTGGAAAATGACAAACAAGAAACATGGATGCAATGTTAATGAGAAATAAGGAAGTCTCGATGATCGAAGGACAAATAAAAATGGATGAGGAACAGCACAATTTTTTTGAAAACTTAAGACATTCATCAGGTCTTCGTGACAGTAAATTACAAGTACTACTGTTGGCTTGTCTGGTGTTATTCAAAACAAATTATACAAATGTGCCGCATCACAAACTAAACAGGTTGGAATGTGCCATGAAGAGAGTATCATTACTTGAGAGATACCCTTGTTCTTCAAAAATATGGGTACTATTAAACCCTAATGAGGGGCAAATGCTCACATAACATGTACGTCCCTACAGCCAATCAAAGTTACTGGTGATTTCGAAAGAACAATACTGTTGTGTACCCGTGTTGAAAGTAACTCTGCGTGCCCCCACAATAGATAATAAACAACTAGTAATACTTACATGGGAACATCACGGCAGATTTGAACAATCAGACAAATCCATATAAAACAAAATACAAACTTTTTCCAAATACTCACAAACCTGCCAGTGTAGCAAACGAAAAAGCAACATCTCTTTAAATTAACAAACATTTTGAACAAACAAAACACCCATATTTACAATGACCTAGGAATTATTTTTGCACCTAATAAAGTTGCTCCTGTAGAAAAACCAATGTGATTGTGTCACCAAACAATATTTTACGCCCTGTCACGATGTCCTTGACACAAGCCATGGTTACTTTGCGATATATTTCTGCAGGATTGTATCAGAGGATGCCTTCAGGTCATTGATGTGTGAGTCAAGTTGTTGTTCGAGAACTTCTGTCCACTGCTTCTGTTCGTCGAGGAAGTGTTTCATAACGGAATCAGCACAGTCATATGTCTGCAACGTGAAAAAATTTATAGGTGACACATATACTGTCAAACATGGAAGACCTGCAGGTTAAACATACTACGTCTTATTGTTTTTATTGTAAAAATCATGTTATCTATAATATAAAGTAGTTTGTGACTCTGTATGTTCCGTCATATCTCCGTCAGTTTCGCATGTATGTGGCTAAACTTTTGTAGGCGTTCCCGGGTCCCATGAGGTTGGCTCGTACAAAATTCCACCAAGGGGTGGGGATATTACCTATGTGGACGTTTCACGTAGATTATGTTACTCAGAACAACAGAAGTTCGTAGTTAAAACTGCTGACTTTCAACATTACGTCATGAAATTCACTGATTTTGTCGATCTGATTATGGTATGGAGTGACTCACACCATACCACAATCAGATCGCCATCCATAGGTGGTCATCGACATGTAGATTTCTACAGTGAAAATAATTCTGTAGAGTTGAATCACAAGAAATCTCCACAATTATTAAGAAAATATAGGATTTTTTTAGTATAGAAAATATAGGAACTGCATATTAATTAAACTATAGTGTATAGGAAAATATCCAAATGCTGGGCACTAGCATTTAGAATTAGCATTAGGACAAGAATATTTCTAGCAGTGTCGTTTCATAAACAAATGCACTGCAGAAGGCTAAAGTGTCTTTTTATGTAACCAAACATGTAGATCAACCATCAATCTTTCACCAGTGGCACCAGTTTTGAATAATGACCATTAAATTTGTTGGTGAATTAAGTTTGGGGTGATTTCATGGGAATTTTCCTTTAAAAATGTACTTTGTAAAGTTTCCCAATGTGCATTTAGTTACTTGACAACCAAAGCACGGACAGAGAACACCAGGGAGACCAGACTTGATGTGTCCACAACTAGTCACATCTGAATTCGGGATGACAGTTTCTGATCGTGAACAAGTAATGCAGGACAGACACCAATGGAGACATATTGTGAACAACTTTAGTGGGACCCATCCTCTGGATAACTTGATGACAAGATGATGACTTGATGATAAGATGATGACTTGATGATAAGATGATGAATACTTACTAATCATTTTGTAAATGAATAAACAAGTTCAACATATTTGTACAGACTAACATATAAAGTGAAGTGTAAACAAGACGGCAGAAGGAAGATGGGGGAATTAAGATTGGAATAAAGAAACATCTGAGGATGAAGGTAGCGGGGAGGATGAAGGTAGTAGGGAGGAAGAAGGAAGCGGGGAGGATGAAGGTAGCGGGGAGCATGAAGGTAGCGGGGAGGATGAAGGTAGTGAGGAGTATGAAGGTAGTGGAGAGGATGAATGAGGGTAGCGGGGAGGATGAAGGTAGCGGGGAGGATGAAGGTAGTGGGGAGGATGAAGGTAGTGGGGAGGATGAAGGTAGTGGGGAGGATGAAGGTAGCGGGGAGGATGAAGGTAGCGGGGAGGCTGAAGGTAGCGGGGAGGATGAAGGTAGTGAGGAGTATGAAGGTAGTGGAGAGGATGAATGAAGGTAGCTGGGAGGATGAAGGTAGCGGGGAGGATGAAGGTAGCGGGGAGGATGAAGGTAGTGGGGAGGATGAAGGTAGTGGGGAGGAAGAAGGTAGTGGGGAGTATGAAGGTAGTGGGGAGGATGGAGGTAGCGGGGAGGATGAAGGTAGTGGGGAGGAAGAAGGTAGTGGGGAGTATGAAGGTAGTGGGGAGGATGGAGGTAGTGGGGAGTAGACTGGGATGGACAGGACACGTACAGAGAATGAGTGAGGAGAGACTAACATAGAGAGCTGGGAAAACAGAAGAAGGCGGTAGAAGAGACATACAGCGGCTTAAGGTGGAGGGAAAAAAGTGGTAAGAGATACTTCAAAAGGCAGGGGTGAACAGCCGAGAGTGGGGTGAGAATACCAGAGGATCGCGTTAGATGGAGACAACTCGTCAAGAGGACTGAATAAATTAAGTGATGTGCCCCCCCAAAAGGGACCACAGGGGAAGAAGAATAACATAAACTGCTATTGAAAGAATTATTATTATATATATTATATATACATTATATAATATTGAAAGACAGTAGAGTAAATGCTTAACTTACGAGAGAGAGAGAGAGAGAGAGGTAGGTGGGAGGGAAAGGTTCTTTGTGTAACCAAACATGTAGATCAATCATCAATGTTTCACCAGTGGCACCAGTTTTGAATAATGACCATTAAATTTGTTGGTGAATTAAGTTTGGGGTGATTTCATGGGAATTTTCCTTTAAAAATGTACTTTGTAAAGTTTCCCAATGTGCATTTAGTTACGTGACAACGAAAGCACGGACACAGAACACCAGAAAGACCAGACTTGATGCGTCCACAACTAGTCACATCTGAATTCGGGATGACAGTTTCTGACATTGAACAAGTAATGATGATAAATCCTTACTAATAATTGTGTAACTGAATAAACAAGTTTAACATATTTGTACAGAGTAACATATAAAGTGAAGTGTAAGCAGGAGGAAGATGGGGGAATTAAGAGAAGAGACTGGAAAAAAGACACACCTGAGGATGAAGGTAGCGGGGAGGATGAAGGTAGCGGGGAGGATGAAGGTAGCGGGGAGGATGAAGGTAGCGGGAAGGATGAAGGTAGCAGGAAGGATGAAGGTAGCGGGGAGGATGAAGGTAGCGGGAAGGATGAAGGAAGCGGGGAGGATGAAGGTAGCGGGGATGATGAAGGTAGTGGGGAGGATGAATGTAGCGGGGAGGATGAAGGTAGCGGGGAGGATGAAGGTAGCGGGGAGGATGAAGGTAGCGGGAAGGATGAAGGTAGCGGGGAGGATGAAGGTAGTGGGGAGGATGAAGGTAGTGGGAAGGATGAAGGTAGTGGAGAGGATGAAGGTAGTGGGGAGGATGAAGGTAGTGGAGAGGATGAAGGTAGTGGGGAGGATGAAGGTAGCGTGGAGGATGAAGGTAGTGGGGATGAAGGTAGCGTGGAGCATGAAGGTAGTGTGGATGAAGGTAGTGGGGAGGATGAAGGTAGTGGGGAGGATAAAGGTAGTGGGGAGTAGACTCCGATGGGCAGGACACATCAGAGAATGAGTGAGGAGAGATTGACATAGAGTGCAGGGAAAACAGAAGAGGACAGTAGAAGAAGAGACAGACAGCGGCTTAAGGTGGAGACAGTGTTACCAGATATCTTAAAAAGGCAGGGGTGAACAGCCGAGAGTGGGTGAGAATGGCAGAAGATCATGTTAGATGGAGATAACTGGTCGAGAGGGCGGAGCAAATAAACAATGTGGCCCCCCCCCGCAAGGCACCACGGGAAGAAGAATAACATAAATCGTTATCGAAAGAAAGTAGAGTAAATGTTCCACTTACGTCCTCTATATACATGTCGTCATTAGTTTCATCATGGCTAAAGGATGGTATCATCATGGCGCCAAGTCTGGATGCTTCACCAGATGCGTAGTCACCCTCCACCAGAGGTCTCTCCACACCCTCTCTGTGCGGGGGGCACTGCACAATCTGGTCCACCCCATTGACAAAGTGGGTCATCACCTCGTTCTCCAGCCCCAGGCCTGAAACACAACCCACGTCCATATATGTTCAGCATTTGTGAAATGAATTGTCATAAATTTTAAATAAACCACCCATCAAGCCATTGATGTTAGAAGGGAGGGAGGGAGAGAGAGGGAGAGGTATAGGGAGGTAGAGGGAGGGAGGAATATGCTAAAGGAGGGAGGCAGAGGTAGAGAGGGTGTAAGAGAGAGGTAGAGGGAGAGGGAGGGCAAGGTAGTGGGAGAGGTAGAGGGAGGGAGGGGAAAAGAGAGGTAGAGTGAAAGGAAGGGAGGGAGGGGTGGAGGGAGGGAGGGAGAGATAGCGGGATGGAAAGGAAGAGGGAGGGAGAGGTAGAGAGAGAACGAGGCAGAGGAAGGGAGAGGTAGAGGGAGAAAGAGGGAGGGCGGAATAGGTAGAGGGAGGGAGAGGTAGATGGAGGGAGGGGTAGAGGGAGGGATAGTTTTGTTGTGGATATTGGTTAAATAAGATTAAATATTTTATTATTGCTGTTCCAACTAACTGATTTCGTTGATAATTGATTGGTTCATGTTTCTGATGAAGGAATTCATCACAATCTTGTGTGATTTATCAGTGTTGATATTTTTGCATTTCGTTCCCTGTCGTTTTTGTGACTTATCTGTTCAAGTTCATGACAAGACAATGAGTACAAACATGGCAGAGAGAGAAGACTACTGATTGGCTATTCTGACCCTTTCTTCCAGTTACTGGCCAATGAAAACCTTTATATTATCAACTCTGTTGATAATGGCGTCAACAGAGTAAGGCATGGAAACGAAGGACTGAAGTCACTTTCTTGATTCCCATTGGTGTTTCCCGAGGTGGCAGGGAACAACTGAAATAACGAAACAGTTGGACACGAGTCTGCCTCACGCAGCACCACTGATATGGATTTGGTTGGGTTTGGCGAGCGAGTGAGCCATGCATGCCTATGAACGTATCTCGACATGGTGAACCGCAAATAAAACAAAAAACTGTTTTGTTTCTCTTTGATTTATAGATATTAAAATATTACAGAATTTAAGAAATACAAATTGAAACAGTCATATTTATCAAATACATTAACTTCTAAGACTGATTATTCATCGATCGGTTAGATAAACCAATGATCCATCTTGAATATTTTACCAATCCACAACACTATCTTTGACCCCCAACTCAAAACTACCTTTGACCCCCAACTCAACACTATCTTTGACCCCCAACTCAACTCAATATAGTGGTCATCTAATTGTGCTGGACTATCCGAAGTGTCCACTACACGTGACTGTTACTGAACCATGAAGGTGACCACTCACGTTCTGCCATCTTGCTTTGAGCTTCGGCGTTAGTTCTGTACTATGCTACCTGGTGGCGCAACCTGTCGATCTGTGACTCATATTCGTACAGGGTTGTGCGGTGTTTGTTGTGTAATGTGTCTGCCTCACGGTCACATGATTCCCGAACGTCCTGTATGCGTCTGCGAAGATGCGGGCAAGAAGTGCATAGTGAACAATGGACCACAAAATATATTCATTTGATATACTCCATTTTGAATGACTTTTTAAATGGAAACAAATGTCAAGCTTTTGGGCCTATGCACCTATAGCAGTTACTAAAATATAACTATTTGCAATAACAATTTCATGGGCTACGCCACACTGTCTGTGTTAGATAACCAGTCATAAAAATATTTGCACAATTTTAATCAAATACACTGAGATGGCAATTTTGTTGTTTTGCTAAATCTTGTCTGACCATCAAAACGTAGTTTTTTACTTCATCGCTTACTTGGCCTCCTCCTGTTTCACGGGGTCCACTGCTTTCTCCTTCTCACGCAGTCATCCCTCCACCTGCCGTCTCGTGTCATTCTCCGCTACTCTCAGTTGTTCTCCGAGACGACCCACTGATGAAATCATGGGCCAACATAGACATAACAGATGCTGAATTAGGATTGACAGGATACGTAATGTTTAGGAGAGATTGAATAGGAAGAAGGGGAGGGGGAGTTATTTTATATGTTAAAGAATCTATTCGGGCTTATGAAATAACATTAGAAAGGAAAGCAGATTACGATGAAGCTGTTTGGTGCAAAATAGTTTCATGAAATTCAAAATTAACTATTGGATTAGTTTACCGAAATCCAAACATAAACGAAGAGGATAACGCAAAAATACAAAATACTATAAAGGAAGTTAGTAAAGGGGAATGTATGATAATTGGAGATTTTAACCATGGACACATACAATCTCTAGAGAGTACAGGGGTGAGGACCAACAATTTCTACTTTTAATTCAGGATAGCTATCTTACTCAGCACGTACTAGAACCAACCAGGGGAGAAAATGTATTAGATATAGTTTCATCATCACAAAAAGAATTAGTGGACAATGTAAAAATACATGAACCATTGGGTAATAGTGACCATAATCAAATACATTTAGACATCAATGTAAAATCAGAAAGTAAAAATAAAAAAAAACGTATTGGAGAAACTTCCACAAAGGTAGCTATAAAGATATTACAAAATATTTAGCAAAGCTAGATTGGAATAACATGCTGATGAATAAGACCGCAATTGAATGTTGGAATATTCTAAAATATGAAATTGAGAGTATCATCGTTAAATGTGTTCCCTTGAAAAAACAAGGAAAACGGTCCAGAAAGAAATACTTGTCAAAAGAAGCTATTAAAAAATAGTGTTCAAGCAAACTATGTAGAGGGTTTATAGGCGTACCAGAAAGGATGAAGACTATGCAAATTACAAAGAGGCACTTAACCTAGCTACAACTGAAATTAGAAAATTTAAAAGAACCTTTGAAACAAAATTGGCAGGTAATATAAAAAATGACAGCAAGAGTTTCTATGCTTATGTAAGGAGTAAACAGAAAGTTCGAGATAAGGTCAGACCACTGGAAAACAACAGGGAAACACAATTTCAGACGGGTTTCAAATGGCAGAGGTCCTGAATGAGTATTTCAGCTCAGTTTTTACCACAGAAGATATCAGCTCACTTCCAGTTCCATTTACTAAATTTCAGGGCAATAAATCAGAACATTTAGGGCAGTTATTTGTAACTCCTGAAATTATAGCAAAGAAAATTAAGAAGATGAAAGATAATAAATCACCTGGAGTTGATGGGATACCACCAAACTGCTTAAGGAAATTGTTGAGCAAATTAGTACACCACTTGCAAAATTGTTTAACTTGTCACTAGAAGAAGGAATGGTTCCCTCAGAATGGAAAGAAGCAAACATTATGCCGCTATTTAAGAAGGGATCGAGGAACAAGCCAGAAAATTACAGACCAGTGAGTTTAGCATCAGTTGTATGTAAATTACTCGAAACATTACTTGGAGACCACATGGTGGAATTCCTTGTAAAACATAAATTAATAAATACATATCAATATGGGTTCCTAAAAGCAAGGTCATGTCTAACCAATTTCTTATGTTTTTTGAAGAAATTACAAAGTGGGTAGATGACGGGTCACCAGTGGATGTTGTCTATTTAGATTTTCAGAAAGCTTTCGATAAAGTGCCACATCAAGGATTGTTACTTAAACTAAAAGCCTATGGTATAGGTAATGATGTAATCAACTGGATAGAAAAGTGGCTTACACACAGAAGACAGAGAGAAATAGTAGATGGTGCCATTTCAAATTGGAAATCGGTCTTGAGTGGGGTACCACAGGGATCAGTATTAGGCCCTACACTCAAATTAGCAGATGACATAAAAGTATTCAGAAAGGTAACTAATGATACAGATAAACCCAGTGTACAGGATAATCTAGATAAATTAGTTAAATGTTCAGAAAAATGGCAGATGTTATTCAATTTTGGGAAGTGTAAATGTATACACATAAGACATGGAAACATGGACGATGAATATAAAATGGGGAATGCTCTACTAGGTAGAACCACAAAAGAAAAGGACTTAGGAGTAACATTTAGTGCTGACATGAAAGTTTCAGAGCAATGTAAGATTGCTGCTTCGAAAGGAAATTAAATTCTAGAGTTAATTAGGAGAACTATCATGTATAAGGAGAAATAGCTAACTGTACCCCTTTACAAAGCAATAGTTATACCACATTTGGAATATTGTATTCAAACATGGAGGCCATTTCGTAAAAAGGACATAGACAAGCTAGAAAGAATGCAAAGAAGAGCAACTAAAATGATTCAAAAATTGAGAGACCTTAGTTACGAAAGTCGCTTATTACAATGTGGTTTGACAACACTAGAGACCAGGAGACTAAGAGGAGAGCAAATAGAAGTGTTTAGAATAGTGAACGGTTATGAGGATGTTGATTGGAATATGTTCTTCAAACTTAAAGAAGGCAGTAGAACCAGAGGACACAAAGCAGCATTAGTTAAGGAGCAGTGTAGTTTGGACACGAGAAAGTATTCTTTCTCACAGATGGTGATAAATGAATGGAACAAACTGTCAAATGAATGTGTTATTGCTAGTAGTGTGAATATGTTTAAAAATAGAATTGACACATATTTGATAAGGGTGGGCTACACATAGATGAGAAAATTGTTGGACTCTCGATAAGCCAATGGCTTCCTTATCCACTTGCCATCTGGAAGTTGTTGTTTGGGATGGCAATCTTGTTAAATCTTGTTAAAAACGAGGAGGGGCGCGCCCTCTGTCGGTGATGAGCGTGTCGAACTGGTGCACGAATCGTTTCAACACAGACCACGGAAGTCGCTTCAGCATGATTCAACATGACTCAGCGGTGGAGTACGCCTACACCGTGTCATTCTTTTGTATGCCTTCTCTTGCACCTTTGCACTCAGGTTTCGTTTTACATGTTACTCTACTCACTGGAGAGACACCTGAAAAAACTGTGTCCAAATAGGAAACATAATATAGGAACACCCTCTACCCAAACCCTTCCCCAATATCCTTCATCTCCAAATCTACCCCTCTCCCTCTTACTCCAATTATTCCTCTCCCTCTACCTCTCCTTCTCTCTCTCTATCTATCTATTTATCTTTCTCTCTATCTCTGTCTATTTTTTTGTTCTCTCTTTCTCCCTTTGTTTCGCTCTCTACCCCCCTCTTTTCATCTCTCCCCATCTCTCTCTCTCCCTATCTTTCTTTCCCTCCCTCTCTGCCTCTCCCCACCCTCCTTCCCTCCTCACCCTATCTTTCCCTCCCCCTCTCTCCCTCCCCCTTTCTCTCTCTCACTCTCTCTAGCTCTCTCCCTTCCCGCTATTTCTCAATTCTCCCACTCTTTCTCTCCTTCCCTCACACTTCCGTCTTTCTGACCCCATCTCTTTCGGTGTATTACTCACTCCCTCTCTTTCTCTCTCTCTCACTCTCCATACTCCCTCTATCTCCCTCCTTTCCTCCCGCCCTCTCTCCTTCTTCCCTGCCTCTTCTTCCTCCTTTCCTTCCTCCATCCCACTCCCTCCCTCCCTCCCTCCCTCCCTCCTTCCTTCCCTCCCCCTTTCTCTCTCTCTCTCTCTCCTCTCTCGTCGTCTTTCTCCATTTCTACCCCCTCTCTCTCCCTCTCTCCTTCCCTCCCTCCCTCCCTCTCTCTCTCGCTCTCTCCACCTCTTTCTATATCTCCCTCTCTTCCCCCTCTTCTTCCACTTTACCTACCTCCCTCTCTTTCGCTCTCCCCCTCATTCTCTCTCCCCCTTTCCTTCCTCTTTCCGTCCATCCCTCCCGCTCACTGTTTCTCACTCCCTCTCTCGCTCTCTCCCCCTCATTCTCTCTCTCCCCTCTATCTCTCCATCTTTCTCTCCCTCTCCTCTTTATCTCTCTCTCTCTTTCCCCTCTCTCTTTCCCGCTCTCTCCCTCTTTTACTCTCTCCCACAATTCTCTCTCCCACTCTATCTCTCTCTCGCTCTCTCTCCAACTTTCTCTCTCTCTCCGTCTCCTCTTTCTCTCTCTCTCTCTCTATCTCTCTCTCCCTCTCTCGGTCTCTCTCCCTCATTCTCTCTATCCCTCTCCCTCTCCATACCTCCCTCTTTCTCTCCCTCTCCTCTCTATATATCTCTCTCCTGCTCTCTCTCTCTCTCTCTCTCTCTCTCTCTCTCTCTCTCCCTCCCCCCTCTCTCTCTCACTGTCTCTCTTTCTCTCTCTCTCTCTCTCTCTCAATATATTCTCAGTTAACTGTATACAAGTATATATTGTGCTCACAGTTTTCAATACTAGTATGTAAGTGCTTATATAACTTATATAAACTGTTGATCGTGTGTGGCTCTAGACACTCCGTGGACATGACGGTCTTTAATTACTGATTAGCATTGAGGCGACCGCCGCAGTTTTTTGAAATTTTCATGCCGCCTATGATTTGTAGATAGCGATCGAGCCGGGCAGGTGTATTGCATGCAACAATTTATTATAATACAACCGTTGTCGGGCTAATACCCAGACGCACGCGAGTATGTTATTAAGGTGCATTTATGAACAAATACTATTGAAGACAACGACGAATAAGCGATGTTGTCTATCTATGAAGCTACAAGATATGATTAGCAGGAAACCAAACAAAAGCCACAGTAACCGAAAAAACACCACGTCACTTCGGCGGTCATCGGATACGCATAACGCCTCAACCGATCACATGACGAGCAATCGATTAACAACTGGGGGTTCGCTAATAATTTTCCAACAATGCCGCCTCGCAGGACGTATTGACACCATTGTCTTCTGTGCTTCACCCCATAATTAGTTACGTAACAAATTAAGTATAATACTGTTTATGAAGCAAATAGTCCCATTCATTTGGTTTGCCGATTTAACTACTCTTCTTTTACACCTTGACATGTCCCCTCTACCTAGTTTTTTACTATGCTTCGGACTGCGTTAACGAGAGAAGCACTTAATTGTCACTCAGCTATTGCAAGTCAGCCTGAGAAGTTGAGTATTGCACGCCAGATCTGTCAGCACACGCACGCCATAAGACGAGTAGTGCCTACTCATACGGTAAGTCTACATCACTAGTTTGTTAAGTATATTGAAAGTGTTGCTATCGTTGAGAACATTATAGATAACTTGGATAGTAAATGTACAACAACTGGTCTGCTGCTAATAAGAACAATAATAAGGATAATAATAAGAATAAGAATAGCGAGCTCGACATTGAAGTGGTACATCCATCGGGTCATCTAGTCAGGGTCACCATGACAACACGTCACTACAATTACTAACAATTTAGTCTCAATGCTTTAGTTTTTTTGTGCTACGTTACCAGAGGAGTGCGAATTAAATGGGATGTTTTTCATTAAACATTGCTGCTTGAAATAAATTTGGCCTGCAGTGGTCGTCCACTGTGACAACCATTCACAAACGCATCGTGACGACATCGCTTTGACGGTATTCATTGCACCTACATCGCTAATGTATATCAAATTACTTGAAGTTTACGTTAAAATACCCCTATTGTGTACACCGGAAAAGTTGAAACGTGCACAGCTTGATAGGCAGCATGTATAGTAACTAACTGATTATTTTGTCTGCACCATTTCAATTTTTCTGCTGCATTTCATATTCACATTTGTTAATGTATATTTTCAAATCGTGCCGTCCCAACCACACCTTTGGTAGTTCAGAACCAACGCGTGTTCGCCTTTGAGTGAAAATGTAGATTTAGTCTGCAACATTTCACTGTTAATGTATATTTTCAAATCGTGCCGTCCCAACCACACCTTTGGTAGTTCAGGACCAACGCGTGTTTGCCTTTGAGTGAAAATGTAGATTTAGTCTGCAACATTTCACTGTTAATGTATATTTTCAAATCGTGCCGTCCCAACCACACCTTTGGTAGTTCAGGACCTATGCGTGTTCGCCTTAGAGTGACGCGGTGAAGGTGAGGCCTGTAATTACCGTCGTCAAAACAAGTCAGCTTCGACAGTCATATTGCAAGGTTCTCATTTCATAGTCTGGGACAAGTACATAGCGGTCTGTACAATGAATTATATTTCAGGCGAGTCAACACATTTTCAGTTCTATAATGACTTGGTAAATACATGGCACCGCGCCATTAAACAGACGTCTCTCGCATTAAGATTAATTCCTACACCGCCTGTGTGCTTTTTCTTCGGAGCGTGCACGATAAGATTATTGTGGCAGCCGAAGTCAGTGGAACTATTACAATAGATGTAAAAACAGATAACAAGCAGTGACGTCAAGTGACGCATATTCGAGCATGTCGCAAGGACAGACGTATATGACAGTCACTTTAAAAAATTGTATAATTATTACTTAGTGCTAAGTGTCGCCACATTCCAATACACAGAGATGCCACTAAATGCCATAGGTCCTTCTACCTGGTATAACCTGTCGTGGACTCAAAGAGTGGTGGTCGCTATCTCTAACTCACTGATTCTAGCTCCCGCAGCCGGAGTTGCTTCTCTGTCGGGCGCGTGAGAGACCCCGAGCAGTAGCAAACACTAAGAAAATTGCTGAAAATAATGTGTTTATAGTAGACTCTGTTACCGTAAGTTAATAACATGCACCTAATAAATAGTCCTATGTCATCAACGAACAGGCCTGTACATGTTACGGTGGAGTATGACAGCTAGACCCGGTGGAGTATGACAGCTAGACCCGGTGGAGTATGACAGCTAGACCCGGTGGAGTATGACAGCTAGACCCGGTGGAGTATGACAGCTAGACCCGGTGGAGTATGACAGCCAGACCCGGACGCCGGACAGAGAAGTTATTTAAAAGTCTGACGTGTAATGTTCGAACAAGCCGCCTTTAAAAAGAAGGTAGTCTACTGGTAGCGATGGTTATCTAGTCATTGGCGTCATTCCTACTTAGAGGCGCATCGATCGTCCGGGCCCGGCGCACTCATACTCCACCACTAGTTTGTACGTTTTGGATGTTGTCAAGCCCCCACATATTTGCTTTATATGGTAAAATTGGACGGACAAAATAGTCATATAAACGCAATCGGAGTTGCTCGCAGCTGTAGGGAGCACACTGAATGGATTGACCGCAAACATTTCCCGTCGAGACAGGTCCTCAACCAACTTGCATGTGGCGGTCTGTAATGAGTTATTTGTTCTTTTCGAACTGAACCGTTCCTGGAAATGAATTTGGAAGTCTTCCAACACATGCATTCATTATCAAGTGCAACCATTAGCTATGACACAACCGTTGTTGGAACTGACACCTACAGCTAGGCAGTGTGTACGGCATTAAGGTGTACTTATGAGATCGAACAGTTGGACGCACAATTGAATTAATTCCACACAAAAGGAGCGTTTGGTTGTCTAAGTATATAATTATGACATACGATTAGCAGGAAACCGTTCAACCTGCAATTCGCCGGTAATCTGAAACTCACTGAGCCCGTTAAATATCGAGCAGCCAACTCGGGGGGGGGGGTCTAATTCACGAATGGCGGTGACTGGACAAAGGACCTGTCGTCTGTTCCGTCTTTCATATGGAAATTGCATGTTAATACTGCCAAAACTAAGGTGTTGGTATTCTCAAGGGGTAAGCTTAGAAGACTGCCAGGATTTACATTTGCATCAAACAAGTTTGCCATTGTAGATAAATATACCTATCAAGGCATGAAGTTTAACTATAATGGTAGATTTTCTAAAGCAATCAGACATTTATATGAACACTATAGATAGCCTGTGTAATATAATTCATTCTTTGAAGGGAAATGTTATCTTTCTGTATCATTTGTATCTGATTGAGACTCTAGAGCATCTGATATGAGGAAATGCATTATATACTTTATACGTACTTGTAGTTGTATGTGCTTGCGTGGGTGCGTGCATGTGGTTACGTGCTGGCGTGTACGTAGTTGTGTGCTTGGTGTAATTGTGTGTGTGTGTGTGTTTGCGCGCGCACGCGCGCGTGCGCATGCAACTACAAAACTGTGAAGGAGAAATAATGCTCATTTCAGACAGATTAGGGAACGTTTGAATATTTCCCGACGCAAATGAAGAGGCGTCACTATAAGCATCCGATTGTCTTGCGCGTAAGACAAAACAATGTTCAGATCAATTACTTGACTCTTTGTTTAATAACCAGGTATGTCAAGCTAACAAACATAGCCGCCGAAAATCCCAAGCTGTCGGACACGCTATCGTATGTTGTTGCATTTCTGGTTTTTGCGACAAAAACAAGGGCATAGTTGTTTCAGAAAGTATGAACCGGCAGATGTATGCCGCCCTAGGAATATATTTGTATTTGCTAAATCGGGGTGGGGACGTACGTGCGAGAGAACATATGTGAACTTTTGAAATCGATTACATAACTCGGAACAATACTAGAAAACTTGCATAACGTTATCCGTATCACCATTCGGCAGACGAAAAAATGCAAGACCTAGGTACTGCTAGGAGTCATGAACTCTCGCGGAGGCGAACTTGTCTCCCCTACAACGCCGGGTTACTAAATAAATTTAAGATATTTATCATATTGCAATATAAGTATTGGACTTTTTCAGGGCGACTCATTAAGTTATTATCTACCACCAGTTTCGGTGTTTGGCTCATGTAATCGTGATGAAATGACGGTCGTTGTAAAAGGCGTATGTTGACCAACTATAGTAGTAGATGTTGAATCGTTATTCTCCACCTTACAGACTAGACATGTCTCAACACAAGAAGAACCTGGTCGCCGCTTCTGTTGGTGCTACTGATGACGGTGTCGTTGATAACCCAGGTAACCAATATGGTGTCGTTGATAACCCAGGTAACCAATATGGTGTCGTTGATAACCCAGGTAACCAATATGGTGTCGTTGATAACCATTGCAACCAATATGGTGTCGTGGATAACACAGGTAAAATAGATGGTGTCGTTGATAACCCAGGTAACCAATATGGTGTCGTTGATAACTCAAATAACCAATATGGTGTCGTTGATAACATAGGTAACAAATATGGTGTCGTTGATAACCCAGGTAACCGATGTGGTGAATCAAGACTGGTGATTGCAACGAAAAGGAAAATTATCATTGCCATAGAGTAACTAAAACAAATTGATGTTGTGAAAATAACTACTGTCCTTCTGTTAGTCCAGCTTTCAAAGTAACTCCCTTTTGTGACGGCCTCATACGGATGCACGTCAGTGTAATAGTTGTTTAAGATTTCGCACACTGTACACGTTACCAATCTTATCTTACTTAGCATTTACACGCCACCAATCTTCACCCTTTTAATAAATAACAACTTGACGTTTTGTTTTTAGGATATCTGAATAACATATTCATGTTGCGTCTTGCTCAGCGAATCTACACTGGCTACCGTCACTTGGGCATATACCTAGGATTCGAAATGTACACCATAGAGATAATAACGGCTGACAATAGCAAAGTGGTTGATCGTGCGTTCGAGGTTGTGAAAACATGGGTATATACTTGCAAGAAACCGGATTCAATCACAGCATACAACAAACTGAGTGGCGCCCTCTCCAACCTTGGGAGGGAAGACCTGGTAGATTTTGTTAAACTTGGTGAGTAGGTGTAGTTAATAATTAACACAACACGACAGCCATTGTGTAATTCAGAGTAACACAACAATGTTAATTTTATATGGTTCACAGTAACATCACATTAATGTTGTGTAGTTCATAATAACACGACATTGCAACTATGGTGTAATTTATAATAATACAATAACGCAGTTATTGCTTAGTTCGTAATTGCCAAACTCCCATAACCGCGAATATGTACATTCGTGAATAAAGGCGTAACTTCGATATTAGCTCTGTAAAACTAAATTACTGTACTTTTCTTAGAGAAGTTGATGGCATCTCCAGCTTGCCTAGGTAATTGTCAATGGCTATTTTTTATTTATTCACCATCCTTACACTGACATCGAATAGCACGAGAATGGACGCATTACCGTCAAAACGTGAAAGAGATTGCAAGCATCGATACTGAAACAATCTAATTATAATCGAGCTAGCGTATGTTTGTATGTGGTTATGTTCACGTTTTCCTCATAGACGGTTTGCACCAAGGGCGCCAAACTTTCAGGGATTAATCTACGACCCCACGAATGAAACATAACGCCTTTATTTTTTCGAAATACCCCGTATATCAAGTGTTCTTAGTGGTTTTAAGGTAAATCAACAAATGTTCGCTACGTGAAACGTTAACTTCCAACAATCGCAGAAACCACGCGCGCGCGCTGCGAATACTTCGGTACGTAAACCGTTTGTGAGACCGTAGCGCCATCTGGACGGTTTGTATTACGTAAAACGTTAACTTCCAACAATCGCAGAAACCACACACGCGCGGCGACTACTTCATCTAGTCATATTCATAAAAACGATCACCTGTTTGGTACACATTGCTATCATGACTGTCACGTATGAACTACTAAGTTATCCCGTCGTGGGGACGGGCATTTTTGTTAATAATAATAATAAAAATAATAAATACAGTATCTAATGAACGCACACTATAAATTTACGCTTTTCGCTGAATTCATATTAAAAAAACAATGGATAATGTAGATCAAGTAGGGGTATAATGTAAATAGTTTATGTTCTAGAAGCCTGGAGGAAGAGTTCGCCCACGCCAGGAACCACAGTCGAGCCAACCGAAACAGGTATTTGTTTCATTCGTGCAGATGAACCGGGTAAAATGTATGCAGCCAAGCATAGTGACCAGCTGACTGAGCGAGATTGTTGATGACAGACGCACACATGAACTGATACATACACGACTAGTGTATGAACACACCCATACATCAGATACAGCCAGAAAGATACACATAATGGTGTATATTATCATACAGTGTCTCCAAATGACACAACAAATCCTTTGTCTATTGATCACCGGTATATTGAAATGATTGGTGTTGGCATCTCCTGAGCAACTTTCAGTCAGTTTAGTCGTTGTGTGGATTCCAGCGGTGTAGTCTTAATACATCCTCAGAGCAACTGTCTGTAAGTTTTGTCGTTGTGTAGGTTCCAGCGATAATTATAGTCTTCTTGGCTACCCGTTTACAGTACTAGCATGGAACAACGTTTGTTCTTCTTATATGTTAAACCAATTTGCCAACACGAGGAACACCTCATCTCAAAACAATTCAAAGAAAATATACGATATTGCATGTTATAATATCGCTTAAAGCCTATTGAACACAGCTGACACAATAACGACACAT